>CM037784.1:44998303-45048303 GCA_021229015.1 Solen grandis | reverse complement strand
CTGGAACAGTCGGCCAAGCAATAAAGATTTTCGTGGTTTTATAATGTTCCAACAGTAATGACACTACTTATATTAGAACTAGCAAACTCTTAATCTCTAATGTTGAGGGCTTAAGTCCTATTAGAGAGTGAAATGAGGCTCGCGGAACGAAACACTAGCGATCGCTATCGGCAATTCCTCGGGTGGACTTGTCACTTTCAAGTCAGCTGTAAATACTTCGAGATCGTTATCAGCCGTGCCTGCTACAACCAACCCCAGTGTCCCTTTCATGGGCGTATATTCCAGCAACCAGTGCACTTTTTTAACAAAATCCGGTTTTGTCCTATAACAAAAGATTGGCGAAAGAATTATTTTCGTACAGTTCAATTAAGAAAACGGAATGTGTATGCGTCATATTCATGTTGACGATCCGGTTTTGCCCGCTGGGTTCTGACTCACCTTACTGAACTTCAGTTTATTTATTTATTTATTTTTGCTCTCACTTTAGAAGTAGGAGTAGTAGTTTCCTGGAGTGACACGATATAGATGGTAGTATTTAGCATGTTTTCGTTTGACATCTCCGCGAATGTTTGATCTTGTTAATTTTACTTAAAACAATAAAAGAAAAATTAAATTAGTACGTGTATGTGCGAGCCTGTACGATCACTATTATTATTATTTCCCGGATTGGTATTAATCAAAGGACAGTCTTAAAATATTTCAGATAACTTTCCCATTAACAAAATTCCTTCCCCGAATAGTGAGGGGCCTAATCGTATACCAAATGCGTTCATGTACTTAATCTGAAATATAATTAATTTAAGTTTGCTTGGTACATCGGTTTTACTTTGAAAGCAATCGCAAATATATATATTTTTCAAACATCAATGGTTAAAAACGAAACGATTCAATCAGTAATATCAATTTCAATTTTAATGTAATGGTATAAAATTTGTTATCATATATATAGCTTTTCATTCCTCAGTTGAAGTTTCACTTAATTTGTTTGAACTGTTTTAAGCCATATGGCTTTTTATTCAGTTTTTGTGAAATATCAATTATCTCAACATGGTATATTGCTTTAATGTCATTAAGATAGCTAAATCATAAATATGTATTTAATTCTAAAGTTAATCTTAAAATACACATTAAATTAATAGAAAATGCGTGGTTAAAGACAAGTGGATAAATTCAAATCTGAATAAATGTATTTTTGGTAATCATTACAATTATTGTTTAATGTGATGAAGCTAGTAACATTTTAAAATGAAAGGCCAAATTTTGTGAAAATTCTCCTAAAGTGAAATTAAAAATGTGGTGACCTATAATTATTGCAGGATTTGCTGTTCTGTTATGAATGTATAGAAGAACAATTATTTCATCACTTTATTTACGGTAATTTGTAGACATTAATTGGGAAATATTTTTAAACTAAAACAGATAACCCCTCTGGACGGTATCTGGGCTGCGACAGTAGGCCTACTTGACAGAAGTGATCGAACTCCCCACTTTCGAGATAGAAGAGTTGATCGCATTTCAAAATGATTCTGGAAATACACCAGTATCTTGAGTTTTTTGTAACGATTGCAAGCTTTGCATACTCTAATAAGATGATCACGTGTTCTAAAAAGAATATACAAAGTCAGATCAGCATGACCTAATTGCAATTCACATGTACGATGTATCTTTTTTCCTGATCTTTTATGCAGGTTGTAAAATATTTGAACTGAGTTTCATTTATAAGACAGACTTTTTTTATTTGTAATCTGTTCTAATGTTAAGTATTCGATCAAATGCTGTTATGACGAGTTCATGATAAACCGAATTAATGTCACCGTGTCAAATTCATGTCAATTATAGCCTTACATCATTAACACAAGGTCAAAGAAATTACAAATGAGCAAAGGCATATTGACCATATTTCTTTTTTGGAAAATTCTTATGAAATTGTCGCCGGATAAGCATGTGATCAATACGTCATGGCTCTGACTGGTACGACATGGCCGCACCTGCTCTAGCGCCCCCTATTGGCTTCAGGTGCGACGTCTTTGGCATTATTGCCATGTCGCGTGCCCAAGATCTTATCTCTCTCGTGAAAATTAAGCCTTATTAAGTAGTTAACCTATTTTGGAAAAATATTTTGCATACTGGTTTGGAGGAGCACTCTCAAATAACGACAGCTGATAATTACCGGGTTTATATAATATTATATATAGTTATATTTTACTTTTTATCACATTTACATATCATTTTGATGATACAGGATTCGTTTAAAAAATCTTCATTCTCTTTCCTGATTAAAAAAAAGAAAATATTTCTACATATCATCCACTTGCGTTTCGCCTATTATTTGCAACATAAGATTACAATAACATATCCTTTTGTCTCGGTTTCGTTTACATTTTGTAGCTATGGCAACCCTTTATGCGTTAAAGAACCATAGGCCATGAAGAGATCACGTGACCCAAAGACATTCTAACATGGACCCTCTTTCCCTAGCCTTCATGGTCCAAGCAAAAACCATTTGTAAAACTTTTAACTTTTCAACTTCTCACACTTGTAATAACCACACGGAAGACAGCTGTGTTTTCTCTGCGTTAGCTCTTTTAATTTAAGTCTTTAATTTTCGAATTACTATAATTACTCGACCGGAATTCTTTTGCCGCTAAAAAGACGACGGTCGACATTGTTGCCATCCATTTGTGTGGAAAACTTCATGATTCAGGAGCTTCGGAACTTCAACCATGTAAGGCTGTGATTAGAGACACTAGCAATTAATCTTTTCAAGATCATACGAATGAGCAAGCACCAGAAAAAAGTGAAGATAGACTTTTCTAAAGCTTCAAGTGGGTTGCAGTTCAGCTTTAAATGATCTGCAGTTAGATTTTTAAGACTTGTTAGGCTTAACAGTCTCGATTTGTTAGGCACTGACTGGGCATGTCAGATCATATTTAACTCCGTTTATGGGATTATATTTAAGATTCTTTATGAATGAGGTATCAGCGAACTGTTGGGAATTGAAAATTGAAGAGTCGACAATTGTGATCCACTTAAGATGTAGGGGGCGTGGGACGAGTTCATTATATTCATGGTTGTATACTCCAAAAACAAACAAGGAGTGAACACACCAATCGTGTTTCACAGACTTTGTATAAAACTAAACAATCACATCATCCCATTATGCTCGTATTATAACAAGCAATACTTCTGAAAAATAAAATCAGCAGAATATGAGATTTTGCATTAATAACATAAGAAGGAAAAACAAGTCAAGATTTTGTGCATCTCCGTTACAGCACTTTTGATAGCGTGAAATGAAAAGAAAGTCATTTGTCGCCGCCTGGACAAAGAGATACTTAACAGAACGGACCATAAGCCGTGCGAGGTTTCACAATCCCAAAAAGGCCACACGCTGGGTCGTGTCACATACTACAGGATCATTACTGTGTTTATGATAAATATTTGTTTAATAAAGCATTGAAAATGGAGAGAGCTAACAACCGTTTTATTGTGATGTTCTATCAAAGGAAAAAAAAGAATGGGCTTGGTGTCCAAATCTGACGCTTTGCATATGTGTCGTATAGAGTAGCAGATACCGTGTCCTGTTTTGAATTGTTGTCAAATTCGTTATTCGTTACAGGAAATAATGACAGGTCCGTACTAAAAGGGAATCATTCTACATAAACCACGTTGTTGTAGCAATACGTACCGTAATGGGAGGCCATACAAACGCCCACTTCCGGTCCAACGTATCAAAGCATCCAAGGCACAATTGACATATTGGTTCTGTAATTGAGGTATTTTCACGTTAGATAGCGTACACTGACACGAAGATCTATATATGGCACGTATAGAATGCTTGTGAATCTGTCATAAGTAGTAAATGAAATTAAAGTACATATATTCTAAAATGGCAATTCGAATCAATGAATGAATTTGTCTTGATATTTAGGAAATCTTGTGACACTTTTTTCCTTGTACTATTGCTTACTATCTCGTGAATAAAGAGTCAAAATAGGACCCCAGTCTGGGCGTAAATTAATAAGTAGGCCAGTATTGTTGAGGTCACTCACGGCGGCTAGGAGCAAGCCTTTTTGTATCTATACGTGCATGTATTGTGTTGTGAACTGCACTTGAATAAACAAAAGAAGTAATTTCTTTTCCTGCGCACCATTTTGAAACAAAACTGATTTGACACTATTTAACTTTTTCAGTTTGTTTTCAAAATTTACGGTACAAAAATTTGATCGGAAGTGAACAATACCGATTGCATCTTATGTGCCATGTTTGACATGTGACATAATGCCACAACACGCCAACATAACGATGCTATTCATCAAACAATTTCATTTTATTCAGTATTGAAGTACGATAGGTTTTAACTGACTTTGGCCATAATAGTAAGTTGGCTCTCTGTTAGGGAAAATATGTATGCGTTAAATTTAATACGATGCTGCAAATACGGTTAAAGCAGAGACTTATAAACAGAGATTGGCAGCTTATTCTTTGTCCATATCGCCTTTCTGAGGTCGCGCGCGGCCAACGAGATTTCAACGAGACCCGGGCGAGATTGGCAATCAAATACCCATTTATGATAAGTTCCAATGGATATTAAAAGCAATATCAGTAAGCACTTATTCTACATGTTTGCCTTTGAACATTTGTGTTACTAACACCAGTCAAAACCCTTATCGGCAAAAATCACGAGTTAATCCTGCATGTACACAAGGCTATCATGCACATCGGCGTTTTCTCATGCTGCGCATAGTCATATTGGACCAGTTTTCTATCTGACTTTCTTCCTCCCCCCCCCCCCATTCTCTCTCCCATAATAATTATTCTAATTAAACTTAAAAAAGTACTCTCATTATGCATCCGTCATCTAAGCCCCACCGAAATGTCCATTACCCGTGTGATAGGTGGGCGCTCTCTCGTTAACTATCGAGGCATGCGATAAAGCGCGTTATTTCGGAAAGCTGCCAATATCTGTTTAAAGTCTCTGGTTAAAGTGATCAGTATCATGATACATGCACATGTACTTCATTGTGTAACTTTGGCCTTCCTAATTTAAAATGCTATTTTTACCAACATCCGATTTCAAAATTTTGACAATTTTCAGCTAAATACATAAAATGGTTGAATCATTTCGCTGGCATGTACGTTTTTGTTTCAGCAATCGAAATGTAACGCGACATGATCCTTTGACTAACCACCGTCAACCACGGACTATTCAAACGTATAACGACAGCGTGATATATTGCGGCTCCCTTGAAGCTTCCCGGAGTACACCCTGTCCCGGCTCTGTTCATAATGACAGAG
This sequence comes from Solen grandis, assembly GCA_021229015.1. Classification (NCBI taxonomy): domain Eukaryota; kingdom Metazoa; phylum Mollusca; class Bivalvia; order Adapedonta; family Solenidae; genus Solen; species Solen grandis. The sequence goes on along the minus strand of CM037784.1, from coordinate 45,043,005 downwards.
CTTATGAAAGATTATCCTACAGTAAATCAAGAAGCACTGTACTACCATAATACCCGTCATAGTATCGCATATTTGCGGTAAGAACCGAGTCCCTTCGTTTAAATTTTGAGTAGAAGTGTATCAACATGGGGCGACAAATAGACTCTCCTAATAAATCTGATTAGAAGCTGATCTTTGTGGACAGGAGACACCGATAACGGTTCATTTAAGTAGTGACCTTTATTGTGGTCAGACTCGTCAGAAGTAAGTAGCGTAGACATGACGGTTTATGTCAATTAGTCTTTAAAAGAGGCCATCTGCTTTTAAATAAATTAAAAATTGAATTTTATTAAAAACGTCTTCACGCAGAGATATTACAATTTACAAGTAATACAGAAATATTGCACATCTGTCAATGCGTCAAAGCACATTATATATAAAATTTCTGGCAGTAGCGATAGGTTGGGGGTGTAGGAAGCTAACGAAATAGATATAAGGATGTAAGACAATTAATGAAGGAAATTATAGGGCTAGAATAGAGTAACTTTGAAAAACAAAACAAAAGTCATATTGTAACAAAGCAGTAAAAACGCTGAGACAAGATTTTCACGCATTTAAAAAATGGCGAGTGAAAGACCCCCTCATCCTTTACCCAATTTCAATTACTATGCGAAAGACCATGTAATGCAATCCCCTAATTTCGTGCTTGAACTGACCAATATACGTAGTTCTTGCACCCGGGTAGACAGCGACTCAATAAGATCTTCATTAGATTTGAAAATGAGGTTTAAAACAATAGGGCGGCATGTTTGATTTTACCTCCATACGTGGTATTCTATGTCAATCTGAAATCAAAACGGCTGGCAGTACACCCGTGAGTGTTTGTAACATGACATGTTTACAAAGGCAATGATTCGGGTGCCAATTTGCAAGGAAAGACCTTGTTTGAAAGTGGAGGTATTCTTCAAGATTGAAGTATTTGTGTTTTCTTGTGTGCTTAACGTAATTGTTGAAATATAATGAAAGGCAGTTGTCTACATGTACTATATGAAACACATGCGCAGATGGTCTGTAAAGAACGTTTGATTGATTTGTTTATTTTATTTTTTACATTGTTGGTCTTATACTGACATATTTTATATTCCAAATGACACATAATTATCATATTGTATAGAATATAATAATTTAATTCTTTAAATTACTATTAAGTGTTGGACACATACTTGTGTGTACTATAAGGAAATCAACCCAATACTATGCATTAAACTTTTAAAATTGCATACTTTAAAGCTAAATTATAAATGACGTTGATTGGACCGTTGACGGACTGCCATAAGCGGTATCCCAGTCCTAGGATAATATACGAAAGATGTATAAAATTGTGAATCCGTCAATTTGTCAGTCAGCAGTATATTTATTGTGTCATTCATCAATTTCTTGACAATAGCAATCAATGTCTGTAAATTTAACCTACTGATTAAATTATTGACCTCTATAAAACATTTTGCGCCTTTCATTTTGTAAGTTAATGTCACAAATACTGACTTCATCATTAGGCACCGGTATACAAACCTTCTTCATTTTTTCTGTAATCTTGAATATAACCGATAAAAAAAATGACTTATTAAGATATTTCTTTAATCAATAATTAGCACTGGTTTATGTGTGACATGACAAGCGGTTAAATTTAAAACGAACGTGGAACGTTATCAGCAATCACTCGGAGAATCCCGGAGATAGGCGAACTAACACGATTACTGGCTGTACTGTTCTAGCCATTTTTTTTTATTATTATTTGCATTGGCGGAATGCTGTCGATTTGCCATAATAAAACATTATTTTTTTTATCAATGGCCATGAAATATTAATTAACGATAGGTGTTGTATGAACGTGACTTTACATGGATTTGCTTTGCAAGACCTGGTTAAATTTGTTTTGCCACGTATTTATGATACGCTTATGTTTAGTTGACTTATAGGCCCAATGGGCCGTGTATATATATTGCATAATCACTCTGAATGTTTTTACATACTTTCACCCTTACCATGCTGAATTTCTTAATCAGATTCGTCCTTTCTTCATTTTGGACTGTACCACTATTTGTTTATTGGGGTGCTTGCTGATTTATTGACTGAATAGCACCAGTGTAGACCATGATCAGACCGAACGGAAATTAGACGAATTTCTACCTGGCACACACGCTTATTTTATATTTATTTTATTAATTTTTTTATTGTTTATTTATTTATTTATTTTTTTTTTTTTTTTGGGGGGGGGATATTTTTAAATATATTTTTGCATAATGATATAAGAAATGGTGATGTACTTTTCACATGTAAGAAATAACGTGTGTGTGTGTGTGATTGTGTGTGTGTGTGAGCCGAAGTAAAACCCTATGTAAATGTTATAAGATGTAAACATTTCTAACATTCCAAATACCATATCAGTATTCTTTTGTCTATTCAATCTGTTTCAAAGCACAAATGACCCGTAATAAAGTGTGAAAATAATGAAAATATTCCTCTTTATATCAAAGGCAATATTTTCTTTTTCATTCGCACCTTTATACATGGACTTTTAACACGTACTCCCGCCACGTTCCTTGACACTTCAATGTTGCTCTATTACCAAATGATCCCGGACAGGCAATTTACTTTTCATAAAATATCAAAATATTTACAATATCTTCTGGGCAATTTAAGATCCGCTTTAAACATGGTTTATTTGTCACCGGCAGAGTAAGAATCCAAATCGTCCACACACCTGTGCTTGCTTAAAAGGTTTACCATCTCAATCAGCGCCTGACATCTGCTTAAATCAATTAAGTTTTCTGTTTATTTTCTTTCGGCCCAATGGACCGAATTGGCGAATTACTTGACACATAAAACTCCGGTGAATTTTCTTTTTGAAATAATAACTTAAAACGGTTGGTGGCAGATATTGTACGAGTTTTATATCCTTTGTAGAAAGCAACGGCGTATGGTTTGCTTAAACGTTTAGACAGTTTGTAAGGGAGCGTTTGTCTCTTCATAACGTGACGAGGGTTCGTGTTTGCGATGTTGGTCGTGAGAAAACTTGTGTCGTACACGATCGCTGGTTCGACATCTTGTATGAAGAGGCCCATTTAATTAATATGATGTCATTTCACAAAGCGAATATAGAAATTCGCTGCATGACACAACAAAATCAAAAAGAAAAATGTATATAAAAAGCGAGGGAAAAAAAGCAATATTGCTCAAAGGAGTATAAAAATTGTGTGCATTCGCCGACTAATTAATTGTGACATTGTAAAAGAAAAGAATCAAATCATTATTTACGCTCTTCTGTCAAGAAATTAGCCCCTTGCAGTGAAATGGTTGAAAACAAACCACACTAAGATCTGGTTAAGATTTTTATCTTTTATTAACGTTAGGCATTTCTGATTTAGTTTTTCTCATCTATTTTAAATTTACCTACTATAGCCCATGCTAACGTCCTCGTGTTTGGAGGGACATTCCCCGCCAAATTTTGTAATAAAATAACAATCATATGTACATACATTTAGAACTTTACATTAAGATAAATAATTGTGTAGTTTTCATTCACATTCATACATATTCATTTACACATCAATATGTACAAATTGATCATTTTTTGGTTTAAACACGTGAAACTGGCATGTTATCATTTCTTATCATATGTGTACAACAGCAACAACAAAAAACAACAATAACAATAATGTAAGCACTGTGTTTACGACATGCTCTGCCAAGATGGCGGGACATTCTCGTTTATTTGCAGCATCATTTAAACTTCCAGCAGAAGCTGCGCTGTTTACCAACACATTTGCATTTGTTCATTTCCCCTCCAAATCAGTCACGGAACTGTTCTATTTGCGAACACCTTTTGCAGTTTTATCTCGGTCACTGTCGAGTGGTCTTTGGGAGGACCACGTCCTCAAGCTGCATTTACCATTGTCACCCATGCCGGGCAAATATTTTTTTGTGGATTGATTAGCACAAATACTTAAACAACAAAATACCAGTATTGTCCGTAGGGTCCAGCCTCGTGCCAGTAAAATCACGTGCCGAGGTCTGGCAGCACAACACGTGCGATGGTAAGTAAAATATAAAACATTAACTCGGTTCCCATAGTTTCGTCACCGACAGCCACACCCTTCTACTTTCATATCGTCATATTGCTTTAACATCACTTTATGATTTTCATCTAAATATAGCATAGAGATAGAACTTAGAGACGTAGGAACACAGCACGCCGTCGGCGCGGCTCTGGCATCCACAGAGTTCGCTAACGTTTGCACTATGGCGTGATTGGTGGTATTCATATTGTCCGACAAGGGGAACTCGCACTTACCCTCGCAAAAATAAGCGTCGTACCCGTGGGGTGCCACTATCCAGTCATTCCAACCCACGTCTTTGAAGTCAACATACAAGGGTTTTCTCCTACACAGGTCATTGTGTCCCTTCCTCCGCCTCCCTGGAGGATTTTTTGTATCATTTTTCTTATCTCTTTTGTTCTTTCTCTTTTTTCTTTCTTTTCTACACTTTTTACCTTTCTTTCCCTTTTCGCACTTTTTTCGACGCTTTTTTCTGCTTCTCTTCTCTTCCGTACTTCTCTTAGTCCGCGATGATTTTCCATCATCACTGTAAATCACTAACAATGGTCTTTGTAAATTCCATTCCCTCTCCTCGAGTTGAGCAGATCTGCGCAATCTCACATGTTTCAAAGGAGAAGTGGACGGACTATTTTTATTTGAAACTAATCGCACTTCTAACCCATGATTCTGTCGTGGTTTCTTCTTCCACTTTAAAACCGCAGGATGGACGTCTAGCGACACCCAGCTCGAGTTTTGCACTATCACATCTTGCACGTCGATAAGTCTGCTGATTGGTTCAGCGTGTTTGGACACTGGTTTCATGATTTCATACACTTGCAGTTTGTGCCTTATAACCGCGTTGCTGTCCGGCTCATGGGTGGCGTTCCTCTCGATGTAGACGCGCAGCTCGGCGTCTGTTAAAGTCTCGTCCAGGGGTATATGGGTGGTGTTGAACCAGAGACGGGCACAGTCGTCCTCCGTGCAGCCCATCGGATGTTCCACATCTGGAAGTACAACGAAATTAAATGTTATTCCTTACAAACTTATGTTCTTAAAATAATAGTCAATATCACAGTTAGAAAACTGTGTGCAGTGTACAGAATTTTTGAGGGCAAACATTGTTTTCTCGTACTAGATATAGAACAAGTCCTTGTAAGTCGTATTTCTAAACCCTATGCCTTTAAGTTTCGGTTGTGTTTAAATCTTGCATTCGTAGCATCAACAGAGATTACATTGTAAACTGCGACAAAACTATTCAAATGAGTTAAAAAGTGGTGTTATTGTATTTAGTAATTCAGGACATATTTATTAACGATTTGTAAACTGATCTATGAAAACGCCTATTTCACTTCATTTGTTACCCATTTGTTTTCTTTAAAAAGCTGCCTAATCGATTGACTGATACAGTCTGCTCTGTCAGACTGATTCATACTTCGAGATTTTATCTTTAGATTAAACTGTTTGTTTAATACTTGCCCCAGTCTAGCAACTACCCTCTCTAATACAGTCAAAGGTGTTCCGATTGAATGTCTGATGGCCAGACAATTAACAAATTAAACATAAACGATCCTTTTTAGAGATGTTCAATATCTCAGTAACAAATAGGGCGTTCAAGTGGAGAAAATGAAATGTCATTATTGCATTATTCCCAAAATATTTCGAGAAATTAATATTGGTCAGATAAGATTTGCATTGATGTAATTATGTAATCAAATCCGACAGTTAAGAAATTGGGGAAGGAGACGTAACTTTTATATTCGTGGGTTACTAGCGAGAGCAGTGAACTGTTGAACACCCACCTACACGCGAACGCGTACTTCACCGAAGAATTTATGCGGTCGACGGATTCACCCGCTTGTCGCCAAACCTATTTATATGCTTGTAACTTCTAAATTTTTATTCTAATCGCTATTAACCGTTATAGCTACAGTAATTTCCGATTTGCCGGAATGAAAATAGCTTAGATGAAAGTAGAGAAAAACAAATCTTTAGCAGGAATATTGATGTTTAACAACAAGGGTGCTTCATGCTGAAAACCGCATTCAATAATGAATTTCAAAATGTTTGAATTGTACTTGATGTTTTGTTCTCCCATGTAAAATACGCGCCGAGAGAAGCTACAAAAACAGTTTATTATTTGAGCGTATTTGCTTTTAACTATGTCCAAATACAGCGGTGCTCTTGACCTCTTTAACTGCTAACTTGACTGTTAAACAGAACTGGGAGAGGTTAAAATTGTAATATTTACTTAAAATGAGTTAGATGCCTTGCGCAGAGCTTGTCGTGGGTTGCCAACAAATGCTATCTTGATTAAAACGGTGTTTGACTGACCTTATCATTAGGCGCAAGTTTGAATCCATCATAAGAAGTTGTCAGCCAAACCTGTGTACCGGCACCGTTAATGCTATGATGTTTGCTTTCCTGAATGGTTTGGTTTGTTTGTGTGTCTTTCAAACAGCACGAATTACCAAATCATGATTTGAATTATCCACGAACTATCCGTTCAGTTGCTAATCACCCTTGATGTTAAAAGTCAGATGGTTGACTAGATGATTATTAAACAAAGGACTGAACCTACCTTCATGATAGAGGCCCCTGATAGTGTTCGCCGGGTGAGGACTTTTTTCACGTGAAAACACCGACGGAATGTCGGAATCGTCGTCTGTCTGACTTCTGTATAGGTCTATCATGTATTGAGGTATTAAGATGTCTTTATTTGGTTGCGGTCTCTTCTTAAGTCCAAATAGTTTGAGAAGGCTTGATTCCAGAGCCTGTATTGCCTTCTGCTTCTGTTCCTCGGTGAGGGGTGCCGGGGGTGCGGCAGAATACTGGGATTGTGACAGGGACACTATCTCCGACAGTACCACGATGAGGACCAATATCGAACTGTAGCTCCCGGTCATGATGACGGTGCCTGGAAATAAACGAAAATATGACGTCATTATCTAATCGGAAATACTCGGCCGTCTCCGGCAAGCTTGGAATATCTCGGAAAGAGACTTCGTTGGCATGGCACACAAAATAAAACAAATCCATCTGTGGTCATGTTAAATGATTATTTTTCATTAAAACCTTAAATAACTGTTTGAACTGAATGTTAATTTGTCGTGTCATAATTCTTTTATAAAGGACAATATAAAATAACTACTTTAAAATTTCTTTATAAATTACCTTTTGAAAATACATGCCTCAGTTCAATAATTAGACCTTGTATCTCAATTTCTACAATATTTTCTAAAACATAAACATCTATTTATATACACCAAGTCTTGAATTAAAACCCCATTAATCATCGAATTAACAAACCGAAACGCTATTTTCTTTGCGGTTAAATGGAAGTCAAGTTAATAGGTCACACATCCAATTTTACTTAACAGAAATAGAAATGTCTGCGATTGAGGAATCAAGTAATAAAGGAGAGAAACTGATTAGACTTAATAGCTGACGCGTCGATTTACAAATATGTTTCCACTTCAGTTAAAGAATACTTCTGATCCTTGTGACTGATCGCCATTTCAAGGGAACGGTTTGAACTAATCACGTGGTATTTATCATCATTTTTATCAATTTACGTGGTCAAACAAACAAAAACGATTTCAAATGCACGACAGAGTCTCGATATATTTTATGCCAGTGTTAACTTATCGTAGCCCTTTGTTCACATGTTGTAACAGGAAAATATATACGCTTCATTCATGGTTCTAACATTCCTAGATGAATAGATGTGCAACGGTTATTTGCAGGTGCTTGACTGACATTGAATACAATCTTGTAAAGGTTAGATTTTGATGGAATTTAATGTTAACCCTCCCCCACCGAACGACACGCAAGTATTTGCGGTGAAACACGCAATAGACGTTGTCTATACATTATATCTTACGATAATGGCATTATGGTCAGTGAAATAAAAGAGTAACTTGACTTTACATAACAGAAGACTTATAAATGTGAAAATATAAAAACGATTGAAATGAAAAATTGGAATAATAAAAAAACAATTTTTTATTACATTGTAAATAAAATAAGATAAAAAAAGATATGAAATGAATAACATATCTACTTATTTACCTCTACTTACACCCAAATCCGTTGTCACATTTAAATCATTATAGCGATAAAGAAAAATGTAAGAAAATATAAGAACTCCTTATGAATTTTATACAAAATAATTTGTAGATCACCATTTAGTTCAGTACCCATCATGATAATTGGCATGATAAGAAAGGCGTGGGAGGGTCATCCACCCTTTATCGCACAGCTATCAAGCAGTCCGGGGATGTTTTTGCTAGATGGGCCATGATAATCAAATGTTCAATATACCCCTCAGTCTTTAAAACCATAAAAGTGGCGGTACATGTAATATCGCACACATTGCTCCGGGCCTTGTGTTTTTCTCCGCAGAATAAACTAAGATATAACTCTTTCCAGACATAATAATTGAATTTCAAGCCCCGCAATAAAGAATGCGGCCATATAGTTGTCTTCTATCAGCACGTGTCACAAGGTCCGTAGACACTTAACTGAGAACACACGATCAATTAGTGTCTACATATGGAGATTAGTATGCATAATTGTGTATTCTGCCGTGTGTGCCACGAAACATTAATGTGTACATTATTGTCATGTATTAAAAACATAAAAATGTCAAGTTTTAATTTCATAGACGTTTGAATATTAAGTAACTAAAACATTTTTACGACTAGAATCATTTATTTATTTTCAATATCAGACAGCAAAATAAATGTGTTGATACTGATACTGCTGATATGCATGTTATCTTATTATAACTGAAATAAATTTAATATTAATCTGATAATATAAATAATAAAATATAAATACAAATGAATATGAATAAGTATAATAAGTAATACTGATACCTATCCAGCAGAAAATGGATTTACTAACCGTGCCTGTCTCCGTGTACAGATAGCGTCAGATATGATTAATATATCAGTAATCCTATAAACTGTACAACACCATTACATCAACACTGTTTTCTCCGTGCACCACCAATGTCTGACTATGCAAATACGCAGCACTTATTAAACCATGAGGTGCTACTGGACCCTTTATAGGTGTTACCCTAGTTAAGACTAAGTCGATCTGTCAATGGCTGAGTTTACTCTTTAAACGAGTTGCTCACTTAAAGACACGGTTAAAGGTGCAATAAAACATTTAGCAGGATTCAGGGATCATCGACACGTGACGATTCTAGTCGATACTTTGACTTATCGATCTGACGACAATGACACATTAATTGTTTAAGTGATTACGCTCGTGATGACTCAATTAATCGGTTTGCGCCCACCCGAACGATGTGTTTGACTTTAACCGACGTCTTTAAGCAAACTGGCGGAAACAGACACGGAAATGAGTGACGTCAGGTGTATTCAATTATAGCTCATACCCCACACAAGTTTCAGGTTTATACCAAATATGAAATGAAATCGGAGAAAATGAAACAGAAAATGTAGTATCTGATTGTAAACCGATAATCTGGACAATGAAAAAGTACCGAGAAAATAGATTGTATTTGTTCTAATCTTCACATACTTGGCACTAATTAGATAAGATGGTTAAAATTGATTGAATTTATGATAATAATAATATCACGATTAGTAGTAGAAACAGGAGTGGTAGTAGTTATTTATAGAAGTGATTCAGTTTGTACTATCCTTTAATTAAAACAAATGACAGGTATGCAATAAAATATCTTACGTGTATAACAATAAGTTTAATGGAACATAGACAACTCAGTCATCTGTCGTGGGAAAACATTCTAAGAGTAAATTCGCTCTTTATGGCAGAGACTTTTCTGGTCCAGATTCCGGTGGCATGAATTTTTCCATGTAGCCAGTCAGTCTGGCGAGGCAGATTTAGAGGTATTTAACCACTTCAATAATCCTCCTTGATCCCGGGATTAAGCCGTAACACAAACCCCGCCCCTGTGACAGCTACCCAGGAGCTGTTTTATGCTCCCCTCTGTCACTTGCAGTTATCAGCAGGCATGCAGGGGAGATTAAGAAAATCGACATTTGAAAACTGTAATTAATCATATTAACCAGTTGCAATATCAGCGTCAAGTGAATAAAAGCTGTTTAAAGGAAACCTTTGTTAGCCCCATCCCCCCACCAAAAAAAACCAACAAAAAAAAAAAAAAAAAAAACGAACAACACAAAAAAAAAAAAAAAAAAAAGACATTGAAGTCTCTGAAGTATTATAAGTTTTCTATTACAGAATCATGATCGGTACTCTGAACGTCATTTATGTATGGACCAGCCATTCCAGATGGTGTCAAAAGGCTATATTTAAGACGCTCCGTTTAACCAATTATAAAGAATAACCAGTCCGATTTTTACCGTTACGCTTTTAGCTTAGATTTCTTACAACGGATGCTTGGGTTAAAAAGGTACGCAGTAAGGGAGGAAATCTTGGGACGAAAACAGACTCCCCAGCTTAATAAGGGAAGCGTGTTGCTTATTTCGCTTCATTACATTCAGCTTTGAAATCTATGTTTAGCCGCAAACGATCTGGACGGAAATGCATGAAAACGCTTTCACCACGATCGTATTATTAGCCATACATTCCGCACGTAACCCAGAAAATGTAAACAGAATTAGCCCCCATCCTCTTCGTACCAAACACAGACGCATCCTTCGTAATCAATGCCATTCACCAATCATCCCAAGAAGGGTTGCCTTGACAAGACTTGAGAAATAAATCATGTGTATAATGAAACACATAATGAATGAATAGCTAACGAATACATTGATAATGAATAATCAGATAAATCAATATATAGATTATAATATAAATATATGATTGATCGATTATAAATAACCAATTGCTTAACCAAACCAACCAATGATTTACTTTTTATACTCTACATACAACATGAAACATATGGTATATTTTGTTTTAGAATAATCTTTTTTGAAATGATATGTACAAATACAAGCCCACCGCCATATAATTAAAGACCATCAGTTGATTAATTGGACAAACATATTTGTATCAATCAGGACACTAACGGGTATATCATAAAGTTAACAGGTGGGCTTGTTACCAGATTGACAGTTTTACAACCGCACCAAGCTTTACAGCAGACGGATATTTTCGCGCCTTTCGCAAACACTGCTCTGTGCAAACTAGAAAAGAGTTATGTTTTCCAAAAAAGTTATTTTATCCGCTTACATCAATGATTGGCAATAAAAGAGGGATGATTTGTATGATTTTCGTATAATAAAGGCATCTATTTAAAGTTGCTCGGAGGACTGCAGTAAGAATGCGTTCAAGGCCTGAAGCATAAAACTACATAAAGGTAGTTAAAAGGATATAACAATATTGTGATTTGTCTATTAATGTAATAAACTACAAATACTTAAAAACATGTGAAAATATTCAGTAAACATATGCGTCCCCATTCTTACTAAATACTTATTACGCTTCATTGCACATAAGACGATGTCACGTTCATTCTTAAATCTGACACTTTTATGAAAAAGAATGTTTGTAAATTTTATCCATTTAAAAAAAAACAACAACATTTTTGTTCTACAGTAGCATGTCTAAAATACGTGACTCGAGAAGATAAAAATCAATATTTGCCACAAAATCGATATTAATTCTGTCAATGCGATTTATTAAAACTAGAAACGAACAGGTAAAATATATATCTTTAAAACAGCAAAAAATGTTAACATTTAAAAAGTTCACATTAATGCATAAAAACCTTTCTAATAACATGTAAATATTGAATTTTATATTTTTAATTCGCTGCTCTGTAGTGAACTGAAAAAGATAGTACGCTGCTCTACGAATCTCAATCAGATGGCGTTTAAGCTCGCTCTCTCTCTTTCTTCTTCTTCTCTCTCTCTCTCTCTCTCTCTCTCTCTCAGACTCAATTCTATTTGTTTAGTCTGCGTATCGCTTTGTTTCCATATGTTGCTATAGTTACATCATATTCATAGATTTACAGACGCAGGCCTAGATATAGATTAATATTTATTATCTTTATTTACAGACACAACGAAAGGTAAATACCATAAGAAAGAATACACAAACTTTTCAGACAGCTATATTTTTATTTTATTCTTTAGCCTGCCCAGAGATGTTCCACAATATATTTAGAAGACGATGAAACTTGAATTCATCCGCTGAAGATGGAATACCCTGTCAGACAGACACGTAGATCGTTTGAGCCCCATTTGAATGGAGCTGCTATCGCGCCATCTTGAAAATTTACTATCTTCGATAAGGAGACGTAAAAAGGCCTGTTCATTAACGTTAATATCTTGAAACACGAGTGAAACAAGTTCATTTCGGTAGTAGCATCATTAAAATAATATTTACTTATCTTTGATATTTATATTTCGAGATAAACGTATTACAAGACGGGTCTCATGTTATATAGTTTAGCTTTGATGATGGCGGGAAGATCAGGGGTGGAATTTGCCCCAACCTGCGTGATGAAACGTGAATTACAGGGAGATGAAATCAGACGTTGTCACTCACATCGAATTAACTCATACTTATATCGGAACTAATCGGATATTCTCGTACTTTTCCGGAAATGTCGACAAATGCCACACGATATTCGTCTAAAATGGGGGTTAAAAAGAGTGGAAGACAGGCCCTTGTAATAAAGAACATGTCAGATAAAGACTTTTATTTTATGCTAACTGATTAAATAGTAGGATATAATACATATCTCACAGTGTGAGTGACATAGATCTGTCGGAACAACTTTTATTCACTTATAAAAGGTATGTAGCAGCAACTAGCATAAAATAAAAAGAAAATTTGTTTGATTTGGTGAATATGGAATATACCTCATATAGAAGTGATACAATTACCACATTTTCAAAAATGTAAAAATTGTATCGCTTCTCGATGAGATATATTCCATATCCACTCAAAACAAACAAATATCCTCTATTTTTTTTTAATTTGATGCATGTAATATTGTTTCATAATATTTATTTCAAAATAGCGGTATTTAAAATTTAAAAAAAAATTTATATATGAATAGGCTTATGCATTTTTTGATTTTATTAATTATTCTGATTTTTTTTTTAAATATCTTATTGATAGAAATAGCCTTGTTCAAAAGATATGTCTATTATGTATTATGTAATTTGATGTTTATTTCTTATAATCTTTTGACGCAAACATCAGGACTATTGTGCACTTTTTATGTAGGACGAACCACTGGAGTAGATTAAGTTATCAACGTCTGAATCTGTTCATAAAACATATGAACGACACATTTTAGCCGATTGTGTTTGAATGGTAGAGAGAGAGAGAGAGAGAGAGAGAGAGAGAGATGAACATTTCGAGCAACCTCTACCTGATAAATTTTAACTGCAAACTGATTTGATCAGATTAAATTTGCTGTACTGGAAAGTACCGTGAAAAACGACAATAATTGTGAAATAGAACGGTTGCACGACATGGTTTTCGATCAATGATTAAACGCTGATTTATTTGCAGCAGACGACATAATGGATTTATACATGTATTTAAACGAAAATATCCGTTATGAATATCTATAGATTTGATCAGGGAGAGAGAGAGAAAAAAAACAACAACAACAACAAAAACCAAACACGCAACAAATCCATCGCCTCATCAATTAAGAGATCGTATTTCTCTACACAAGTTATTAAACATGAAAAACATATGAAGAATATAGATCTCAATATGAATTCAACAACTCGGTATGAAATTGTTGGTGTTCGATAGAACACACCTGTGGATTTTGCCAGGTGTCATAATACACGCTGTCAATTTCTGGTGTAGTCGTGTCAATCACGGGCGAGGCCACTGTAAGGGTGTTGACTGTCTATTACTTGACACAACCCACACTGCCGTGCAATTCCTAGATATCCCGACCCTCAGTAGAGTGTATTTTTATGCTACATGATAGAACTTCGTTATTTATTTCGTTAAATCTATCTTAAAATAAAAATAAAATAAACACTGTTAACGAGCTTAGTCGAATGACTATTAATATTTTTCTGTATATTTGTTCTAGAGGATAATAACAGAAAACAATCAACATACTTAAATTTCAAAGCACGCCTTCTTTCCCTATCAGAAAAAAAAAATAATCGCACAATCATGGAGGTCTTTTTTTCTATACTATATAAATATTCGAGGAAATAATTCCCTTTTACAAAAATACTAATGCAAAATTAGTGCTAGGGAATCATTGAAGTTTATGGCTAATGTATTCGTTGGAGCGTATTTTTGCGGATGTTCGCGCATTTATATATGCGTGACGTCACCCTGAAAGCTTAGATGACCACAAATCATTCCCATGTGTTTGTAAATTTGGACTTCTCGGCTGTCACGTGTCATTCATAAATATTCCATTCAAGATTAAAGAATCGCGCACGTGCAAAAATCAGCTTATGATATGCATATGTAAGTGGCATTTGGCATTTAATTTAGCTCCACGTTGTGTTCAATGGCCTAATCATTGTGACGGACACAGAATATATTTCTCCAAGGCGTACACTTTGAAATAAAAACACTAATAAGCATCATTCTTGACATGTTCAAAAAGTAAATTGTATCAGATGAATATCTAAGGTAAGCACGGATCTACATTAATTTAATGTTATTTCCTGACTGATGTAAATGATCAAACTTTATAACAGAGAGAAGAAAAAAGAGAGAAAAGAATCGGTCTCTAGCCGACTATCAGTAAATAGCGAATCTTTTTTTTTTTTAAACTAATTATCTTATTATATTTTTTGTTGCGTCATCTATCAATATTACCTGAAATAAAACAGAAAAAAAAAATGTCCGCGACTTTAAAATCAGGATCGCAAAACCATCTAACTGTAGATGTACTTTCCATGTGGCCATGTCATTTAACTCCTTTACTGTAAAACCCATCAGCATGCAGCTAAAATAAAAAAAGGGATATAAATAAACCCGGATGTATTTGCAACACGTGCATTTTTTTTTTAAATTGTGGATTGATAACGTATGGCTACAGATTATACGTTGACAAGATTTATTGATATGATCGTACTGGTGACTGGTATAGTACTTCCATCATAAGCTTTTTATTTCAAATCCAAGCATTTATTTTTTTAATTTACAAATGATATTAAAAAGATAAGTACTATTATCACAGCAGCTCCAGTTTTTTTAAATTTTTATTAAAAACTAAAATAAAGTTTCATTCATAGTTTCCATCTTTAAAACATGTGAACACATTAATATAAACATACGAACCGAGCACTTAGATTAGAAAGGCACGTTCCTATACTGCTGCAATTCCTTCCTAACGTAAAATTTACTGTATTCTGCAGTTGAATAGGAAGGAAAAGTAAAACAAAACAAAAAAGCAAAAAATAAAAAAGTGTTTTCTCAACTCCAACAGTTGAAGAATATTTTTTAAATCACCCAATTTGAAAACAAACTATTCCGTTATAAAATGTAAAGGAGGATTTTCTTTTCTTTATTGGGTAACATTAATTAATTGTTATTGGTAATATTATTTGATAATCGTAATATTATGTCAGGAATTCTTACAACATACCGGCCTACGTTCCAGTACACTAAACTCGACTATCATTTATGGAAGGACAATGTTTTAATAAAACTTCGTTAATTTAATGGGTCCTGCGAATTTTCAGTTCATGCAAAATGTCAGTTAGACAATAAATGTAAATTATTGTTGTGTCGATAACTAATGTATTTGACTGCATCCATCAAGTAAATAAAGTTAATTTGTTGTTTATTTGAGATTCGCTTTGTTTATTTGAAACAAAAAATATCAACTCTTTTCACATGATTATAAGCTCGCCTTAAATAATTTTCGAAACAGTTTTCGTATGTTGCACAGACCAGGGAAATAAAAACTCAACAATTAGGTTTAGGTAGAGGTCTGCCTACTCCCATTGTTGAAACATTTATCTCGAATACTGGGATTTCTCTACTTAACTCGGTTTAAGTAATCTACTTTCAGTTAGACATAATAGTTTGTTAACGACAACCGTACATTGGTGCTGATAACCAGGCTAGCAACAAGGCCCAGTGTTGGCAGGAGAAAGGCCCTAAGAATGCAACCATCCACCGGGGCTATCATCACTTGGGGAGTTAGGGGAAAGTAAATAAATCAATACGATATTTATTGTGCAGTGTTAACTCAGACGGCCAAGTTTCAATTAGCCAGACCCGGAATTTTATGGTTTATTTTGAATATGGTGGAATGGGCAGATAATGGGGTGAGTGGTGATAACAGAATCCTGTTATCATCAAGCTTAGATGTAAGGATTAACTTTGTAATCGAGCTATTGAGTACAAATCGAGAAAATGTAAAACTTTTTTTTTTGTAACATTTACTATGTTTACAAAAGAGGTCGGTCTAGGTACAAATACAAAGACAATTATCTTTTTCTTACAAAATGAATGATCTTTATCATGTTACGACTTTATCATGCAAAACGGTAACACTGGTGCGAAGTCAAAACACAACTTTGATACACATACAAAAATTACCTATTTGTAATTCAATATGTGATGACAAATAAGGAAAAATCGACGAAAAAGAAGGGGGAGATTGAGCAAAGCCGGATAATCCGAGGTTTTGTTTCTTTTCAAATGCACGTCTAGTCAAAGGAAACTGAAAGTAGAATGTGGTTCTATAAAAACCGTAGTATGTAAGAGACATTCGGCGTTGGTGACAATCGATCCAGACCCTTAAATGTTGGTCGATCCTCATATAGCGGGCCATGAACTGTATCGTTTGCAGTCAAATCTTTCCTTACTGAATAACATACATGATTTTCATTTACTATGTGAATCATACAATATTTCTCCTGTAAAACCGTACCGCAATGGCTACTGTTATCTACCACTGGAGAAGTAAAGTTATAACATCAACCAATATTTATAGTTATACTTCAATTAGACCTATATTTAAATCTTTTCGAAAGTTCATTTACTTCGTGAAGTCAGATAGGGCTGGTTGTGCAGCGTGCCTAACAGTTGATAATCGGTATCTGTGAGTGTGCGAACCTCTACGATTCTGTTTCCAGTATCTCTGTTCCTGTATACATCAGTAAGAGATAAAGACGCATACGCTGCTAAGTCTCATTTCACGGAAATCAAATATAGTTTTATATAAGAACTGGCGAGAAAGATATACGGCAAAACACTCCAATAGACATTATTAAGCGATTAAAAACTCATTTTTAACACTTTTCAAACTCGCGAAATCGCCCGTAGATAAGCTATCTGTTAGGAATTAATCATCCCTTCATGAAGGCGAGAAAAAAAAAAGGAGATACGAGAATATTTCAAACTGACCGTAAATCCAACTTCGATACTTTAAAGCTAGTAA
This sequence comes from Solen grandis, assembly GCA_021229015.1. Lineage (NCBI taxonomy): Eukaryota > Metazoa > Mollusca > Bivalvia > Adapedonta > Solenidae > Solen > Solen grandis. Next base: position 45,025,566 of record CM037784.1, on the reverse strand, counting down.
TGAAATCCAGCGAAATACAGACTAGGTATTGTGCGGGTCGGGCTTGCACCCCCGGGCATAGATTTTCTGTGCGGCGTATCTTCTTTCAATATCACGAGCTCTCTTTAAACTATAGATCAAACGAGACTGCCGCTACATGACCTAAACTATAAATAAGTCAAAATAAGTTTTGCCAGTACTTTTCTTTTGAGACAAACGTAAAATCTGATTTTATTTATTGTCCAATAAAGACTGGATATATCTTCAAGAATTCGATTACTGTCCAATAAAGACCGGATATATCTTCAAGAATTCGATTCAAAATCACTTCCACTGCAGATTGCCGAGAACTTTCGTTTGCAATACAACAGGTGGTTGCTCGAGCCGTAATTCAAATAAATATTTAATGTTGTATGCGTCATTATTTAAAAAATCATATAAACTGTCTTTTTTTTTTATATTTCTAAGAAATCATTATGACTTATTACATTTACACAACGTTTTAAACTGCGCATGTTGACAAAATTCGAATCACTGCACGTGCCTTATGTCGTCTGCGCGAGACCGAGTTATTTCCCTTAGCCAGATTTTTACCTACAACGCACACGGAAACGCGAGTTTAGTTAAAAGGGACGACTATAGCTGTGAGGGTAAGTTGAAATGATAATCATCTGTGAAGCAGGTGTTCATAGGCATATATACCGGTGATAAATGAACAATGTATACCTTTTGTTCGTTAACGAGACGCTGCTCAGTTTTCATTTCTCTTAATATTTATATCAATGGAGGTGCAGGTGAGGGGAGGACAGAATTATTAAAGCCGTCTAAGCTGGTCCCATGCATCCTGATAATTTCACACGATGTTTTATGGAGGTTAAGTTCACCGTAGAAAGATTTAGGGCCGGGACGTACCCCCTCCCTCCCATACACAAAACCACCAACACCGAATCTGCCGCGAAAACACATAACGTTATGTATACTTAATATGTTATTAATAGCGTCTATCTCCCAGAGACGTTTGGAGGCTAACAGCATATGGCCATAAAGATTCTAAACAAGGTTTCTCATTACTGGAAGGGCTTTAGTCCTTAATGTGATTTTTTTTTTTTTTTTTTTTAGTATTAGCTATTACTCTAAGTCACAGTTAAGTCATTATATGTTTTATACACATATCGTTTGTCAATCCGATCGAAATTAATTCATCAAATTTTTGTCTACCTAAGACAGATGGGCCAACCTAGAACTTCCTTATATACTGAGCACCAAGCAAAGTACCATTGCTGGCGCGCTGGTATTCACGTAAAGTAACAGAAACATTAATGGTGGAAGTAGTAGTAGTAGAAGTAGTTGTTGTGGTGGTGGAAATAGTTGTTGCTTTAGTGACACCTGTATTTATATATATATATATATAGTATACAATAACCGATTTAAACAACATATTTTCAAAATGAGTGGCACATAGTGAATGATACAAAATTATTATACTCATTCTTCAGTAGGATCAATTTCAAACCTGTACGATACAAACACTCACATTAGCAGGAATGAATTAATGAACAAATAATTAAAGTAGCTCTGAATATCCAACCTATCGAAAGCAACGTCTACATTGCCCCTAAAACACTAACATAGCAGCAATGGCGTGCTAAATGCGTGTTAAACAGTTTACAAATGAAACTCGACACGGGATTTTTTTGTTCGAACTGATCATTAAAGCATATTTACAGCTCAGAAATGTACTTAATTGCAAATATGTGGTCTTTTATAGGGCTCGGTCCAGCGTACAAAGGAAAGCGTTGTAATTCAACACAAGTTGTCGTGTAAGTGATGGACTCGCTCGAGCTCAGGGCTGCACGTGGACGCACTTCGGAGGTGTCGTCAGCAACCACCAGAGATCGTGTTACGGTAAGCAGACGAGAGTATCTGAGTGGAGAGTGCGTATTCTTTAGTGGATTTTTAAGCGTTTCAAGAGAGAACTTGTATGAATCCTCGGGAAATAGTTAAAATGTCTGAACTATTGAACAAGGACCTAGGATGCTAGGATGCCGAACTTCTTCCACGGTAGTGGTGGTTAACGGTGAAATGACTCGCTTAATACATGTAGTTGTTTTTGTTAAAGAAGATGTTATAGTTGCGGTAGTTGCTGCCGGCACAGCACTCGTGAGGTAGAAGTAGTAGTAGTAGTAGTAGTAGTAGTAGTAGTAATTGCAGTGATGTCGGTAATAGCAATTGCTATACAGGAGTGGTTGTTGTAACATTAGCAGAAACAAATATAACGTTGAAGTCACATATAAATCAAAAAGAAAAAAAAACTCATTTATACTACAAAGTAAGCTTATCGTGATTACGTTTTTGCGGTGAGGGGATTGAGCCTTTAAAAACGACAAGTAAAGACAATCCCCACGGTAGTCAAACTTCATGTATACATACACAGTCATAAATCAGAATTTGAAAAGAAAAATAGAAAATCCATAGTACGGTTCTATGAACTCCATTAGTACACGCTCTCGTTCATTAATTTAGCCAAGGTTTGTCCATGCCATCGCTCCGTCCCGGAATGTTAAACTGTGCAGATCTTATCAAACTTGGCGCAGGTTTTGTATTTATGCACCGCCCCTTACTATACGTTCAACTGACGGCCGTGCCCTATGGTAGACCTGGGCCACTCTCGACCCACATGTCACGAGTCCATATATCAGCGGAAATTCATCATAAAATATTTCACAGGTGATGTTTTACTGGTGAAACAAATAATCTTAGACTTGAGCCGCTTTCAACCAGCCCACACATTTTTATTTTACTTACTCATTGTGACGGACTCTGAATGTTTTAATAAAAACGCATGTAAAGACTTGAAATAACTTCCTTGTATTTTGGCAGTGGAATAAGAAAGTTCAGATGACAATGTTTACTGATATTTAAGAGATGAAACAGCCCTTCAGTACATGTAGATGATATTGAAAACACAACACAACAGGTTCTCGGTTGATTGCTGCTCTTCGTTATTTGAAGTTTATCTCAATTTACAGTACAATGTACAGTCGAACAAGATTTTACTGACGGTAATAGGGACAGTTCATTTATTAGTGTAGGTTTTAGGGCAGACATTTATGACAACCCACCGCAGAACTTGGAAATTCTATGTCACCAGATTGTAAAGTGAATCAGCCTGATTGAGTGTTATGAAAGCTCGATTAAATGCCCACTATTATCATTTGTACTGTGTGAAATATATGTATTGTTTATGATCAGAGACAAACAATACAAAGATTTGTTTTATTCTACCAACAGCCAAAATGTCCGAGCCATGGGGAATCTTCTAAGCGACCAAATCGCGTATTGTTTTCTCCCCACAGCGTGCATACATAACTCGCGCCAAGGTCAAGTCAAAATAGTGAACGATTATAATTTAAAGCGTTCTATTTACTTATAACTTTTGTTGACAATTTAATCCGCGACTTATTTTCTTTGGCGTTTGTAAAGCGCGATACGTCTTGGTTGGTGAAATAAATGAGCATGTACCAGGACGGGTTAAATTGCGGTATTTAGCGACGTTGTTTAAAACCTGCGTTACCACGTAGCTAGTGTCCTGTACTATATTTTCTCAGCGTGATAGTTGCACGACAGTCCCTTGTTATTGTATGATTGATTTATTTATCCCCTGGTCATATCAGCTAACACCTGGACAGTACCGGCCTTTCTCAGTTCCCGTGATCAACACATGCGTTTCTTAACGTTGTTTTAACGTGACGTTATAATATACGTACTTCCAACGCAAAGTGTCTGTATTCGGCCCTTACAAATTCGTCCCTTTCGCTAGTTCAATCGTAATTTAATATAAGAAAACAATGGAGAATTAAAGAGTTAAATATCATAAAAACTTTACCATAAACAATAAACCTGAAAATATTATTTTCGTTCTGTTGTACTTTTTAAACCTTTTACGTTGAATCAAGATATAGAGATATTGTGATGTTTTTCGTTTCAGTTTTAATGAGTCGAGTGAAGTGAAAACGCGTCACTGCTTTTTGATCATTGCATAATAACTGCCATTAGACTAGCACGAAATACACGAGTTAAACCGAACATTCTTTCTTAAAGCTACAAATGAAGTGTGTAGGGGAGGGGGGAGCATTAATAAATGAAAAAAGATAGAGAGAACGCGTATGTAAATTGATTAGATTTTAAGAAAATATCTAGATATATTGGGTGACCTGGCAAAAAAAGGTGATTGGCAGAACAGAACTGAACAAGAAACTTATTGACATAACTTGAACATATGCAGTTTAACGTTATTTAACATACAGAGTGTCTTGCACTAGTAATACGAGAGAGTACACATGACTTCATTTACACATAAATAAATCTATATAATTGTATGTCAAATTATTGGCAATTCAAGTTGGTTTGAGACAAGATTATAACTATGCATATGCGTTTTTTCCCTTCATTTTATAGAAGTGTTAAGTTTACAAAACATAGGCTGAAAGAAATATTCCTGTCCTCGTCAAACTGTGGTAAAAATGTGGCTCTTGAAAACAGCCAATGTAGCAGTTCCTGATGTTAGTTGTTATTGTTGAGAAAAAATTGTATATTTTAAATAATTTGTTTTAATGAATGCATCTTAGGAGATTTAATAGTCTCCTCCTGTATCGGATGACTGCCTGTGTGTTTAGGTATAGACGTAACACCACATTATGGCGAATAAAGGTCCGTCATTAGAATGAGGCTCATAAATTTAAATAAATTATCTGTAGCAGTGAATGTAGAAGCTTCAATTAGCGCCCATAAACTTAAGTGATCGAGACATAAGACATTACTAGATAGGTAATAATTTGTGGACTAACACGCGAATGGAATGCTTCAGGGTGATTAATCATCTACTTTTAAAACATGGAATTTTTTTTTTCAGTTATATCTGTTTTTTATTTTTTTACCGTAGACGATAGAATCGCAGAGATGTTCAGCAAATAGGCCAGAGTCTAGATACATGTATGTATATAAATATAGCAAACTGTCTCACAAGAGATTGTATGGTGGGAGATTATACATTATATATGTCAACAATATTAAGCGTAAGAGAAATACGCGATGAATTAAATAATCGGTTTTTAACGAGGTTAGCAGATTTTAAAGTGATATGTAAATCTATAGGGTAGCATAACTTAATCTGAAACGTTGGCAACGACGTCGGTAAGCCTAGATAGATGGATCAAAGCATAGAGAGGCCCAACAATTGGACTAAATGACTGACTATGTAAACATACAAGAATCTAAATATCGATAGTTGATTTGGTATGTATGATTCAGTGACAAACGTAAAGATTTGAGGTATTCACGAAAAGGAAAGTAATGTGACATAAATGATTATTATCATATCATAAATAACGAGGTATTTTGATCATACAAATGAAAAAAAAACAGTTAAAGGTGTGTACATGGTTCTGTGGATCGAACCCACTACTTACAACGCTATCTGATATCCGTCCCGTAACGTACGGGGCTGAAAGTGAAGTTCATCATTTGAGTTAACCCATGGGCCGGGCTGGGGCGACCGAGGGTCTCAACAGGCACGAGTGGGGGTAAATCCTTAACAGGTTTCTCTGATCCAGTCGCCGAGGGTTAGAACTATAGTATCCAAACTATCGAATCGGGTCAGAAAGTAACTCCACTCCGTGGGGACACCCTCAAACTTGTCTGTTCCTAAGTCCTGCTGTTCAGTGCTTTTTCTTTTCCTAAGTACAACTCAGCTGAAGTTCCTCAGAAATTTTCACACACCACGATAAAATTCTGTTTGGTTATCGTATTTCGACTGAGATCGAAATTGACAGCTATTTGAACGATTTTAGCACTAAACTACTCTAGACGTAGGATCTACCTGGACGTATAGATCGTAGTAAATATATATACACTATTTCCCTGTTTCACTATAACCGCCAGTTTTAAACTGAACATATACAATTATTAATATAATATAAACTTTTAACACCCTGACTCGACTGCTACACTCCAGAGATTTAAAATGTAAAACTTTACGTTAGGTATGAATAAGAAAATAAACTCCAATGTGAAATTTTAATTGAATGGCAAGAGAGTAAACGCGGAGTCTCGTATACACCTGATTATCCGACCGAGTGGTATATGACGACTGGAGAACTTCACTATAAATCAGCGCCTGTGATTGGCTGGAAGGGGCGGGACCTAAATACCTGCCTACATTGTACCACCACTCGCCTTGTGGGCTACCGAACCACGCATTTTTTTTTCTGAACACAGAAAAACACACAAACTATTTTCATTCATTGCGTATCCTTTGAAGTTGTATGAGAGGACTAGCTCTGTGCAATAGAACGACGGGTTTATCTTGCATTTTTATACTACTTTAATTATTTTGTTTTCACTGACGTATATGTAAAAATCACTCGAGTGAAAGAGGGAACGATTTTGTACAATTCTGTATGACTAATTTGTCCTATGGAAACGTTAACCCTTAATGGGAGAGACACTGATTTTAACATTTTGTCGGGGTTCTGATAAGTCTTGTCTGGCTGCAAATAGTTTTCATTTTGACCAGGGATTTCACAGTTGTTACGTGTATACAGTAATGGTTGATCCGGGAGCACCGTGAATCTTGGTTTGCCAGTTATCTTGTCTGACAGGTCACTTTTTTTTTCTAGAGGACCTATTCAGTGTTTCTATATTTCGGACCAGGCTTTATTTTTCTGTCACTTTATTTTATATGTTTCATCTGTGATGATATATGTCAATCCTACTGCGCTATTTTGGATGAAAATAGTCTATTTTAAATATACGCGGATTTTTCAGTTGCATGGATAACACATATTCCATGAGTGTTTAATTTGTTTCACTTTCATTTTCTTATGCACTTGTCTCGCAGATAAATCAGTAACAGTATCGCTATAGTTTATAATACTTTTCTGTTTTTTTGTTTGTTTGTGTGTGTGTGTGTGTGTGTGTGATTCAGACATGTTTTTACGTCGATTGGGAGACAGGTTCTTACAACTTACATTTACCTCCGGACGGTTCCTGAATTGGACCAGTACTCTGCGTCTGGGAAGGTCATCAAAACGTTTTGCCCTTAACGGGGTTCGAACCCACAACATTTGGATCCACAGCCTTGTACATGACACCCCATGAACCCGATACCAAATTGCTTTCCCTTTTATATAAACATATTTTAAGTATTTTATTTGGTCAGCCATGGATTGATTAATATTCAGAAATATTAAAACGTTGTGTAATTTTTAAACTTATTTTGAGAAACTCTGCGTGTATATATGATCAAATGTACCCGGTACGTTGCTGTCCATTAAAAATATCAATGACCTTATAGATAGTATATAAGGTTGTTGATTTATATTTTTAAACGGCAGTTTTCGGTCAAATCAACGTACCGCATACCTTTGTATATAATTTTTTCATGTTAGTTTTACCACCAATCTTTAAACTTCTTTTATGTTTTTAATTTTTTTATGTAATTAATTAATTAAGTATGTGAGACATAGTTTCTCCCTTTTTTTAATAAATGATGAATATATATCATTTTTCAAATATTACTTTTTCTTTTAACAAAAGCTATTTTCAACCATAAATACATGTATACACGCTCATCCATTTGTACGGTTTGGTAATAATAATAATAATTCGAGTCAATAAGTGTAGCGTCGTTTATTTTCCCTTTTTTAGCGCACATATCAACATAGACTATGGAGTACTCAGGGGAGAGAACTGTGTTTATTCCTACCAATATGACAGGCTGACCTTCCAGGGTTATGTGGACACGGTACATACCCACGTGCTGAGTTCACTTGACATTTTGTACCTGCAGGCATTTTACAATTTTACTATTTCATAAGATAACAACTGCCAGATGTGTTTTCATCGACAAGGACATTATTTATGGGTTTGTTTGTTTGTTGTTGTTGTTGTTTCCAGATAAGTTTTGTTTGTAACATGTTTCTTTGCATTTACAAATGTATGTAATACATTGTTTTATGTAACGGAATATAATCAAAGACAATGACGAAGGAGAAGATATATATAAAGGAAAAATTATTATAAAGATAACAAGATAAAGAGGATAACGGGTGCCTGAGAAGTTAAAGTAATTTAGAGGCAAGAAACAAAGCGGATTCTTTATTTGGATCAAACCCATTGTACCACAGTACGCAAATTGAATCAGTCTCACATATTCGGTATGTAGTAATGTCCAACGTGCATTGATTATCTTTTATTTTTCATTAAGCATAATTTTTCAGAATGAAAATTGTGATTTTTTTCTCAAATTTCATCCAACAAATGTACAGCTCGTAATAAGACTGACAAGCTTTTTTGTCAGCCAAGAGGGTTCATTATGTAGAATAAGTAGCCTAGACTGAAATGACCTGCAAACGGCCTAAAAACGTCTGACACCTATATCTTTGAACTCCATGGTGACCACCTATGTAGGCCATTACATTGAGAATAAGTCTAGCATAAGAGAAAGAAAAGAACATGAGAATTTTGGCTGGTTTTGTATCCGATCTTTTCTAAATAAAAGATGCCATTTAGCGGCGATCCAGAAGTGGAAGTTAACACTTATCTCCCAATCGCCTTCCCTTTCCTCTCTCTTATATAGCTTAACCTTTTCCCTCATATAGACTCATTTTGACGCACTCAATAGGTACCACATAAAGCCTGATCTGCAGAAAGCCAAACTCAAACCTTACCAAATTTAATTGTAAAATCCTCATTACCAGACCACTGAGGAGCAGCGAACAGCATAAAACCTGATCAGCCTGCGAGTTACTCGCAGGCTGATCTGGTTTTATGCTGTTCGCATAGGTCTTTTTATGGTGTCCTCTATGAGGGAAAGGGTTAACACAGTAATTGCGTCGTGAATCAAACCCCACTAAACAATCATTGCAACATACGTTGTACAATTGAAACCACCCCGGGCCACCATTGCCTTTATGGCATCTCCAATTTCTAAAGTTTCAATTTCTTCTATTTTGATGAGATCTCTGTTACTTGTTGAATGAGCCCAACAGATGCCTATAATCGACAAATCGAGCGATAAATCACTCGGCTGAAGAGGAGAAGAAGTCACATTCAACAACCACCACAAAGCGTGCATTATGGAAAGCTCTGCGCCCTTCTTTAGGCACCTCTATGAAAACTCGCCAGGGGTTTGGGACGTCACTTCGAACCCCTCCTTTGGCATCACGCCCCTTTACTTCAAACAATTTTGGCCAGGTGCACTAGCTTTGTATTTAGTCTCTCTCCCTCTTAGCGTGCCACTGGAGTGGAAACGGTTGAGAAAATGAAGACCGTTTGTTAGCTGTGTTTCATGTTCGATAATGGCCATTGTAGACCCATAATGGGAAGGGGTTGCACCGTGATAAAACACCTGTGTACAATGTATAACATTCATAGTGACACACAAGTAAATGGCGATTAATGGGGATGGACTTACCGTATTCTAATTGATTAAACCCTCTTTAATTACTTTATTATTTTTAGATATTGTTCCAATAGTGGTCTTTGTGATTCTGAAGAGTATGCCACGAAGATTATCGAAATGAGCAGTAAATAATTACATCAAAGGTCAGATCTACACCCAAAATCATACATCAAAGGGTATTAGTGTCTTTGAATGAATTTTCGCTCCGAGGTAACACTAATATGAACAGGTGTTAAGGTAGAATTGGACAAAAATAGAGGCCTCAGGCAGGAAAGGTAATGAATATTTTTGTAGATTAAAAAAGAACTTGATTATGATTATTCAGATGCACGTGTAAATATGTAAAAACTTGATTAATGCAGGTAGTTTGACAAACGGTATCTGTGCACCGTTTGTGCAGATGCATACTTTGTATTTTTGTTAACCGAAGATTGCTACATATTTTCTCACCAAAGCATTTTAACAGAACAGAATAACCAAATATAGCAATTTTAGAATAACAGGGTGGTTTCTTACTGCAAAGGGATTAAAGACATATAATCGTAGGTGAGTTAACGTTTAAGGTGTAGACTGGTATCTTCTTCCGCCCATAAGTAAATCCTTAAATGTTAATCTTTAGAATACATGTAAGCCAGATGGCTGCAGGCACGTGCTAACGGACACCATCGATAAGAAGTCACGTGTCACCGACACTGTCCATAACTCATATAGTCACCAGTTTAAACTGGCAAATTAAGGGTGAAAACAAGGATCCATCATGGCCCTTATTGAACCCTTCAAATGTTAGGTAATCCGTCCAGCTAAATCATTAGTAAACGAGCACGAGTGACAGGCGGCACATTCCAAGATGGCCGGCAGGCACGAGCTTGACGTGACTTGACAGGGAAAACGTCAGCGGTATACCGGAGTAGAACAAACGTTCTGTTTTTAACGGCTTAATTAATTATCATCGCTTGTCAATACTTCGTCTGACAGGTGGAAAAACCTAAATGTGAAAGTGCATTATCACAGCTATAATTGTTTTGTGTCAGAATGTTTCTATTTGTGTATAGCGACCTATCTTGTTGCACAATAGGGGTGTTCTAGACATACAAGATGCTGAATACACACTGGGGAGACATTAGAAATGACGTCTCTATTATCACCAATTAGTGTATAGCAATACACTTCAACAGGTTTCAAAGCCATTGCAATAGTCTAGACATGACTCTCGTGGTACACGTTACTTGGATATGATAATGTGCTACGATGACTTAGAAATCATGTCTTATTGCCTTTATGATTGACTTAGGCCCTAGACATATATGACTTTTTATTCACACTGTTGAATAAAATAGGTACTATCCAAACATTTTTGGCACTTTCCACTTACAGGAGATCGGACAGCATCTTCAAATCAAACACTGGAACTAGAACTATGTCAGTTTTTATTTACAAATACGATAACCTTTGTTTAAGCCTTTCCCTCATAGAGGATACCATGAAAAGACCTATGCGAACAACATAAAACCAGATCAGCCTGCGAGTAACTCGCAGGCTGATCAGGTTTTATGCTGTTCGCTGCTCCTTAGTGGTCTGGTAATGAGGATTTTACAATTAAATTTGGTAAGGTATGAGTTTGGCTTTCTGCAGAACAGCCTTTATGTGGTACCTAATGAGTGCGTCAAAATGAGTCTATATGAGGGAAAGAGTTAATATGTAATATTTTACGTTGCAGCGTATTTAATTAAAATATAAGTATACAACGACAGCTTTACTTTTGGTATATGAATTAGCATGTAAACATATCGATAAACGGCATGATGAAAACAGAAAAAAAAACGAAAAAAAAAAACGTGTTGTGCACGTGGGTCCAAGCTTGCACATGTTAGTAATTTAACCACACATACATCGATAATTACTGCTTTTGTTTTCCTAAGTGGTGATACTTTAATTATTATCATTACATTGTCATTTTCATCATCATTATTATTAGTAGTAGTAGATCGAATGCATTATGATAATTGTCTAATGCTAGTAATAATAAAATATGATAATGATCATGATAGTTGTCATTATTATAACAATATAATGAAACTCACAACCATCGTTATCATCGTCTATATTAACGTCATCGTTATTAATAATATCATCATTTTTTATTACTATTACTGTGATTCCGGCGTTAAGGTCATTTATTTGCTGCTAAAACAGGTCACCCAGCGTGGACTGCTTCATCATGCTGCCCGCTGATTTTGACCTCAACAGTGGTACATCAAGTATCATTGCGTGTTCGTAATCACATATATGTCAAAATGGGATACCCTTCGTTTGAATATATTGTCAGAAAAAGGTACATTTATTAATTTACACTAAATACATTGACATTTACAGTCTGTTTGTCGTAAATATCGTTCGAAAATAGGTTGATAGTAAACATCGATATCGAAGATCAGCACCACACCCTTAGTATAAATATATTGTTTTATAGTGGCATACTGTTAATTTTACATGGTGATTGACCTGCTACAGTCCGTAAATAAATATACTACTCAAAATTTGCTAAGGATCACTTATTGTTCATTGCATATCAGAACACTTGAATTATTGAATATAATGATTGGAAAAGCAACTTGTAATGAATATTATTATTGCTTCAAATAATCAAATAAACCAGCTAAGAGGTATGACTCAAAATGGTGATCGTCAAAAGCAAATCTATCAAATACACAAGTAAATGGGATTTCACTAAGTGATCCTTAGCAAATTTTGAGTAGTATATATATGACACGTGCATTTTAAATATGATACTTTATAAACATCGCATTGTTGGAACACTAAGATGCCGTCGTACGGTGGTCATTAGACCTGGTGCCAGAACACTAACACATTTCAGCAGAATCGGAATATATTTTATTGCCTTATACATGTACATGTATCTCGTCAAACATAATGCTTACAATAACATGCTCATAGATCAGCTTTCAGTAAATTTAGATTAGTGGTTGCCCCAAGTCGTATTGAGACTGGCCGATATGAGCTTGGGAGAAGAAGTAAGATTTTGTCCTTTTTGTGACGATAACTTAGTAGAAAGTGAACTGCATGATTTATTTCATTGTCATGTTTATGATGACTCAAGAGATGAACTATACTCGAAGGCAACTTCGTTTAATTATCTGTTTGCTGAAATGCAGGACTTTTGATAAAAATATATTACTCTTTTCGAATACAAACTCAACGATATTAAGATTATGAGCCAAAATCTGCAAGAATATCGTAGGCGCCGTTTGTTGTTGTTGTTGTTGTTGTTGTTTTTACATTGGAGATAAATGTCTTAAGTTTGTAATTTCCTTCTAATATTATATTTATTGTTTGAGCTATATTTTAAAGGTTTCTGTGCCACTGCTGTTTATACTCTTTTTCTTTATCACATTTCTATCATTTTTAGTTAGGTACCGGTAAGTTTTTATTTTTATGATACCCGAGCGTGGTGCTCAGATATAATAAAGTGTTATTTTGATATGTAAATATTCATCTCTTATAATTCAATATGGAATGGCATTGCATTTTTGAACTTTTTTTTTTGCATTGTATTTGTTTTCTTGTTTGTGCAATGATGAGATGTAAATAAAGATACTATACAATGGACGAGCTCCTAAACTCACATATTTTTTTTTCATATAGGTACCAACAAGGTCTTCCATTAATTGTTGCTGAAAATCATTCAGTAAAACAGTAATTATATCGTTATTTTTTGTGGACCGATGTTCCTTTCTAACGGTAAAATGTATTTGATTTGGAAAAAAACACTGTGTTTGTCATTCCAGAGTAAGTCTAACATGAAGGGAAATATCAAAGTAAGCGTTCATTTACATACAATTAATTTGTTGACAGCCTGTCATTATTACAAACCTAACATATTAAATAACATGCTGTTTAGTTAGTAACGAAGGAAAAACACGGGTGCATACATTTCAACCTTTATATGGTTCATATTTTTATTGACTGATTTATACATTATTTTTATATATTCATTCATTACTTACCGTTCGTATTGCTCCCAGTGGACCACACGTAGCACTTCCCTTGTCATTTTTTGGCCACGTCATAGCGGTGTCTTGCAGAGGAATCGACGCTAATCCGACAAAAAAACGTGATCCTCCTGTAACAAAACACCGATGTGAAGCAATGACGTGGTATCCAGTTTGTTGAAATATGGAGAGCTTAACTTCAAAAGCATCTTCCCAAAGACCACAGCCAGAGTTTTCATATGTAACATTCCACATACGAATTGTTGCATCATACTCAATTCTGCGCACGTCAAATGTTTCGAGATCCAGTTAAACTATTAGGGTTACATCACTTGAAACACGCCAACATTTAACAATAAAATAGTATTTATTGTTTATTATAGAACATTCGTTAATCCCAACATTAAATGATCAGAGAAAGATCGGCCGTTCCTTCAGACAAACCGGTAGCGTGGTGCTCATTACCAGAGATATGAACGCCTCACTAGTATTAATATGATGGAATGAATGAAGGCACCAGAATGCAGACAAAAATAATACATACATAGATCTGCAGATTAAGATCTGTTTGATGGTGCATCACACAACTCTGGATTCGAGGACCCCCCGATATAAGCTTCCTCGACAAAGAATAGCATGGGTTTTTTATCCTCGTGTACGACAGCAGAGAGCTGAACATTCCTACGTATTACTGAACTAAACGAGGACTCCGAAAGTTACAAAATGCACGACATTAGAAGCAGTTATATAACTACGTGGCGCGACGAGGTATTGGAGTATAATGCAAACGCGTAATTGTTATATCAACAAACAATGGCGAAAAGACATCTCTCTCCTTCTGATGATTGTTTGTTCTGTTGATGCGAAGATTCAACTATCAACGTGATAATCGTCTAGTATGAAACACATTGTAAGAGGTATGCTAAGTTGTATTCCAAATCACGAGGCGTCTATCCTAAACTATGTTTCCTGATATTTGCTCAATGTTAAGAATCACAATAATAACAATTGTAATTGTTTTGTAAGGCGTGAACGTCATTTATGTACTTTAATTATTTTCCTTTCTTCGGTCATGATTCCTGTTTCACAAAGGCTTAAATGATAATCATTTAAGCCAAGGATTTAATAACCAAAATTAATGTCGGCGTATAAACTTTCCCCGGAGGCCGAGAGGTTAGAGCGTCTGCCTCGAAAGCGGGAGCTCATGGGTTTGATCATCGACCGCGATATCCTGAAGTCGTAAAATGTTATTGGTTGGTACGGGTAGTTTCCTGTTTGACACCCTGCATATTTACATGTATAGAACAGTTCCGGGACTGGCTAGCTGGGTGTTAGATTAATATGACTGGGTATGGTAACATGTTACATGTCTATGGCGTGATGTTCAATATCTGTCTCTAGTAAAGACAGGCTCCAAGAGACTGAAACACCGTCAGAACCCAATGAACCAATAAGCAAATATAAAAATAGGCACCGTTATATTTACCTAAAGTACACGTGTACAATGCTTTACCTATGATTTTAGATTTTGTGTGTAAAGGATCTGGTTAGTCATAAAGACATAATTAAAAAAAAAACTATTTCAAATATTATATTTCATAATTCTTTGTAAGACATTTATTCACTCGGATGAGGAAACCACAATAAAAACTAATGTTAGGAGATTTATGGGCTCGTGCACAGAAGGTAAAAATGCCACGGCAATGATCTGTGTCAAAATATAACGTGAGGGACGAACCAATTTCAATGTCATTTTGCTCAGTGGGATGATATGGAGAACGCCTTCATTGCTATACAGTTGGCACAATTTCTTTAGCTTATGGTTCCGTATCTAAAAACAATGAAAAGACGACCGGAGACACTGAAGGGACCAGAAGTCAGCACCCTCTATCATAATGTTTCCCCCTTTAATCTTTGATTGAAAGGGCTATGTTTCGCGTCCCGGTTAAATACATAGCAACCCAAAACAATAAACAACGAACACGAGATTTTCTTAAAATTCACTGCATTTCTACAGACCCCCACTGAGATCAATTGCTGCATCCGGTTATTGGTGAAAATGGCGAACTCTTATAAGCTGTCAGAAAACACTATACGTTTAATTAACAATTTGATGAAGTTAAAATAATTATAACTTTCTTCATATTAGTTTCTCTGAAAAATGAAAAATAACATTTGAAAAAGAGTGAGGATTGACGCCATGGCTCATATCTGTATGCATGAAATCTTATTACCACTGAAACAAGCCAATGTTTAAATTATTAAAGTACATCTCACAATCAATCTGAAAATGACTGAAGTCACTTTGGCTTCTTACGTGGTTTCTACACGCTGCGCATAACTTGATGTTAATTTTTACAATCTAAATCAAGCAATTACAGAGGAGTGAAGCGTAAAGTACTAGCAAAGAGCTATACCCATCCATCAATGCATCTAGCGGTAACACACAACTTTAAAAAAATTAGGCAATGAAATTTTACTTCTGGCTTCCATCATCCTTAAAATTACAGATAAAAATAGATATGAATTATGCCATTAACCTCTTTATATGGGTTGCTTAAATGGATAATTAAGTTCTACCATGGTTTTGTGGAAAGTTTGAGGTTTATTAATTGGATTGTTGAATTAAAACGTTTTCCGATTTAGTCATCGATGGTGTTCGTCACAGCTCGGTATAAACGTACTCCTGCACGTGTCAATGATTTAAGATAAATGGACGAACTCTGCTAATGTAGATAAATTCAATACTAATATAAACATCACGCTTAGAAAAGAACTGAAACTGTTCCATGTGTGGACCCTAAAAAGAACGACTCGATATATATTATCTGAAAATCATTGTCCATGCCCTAATACTTCCGAGAAAAAAATGACATATACGTTACTCTACGTACAATCAAAAATACTTTAATTCCGCCAAAATGAATAATTGTCAGAACCGATGGATGCTACCCGTCGTACAAAGGGTGTGTGAGACCAGAAAGGGTTTGCTGCACCATTTTGACAAAATAATTGTTTGATATGAAGATCGGCTTATATACACAGTTCGTTGAATTAAAAACTGGCGGATGAGGAAAAGTCCAGATCATAATGTACACATTCTGTTGGTAGTTGAGTGTCAGGAGGTATGAAAGCCAGCCGGCAGGGATAGGCGGATAGTCAAATCTTCATGGAGAATAACATAGTGTAACATGTACGTGTATTGAAAATCGTTAGAATGTAGAGGCACAGTTACAGTAATTGTGAGAAAATAAAGATACAACTTATACACATGTGGGGAAGTGATTGGCAACAGGAACGTTATATCACGTTATATCTATAGTTCATTAAACGTGTGTGTGTGTGTGTGTGTGTGTGTGTGTTGTGTGTGTGTGAAAAACGCTCCTTACCTATACATATTGTTTATGAACCAGAAATGTGAATATCTGAAAAAAAAGGTTATTGCCAAATCCATTTTAACCTACATGACAGGCAATCCAATTGTAAGTTTCACTGACCTGTCATACTACAGTTCTAGATCTTACGAAAAAGAACAAAACTATATTAGCTATGCCTATCGTTCTAATCCTTAATGTAATGTATCATGTTGTATTGATGTGTATGTCAAACTTTATTGAATAGATATGTTTAAACCAATGAAATGTGTGAAACAAAAAAAAGTTAATTAGTCCAGAATGAAAAATTATTATTCTTCCAATGGTTAGATATGGTGAAACTGCATGAAATAATTTCGACACTCCTTTGGCGATTGTGATATTAACGTACTCTATCAAAGATTGAAAAAAGAAGATGTAGATCTGTAATTATTCGTTAAGATATGAATTAGAATGGTAAAAATCAAGCCAAAATACAGATCATCTAATGTACCGTACTGTCCTGGAATTAGGATATGAAGTTTCTACATATCAAATTATTTGTTCCAATCACTTTATCAGTCGTTTTGATATTCTATTCTATGTACACATTTTTATAACTTTTTTATGTGACAATTCCACTAACACAAAATCCCTCTTTTTTTTTAAAAGATATTTCCTGTTTATTATTATGTCGGAGTTATCACCGTGAGAAACGCCGATGTTTTTTTCCATGGCGGTTCAGTTTTTGGCAAAATGTGACTTGGTTAGACACGACGCGCATAAAACATGCGCATCATGATCATTTCTGATAAATACAATACATATTAAAGTCATATACAATAAGGACTTTTTCGTTATTAATTTCAATCAGGTATATTGCATTTTTCGTTACTATACGTGCACTCTTTATGAGTAGTTATAAACGCCCGGGATTTTCAAACGATAATGATAATTCACAGATATTCCTTTATGCTAACATCAATTTGTATAAATAATAAATGGAAACATTTCTTTAAAATAGTAATTTCAACACTAACCGGCGGTAAAACATGGTGAATAGTGTCAAAAGTTCCAGAGAAAGTTCATTAACATGATAGTGTTAAAATACATATACATAGTGTATAAGATAAGTATTTTTCTTATTTATTTTTAGAAGAAAAAATGTTCATATAACAATTACGTCATTTTAACAAAAAAAATGCACGTTCCCAAGGATAATGATGAAGTTGTCATCAGCAGTAGTCATTATATCAAAAATATGGTTATTTAATGACCTGCATCGCATAATTCCACCCTCACGATAAGCATTTATGTAACTCTGAGCATGTGCATTCCACCAAGATTCCGTTGAAATCTGACAACAACCCTGGTTCCTATGTTCGACACATGCATTTCTCAAGTTCCCGTAGCCCAGCGGGACCCGCTCGCTCGAGCTGCTTAATCGGTGTCGATCATCCGCTCTCCACTTGTTTCCATTTAACATGTAATTGTTAACCACCAAATGTGTTTCGAGAGGCATTAAACCTGACAAGGGGTAGAGTGCGAAAGTGATTAGCTACACAAGCACTGTATGAAGTTTTATTGACTCGAGCCAAAGGCTAGAACTCGGGATGTGAGCGATTCCCGCTGTATATCGACAGTGTTCACACATTTAAACTAGGTCGCACACCTGTGAAACGACAGGGTCCTTGTCTTTTAATGGCTGTATTTCGTCTTCCCACAAAACTTAATATCAAACGGACATGTCCAGTTACCGTATTTGTCCAATAAATCCACCAGCGGACGTGTTCGATTTCCCAACGGGGACGAGTGCCATTGGCTTTTCTGGCATCGGGACGGGTTCACAAACGATTGTGTAATTCGAAATACATTACCTGTGATAAGTTCATTAACGGGGATTATTTAAAACACATTCCCATCGACTGTGAACAGTTAAAAACTCATCTGCAAGTGGTACTGTTTAGTGGCGTTACAGCAGGTAATAGAGAGGCTCTGGTCCGACATCTGTGCGTGCGTCTGCCAACATGCATTTTATACAAAACTTTGACAATTGCGACTGTTGGAAACACTGTCGACATAAGCAATAATACGAGATGAATGATGCCCAAATTACCAGGACTTGTAGTACACAAAAACTTATGTAACAAATACCAAGCTAAAAGAGTTGTTGCAATTGCAATCTTCATGCTTTGTCTTAATGTAAACCTTAATGCCCTACATGTCCTCCAGAGCAAGACATTTTAGGCATCATGGACAAGAGGGCCAAGAATCTGCACCCCCCCCCCCCCCATTTATTGAATAAATAATTGCTTGTTATCCCAGTACAGTAGCCCCTCTCTAATTCCAATCGTTCACTGAATGGTACAAGTAAATTCAACTTATTATTTAGAAGAGCTACGTCCTATTTTCGCCCAGGTGTGGCAGAGGTTTTGACCAGCTCTTTATCTCACGAACCTTCACTTCAACCAGAGGCAGTTCATCGCACCTTCAATCATTTTACAATAGATCGAACTTTATTGTAACGGACAGAGTCGGCTAGGGATGCTAATAAAACGGGCGAATATGTAAATACATTAATAACACGGTGGGGTCAGGCTGAACACTCATTGTGAAAAAATGAAGAACGAGGGGTCACATCTGTTGAGGGGCTTTTTTAAGTTGATCTTTGCAGTCTGCATATGTACTATCACCCAGTTGCAAATTATACACCTCTGATGAATATATGAAGTACGAATAAAGATTGTTCTTGTCGAGAAAAGTGAAATTTGTATCAACAACAATTATTGGTATATATATATCGAACAAAATGCAAAATTCTATTTCCAGAAAACGTTATAATCCTAATTAACTCTAGGAAATAGAATTATGCTTTGAAATAAAAGTATAGAGACAAATATTTTATTTTCTTATATTCGTAATTTTTATTTTGAATGTAGATCAAAGGCAGTACTGACCGGTAAATCGGTAAATCGGATAAATATAAATCACCTCTTTGGTAACAAAATGCCATGTGAAGTTATAGCCAGACTAGACTAGATATTTTAGTTTACTGTCGCTTCGACAGTATTTCAGTCATATAGCGACGTCCAGCTAATTACAGGTGGAGGAAGACCCCGAATGCACAGAGGCATCCGGGTAGAACCACCGAGCTACCGCAAGCCAGCTGGAAGGCTTCCACATATGAAAATCCGAATGACCCTGTCGGGATTCGAACCCACGCGGTGAGGGGCTGAGGGAGTGTTAAAGTCAGCGACTTTACCCTCTCGGCCACGGAGGCCCCGAAGTTATAGCCAGCATTGCATTTGTACTGGTAAAAAAATTACCTTACGGAGGGAAAATAAATCTATAATTTTGCCCATTGATACACCATTTTCATGATCTGGCCCGAGTGTCACGAATCATTTTTCGCATGCAGAACTATGGCTATCTTACTTATAGACCTACAGAGCAGGTATATTATACCACGCTATTATAATAGCATGCTTGTGCAAATGTACAGAATTTTGGATTTTAAGCTGTTTCGTAAAAAGCAGAACTGCATCATTATGAATAAAATCATCCAATGATTAAACAGATACAATTTCAACAGGAACAGTTCTTATTCTATTAAATTGTTGGTAAACATTTATGAATTATCTTAAAACGCGGCGAAAATAGGTGACAGACTGCATCAAAATAAAAGATAACATGTCTGCATTAGATAAAGACTTTCGTTTAGATTCTAACCAAACATCTGCCATCGTGAAGGATATTCTGTCACTGGTCTGATGCCCGGAAAGATTATCAAAAATACTTAAAAAAACAACACTAATTGAATTTTTACGTGCTGAGGCAGTCATAAATTGTGTATTTTGAAAATAAAACAAAACATGACCTGGAAAACGATAGGATAGGAAATTGCATTGTCGAGAGCTGCGTATTTTCTAATGATTTCATGGAGATAAAAATAGTACTTTCAACAAGCTTTAAGTGGGGGCAGTTATTTTGATGTCGATGATAACAAGTTAAAAACATCAAACTACGTTTAAAATTGGCACTATATATCATATTTATGATGTTTCATATTGTTTAGTGTTACAACAACGTTGCATTAAAACAGTGTTTAGATTCACTTAAGGCAATAAAACACGATTGAAACCACTGCTCTAGGGAATGCCTCTGCACTATTTTATTGTGTACTCCTGGTCCAGGATCCTCTGAAAACATATGCCCCGAGCCAAGGTAATAAACAGGAAAAGCATTATTGAAACGCATTTTGAGGCCAATTTGGATTTTAGTTTTCATACAAACGCGAGAATTGGCCTCAAAATTTGAAATCCCTAGCTTACAACGCCATAATAACTTGTACATGCATCTCATAAAAAGATGCTCCGCGATGATTCTGTCTTAAAATCATTTCGTAAGTAGATAAAAACTTGTCATATGGAAAAGTAGAACAGGATTTGATAAACAACGATTCAAAGTTTTCGAGATTTTTTAAAATATTTTACTAAAATACAATCGGACTATGCGAGCATTGAGTATTTATATTGTTAATCATTATTTCTATGTTTGCTTTTATTGTCTACTGACTATTTTACGCAGTATTCTTATAAATATTGCACGAGAGGTACTAGTCCTTAGAACACAAACAAGAAATGCTCAGTAACATAAGAAAATGTGCATTTGGGTTTTCTTTAATTAAAAAAGAGAGAGAGAGAGAAAGGACATCTTATTTGTCATTGCCAAATGCGAAACGAACATTGAACTTTTTCAACCGGTTATATATATATATTAGAGTGCAAAATAATATAAGACAAGGATAGGAACATGGAACATGTTCAGCACTAATGTAGTTTTATGGTAATGAAACGCAAAGGGAAATCAACATTAGTGATAAGTCTTTTATATAACACTCGTAAGTGTAATACAATTAACTTGAATTATTGCACTAAAACTATTTCACGGTGCGCATGCGTGGGCATGTGATTATAGTTCTGTGATGTGTAAACCGGCTTCACCCATATGCAGCTCACCATAATTGCTTTATAGTGCAATTAATCTTTAGAAGAAGAGAAAGAGTAGCGATGTTCCATTTTATCTTATTCCAATCCCCTGGATAATCTTTTAATTGGATGATCCCCATAAATTACTTGCATGTCAATATAGATCTATATGAATTAACATGCATAGAGGTAAGTTTCGTTTGAGGTTTACAAAGCGATAACCGTTTACAACTCTATTAAATGACAAATCAGTCTTAAGTACAAATGCTGTCAAAGAAGAAAGAACGCTATCAAAAGAACTGGAACTTGATTTATGATCAGCCAAAGGAATTCTTCTCGTGCTTGTTCAAATGAAATAGGCCCGGATGATGAAATATTCCTTAGTATAACAATCATAATGGGGAGAGGATTAACTAAAAAAGAAGTGTAATAAATATATTTTCGTAACCTTCTAGTCTTCTCCAGGAATTGTAGGAAAATCATCACTTGGATTTCACAACGATGCTTTTATGTTGTTAATAGACTCGTTCCTGTGCGGGTTCGAGGTGGGTACATCCGGGGCACTTAACGTGTTATATTGCTCTGAACGCAGTGACCGAGGGATCAAGGTCTGCTTCGGTAGGCTTGCTTGGTCATCCGGGATTTTCAGAACCTTTGAATTCACTGACTTTACAGTGCGAGTAAATTCCGGCCAAATGGAGGCTATTGATAGTCATGCCGCTGGAAGAACAAGTGATGTTTAACGTAGAAACCCATCTTCTTGTTTAATTTCGATCTCATAGACAATTCTTCATACTTAATTGTGTTTGCTGTTGTTGTTGTCGTCGTCGTTTGAGGATGAAACACAACGTCTTTAAAAATACAGTTTTTTACAGTTTATCCTACTCAATCGTCAAATGAAATGCTTGCATTTCGTTTAAAATTTGAAAAATATATTGCTTCAAATGATCCGTGAGGTCTTGATATAAAGAAAATATGAGTGTATGTTGCCTAGGTGATATTATGACTAAATGGGCGGAGCTTATTTCGGCGGCGATTGATTGCTTCATCTTTTGTATGTAGCCTTATAAAATGTGCTCAGCAATATTGACGGGAGTTGATTCCATAACGCAAGGTCAAAGGCAAAGATGTATGGCGTTCGTGACAACTGTAAATATGTTATCGTTTATATTTTATTTTTTATGGATTAATCGCAGTGTTCCACTTCGCGTCGCTTGCGATAAATTCCATCAAATTTAAAATATAAACGATAACTAATACATGTAATTTCTGTTTTAGCCGATATGCAAATAGAAGACGTCATCAATACATATTTTTCTTTCCTGTTGGTAGTTTTATCACAACTTACCTTGTGATTAGAGCCACATACGCTTGTGTTAAAGTCAGAAAAGGAAAACTGGATTTTTTGCATATTTTCATGAATATATTTTTCTTCCACGAAAATGCGAACTATAGAGCACAATTAGAAATGTCCAGACATAATCGGTCGCGGATCTACGTCTGAACATAATATAAAAAAGCGTTCACTTGTAAAAATAATTTCCTGTTAAGCGTTATAGGTATTGACCTTACCACAAACGTTTGGGTTATAGCGACCGTTTAGAACAAGAGGTCGTGGATTAGATCCATTGCTTGGCGATTGGAAAAAAAATTCATAGTTTAGGTGTTGTTGACCCGGTATTGAGATTTTGTTGTATCCTGCCGGTTGTCTACTGGTTGCACTACGAGGAGTGTTCATAAAGTTCGCGAAAAAACTGCTCACATTTTTTTTTATTTCACGACCGTAATTTCTTATAATTTAGACCAGTGAAATTTGATACAAAAGCAGTTTAAATCCCAGAATTTCACATGAATCGCTTGCATACAAGCCGTACATTTGTAACAATAGTAACGTTATAAAATGAATCCCGGCCCAACTCAAAACAACGTCAACATCCATACACGTTCACAACATATGGAGTACTATCAATACTACATTAGTAGAATGTTGCCATTGACGACGAGAAGTTAAGGTAGTAGGACACTAATGCAATACTTCCAATTGAAGAGCATTCATGAACAGGCTAGAATTGCTTTTAACTTCTTTAAAACTGGGGAGTTTGGATTCGTGTCCTAGTAAGATCGATTCCACCCCCCATTACAATTGTAACATAAAGATCAGATTTAGAAAGAAGGGGTGGGGGGTAGCACGCAAATTAACTAAAAATGATACAGTACTAAAATGATTTCTAAATATTAAGTATTATGCATCTAATACTGATATTGGCCAATTAGGTCAGGAGTTATGCCCCTTTTAAAATTGAAAATTGCCAGATTTCTGTTTGTTTGCATTCTAGCATCTTCATTTCTTAAGCATCTTCTTCAAACATTATGACAATGTTTATAGCCATAATCTTTTGGCCAGTTTAGATTATTTTTTAAGGTTTTTAAAATTTTTTTTTTAATTATCAAACTATATAATAATGTTAATAGTCATACTCTCTAGGCCAAGTTCAACTATAGCTGATATCGGAAAATTAGGTCAGGAGTTATGGCCCTTTATATAATAAAAAAATAACAGATTTCACCGTTTACACTCTAGAATCTTTTCATCGTTTCATCGACAATGTTTAAAGCCATAATCTCAGTCAAGTTTGACTTCAAATTTTGACCACAGGTACTGTTTAGTTTGTGGAATTGAAATGATCTTATGGATTATGTATTCATTACAACTATGCTATAATTTAGTAACTTGTACAGGCAATGAGCGCCATCTTGGTCCTCTTGTTTACTTACTTATAGCTAAAATGGGTTCATTTAATCATTGTTTGTAAACATACTGATTTTTTTAAACGCAGAACTATCATGGGCCTTGCTTCAAAATTTGCACCATTTTACTGACGGATAAATATGCAAAAAATATCAACTTTTACCACGACGTTTAGAATTTTATAATCAGTAAATGAAGCAAGTACCTAACATTTTACTTTTGTACATGACCTTATATACATTAATACGTAGCTACAATAAGTATAAAGGTAAACATAAACACGCTTTCTTTTCTAAATCTTATATGATGGATACAGAAATAGTGTTAAAAGATAAAAACAGAAAGAAAAAAGAGTAAATCCTACTTGGACTTGAACCCACAACTAGTGTTCAGCAATTTTAGCCTATTTATGGATACTCTTCAATTGAAGGTAATTCACCTTAAATACTATAATGTAATACCATTCCAAATGTTTGAATACGTTTAAGGAGGACGTAAATTAAATAAAAAAATCCAAATAAAAAAAGAGATGACCCATGTTTTTATATCTTGTTTATCATTTGAGACTTTTGATTTTGCTTGACGTCATAAAGTTTCGAGTGACTTGGCTATTTGAGTTTTCCGTCGCTTCGACAGTATTTCAGTCATACAGCGACGTCCAGCTAATTACAGGTGAAGGAAGACCCCGAATGCACGGAGGCATCCGGGCATATCCACCGACCTACCGCAAGCCAGCTGGAAGGCTTCCTCACATGAAAATCCGAATGACCCTGCCGGGATTCGAACCCACGCGGTGAGGGGCTGAGAGATTTGTTGTCCACGACTGTAACCGCTCGGCCACGGCGGCCCCAAGTTTCGAGTGAAGGCATCCCATCGAAAAGGATAATGAAAAGAAAACTGCGTATCCACCCGTTAAAGGTCAAAATTGGGTTGACATATGTTTCTTTTTCTTTCAACGTATGCGTAAGAGTATTGCGTAAGATGGAAATTACGGGTAAATATGAAATAAAAGGTTGTCTGTTTTTTACAAAAATATAATAGAAATTGTTAAATCTAGGAATAGTTTTCATTCCCCGCGGGTCATTTTTCGAAGACCCCCCCCCCCCCCAATCAATCTTTACCAGACTAAGGTCAAAAGGCAATATTTCAAGTTACAATGCAAAAATACAAATACTACGCAAGAACATTCTTTGGAGTTATTTAATAAACCAATATTTTCTACTTTGCATTACTAAGTGGAGGTATGGGGTATTTGATATGCAAATCAAAATGAAAGGACGCATATTTCGTTTTTTTAACTAATTCTAAAAGAACGTAAAACATTCACGCAGAATAATTTTATTTGTGGCAAATTAGGAAGAATTAATCTGAAAAGTCGCAGATTATATGAAATAATAAAACACTGAACACTGGTCCAAAATTGTACAATGGAAACTTATTACATTGACTTGACTTGTCTATTTGAGTTTACCGTCGCTTCGACAGTATTTCAGTCATATAGCGACATGTAGCTAATAACAGGTGGAGGAAGACCCCGAATGCACGGAGACATCTGAGTTGAACCACCGACCTACCTACCGCAAGCCAACTGGAAGGCTTCCTCACATGAAAATCCGAATGACCCTGCCAGGATTCGAATCCACGCCCTTCTCGGTCCATACTGCAATTTCCTAATTTAATAAATGATATTATTTATAGTGGTTATTGTGCCGACATTGACATTTTTTGTTTGTGTGTTGTTGACTTCTGTTTGATCAATAGTCATCTTGACCAGATCAATCAATTTGTATTGAATATGATTGTATATGATCAATACATTCCATAATAAAATCATAATAAAACATATAGATGCGTTCTGACGCCTTAGAAAACACGACAGCCCAATATCAAGGAACTTTCTGATCAGGGTCTTCTCTGTCTACAATATTGTAGTTTAGGCTCTACACTGTCTGCACAGCCATAAAATTCCATAATTTCATATACCGTTAAAAGTGCCATTTATTCATTATTTAATTCCTTTCAAACAAGATTAGTCATTCAACATTTGAATTATTAACACATTACCAATAAAACAAAGGTATGTTGATTGCTAAGCAACCATAAGTCAAATTTCGTTCACTCTTGTATTTTGAATCCATCTTAAATATCTTATACATTTTTATGGTGAGTAATTTGTGTAGATAATTTATTTTAACAAATATTCTAACACTTTGATATATTTGTTTTCAGCGTTGCTTTTTTTTTTGGCTTACCTGAGTACAAGTGCTCAGGATGAGCTACAAGTGTCGTCCGTCCGTCTTCCACAACTATTTTGTTTACACTCTTCCATTTTCAATTTTCAAACTTCATGACAATGTTTATTGCCATAATCTCTTGGCCAAGTTCGATCATGGCTTACATCATCAATATAAAAACATACCAAATTTCACTTTGTTTACACCATACCAGGCTCCATTATGACTGATATCGGCCAATTAGGTCAGGAGTTATGTCCTTTTTAATATGAATAAAGCCATATTTCATTTTGCTTACACTCTCACATCTTCATTTCTTAAGCAAACATTTTGATAAACTTCATGACAACGGTAACGGCCATAATCTCTTGGCCAAGTTTGATTATGGCTGTTATCGGCTAATTTGGTTAGCAGTTATGGCCCTTGAATTAAAAAAAATCTAGATTTTCTCTTTGTTACACTAGCATCAACAACTATCAAGCAATCA
>CM037784.1:44948203-44998203 GCA_021229015.1 Solen grandis | reverse complement strand
CTTTTTTCAAGGGATCAACTATATCTTAGCAATCATGGTAGAGGGCTATGAGGTGTATGAGGTGATCATTTGCATCAAACGAAATAAATTCTAATTATTGGTTTTAGAGATGAAGCCTTTTTTTTAAACAAATCAGCTCATGTTTGGTTTCCATGGAAACCAGAGTTTTAGTTGAATCAAGTTTGTTTTAGCTATTTTAATGTGGCACTTGACGTTATATGTCGCAATGTTGACGCTAAATGTCGCACCAACGCTAAATGTCGCAAAACTTCCTGGCGTTTTATGTTACATGGATCAAGTTTATTTTAGCAACTTATGGGAAAGTTCACCCAAGGATCATCCCTGCCAAATTTAATGAAATTCTGTCCATCGGTTTCAGAGGAGATGTTGTTTAAAGACTTCACTATATACATATAAGGCCAATTACTCCTGTCCCTGGTGGCCATGTTTTTTTACGGATCGGAATAATTTTAGCAATCTTAGTAGAAGGGTACCCAAAGAACATCTGTACCAAAACATTTTGAAATCTGGCCAGTAGTTTTAATGGAGATGAATTCTTAAGTTTTCATATTTTTTTCTTTCCGTTACCATGGCAACCAGAGTTCAACATGGATCAAGTTTATTTTAGCAACTTTTTTGAAGGTTCACCCAAGAATTACCCCTGCCAAGTTAAATCAAATTATGTCCAGTGGTTTCAGAGGAGATGTCGTTTAAAGCAAATTTTTGACGACGCACGACGACGGACACGCCGGACGCAGGGTGATCATAAAAACGCACCTTGAGCACATAGTGCTCAGGTGAGCTAAAAAAGTGTATATATCACATTTATGATAGTGTAGACCCAATGAGTGTATATATATTAAATATACCAAATAGCTTATTAGGAGACATCATTAATAACGTACTCATTTAGATATTGCAGAAAACCATAAACTCTCAAGTTTAATTAAATACAGAATTTCATTACACATTATGCAACAAAATAATTATGAGTCAATCTGTCCTGGTGTTGTTGTTCGCTGGAACATCATTTCAGTCAAATAGCAATAACTTTAAAGCGACATCATATGTTTTAGGGTCGTACCCGGATCTTCCCGGTAAAACTTGACTCACTGTTCCGGGGCTAAAACCAGTTCAGTAATACTACAAAAGAGTACCCATAAACGAGTACGACATTTAGCGTTGATTTTGTGACATATAGCGAAAGTACATTGTTTGCGACATTTGGCGTTACAGATGCGACAAATAACGTCAGTGGGTTTTGCGACATTTAGCGTTGGTTGCGACATTTAGCGTCAGCTTTGCGACATAAAACGTCAAGTGCGACATTTAGCGTTGGTGCGACATTAACGTTGCTGCATTTTTTTTAAAGAAAGTTGTTGACGCACGACGACGGACACAGTGTGATCAGTGTATCTCACCTTGAGCACGTTGCGCTTTTGGTGATCAAAAAAAAAATATTGATAATACATAACCATTTATCTTTATCTTATATCAGGTAATATATGTCACATTTCCTTTTGTCCTCAGCCTTCAGCTGCCGTCAACATAAATTTTATCTTAGATATCGTGTTATTTTCTGATTGGATGGGGAAACGTGTTCTTATTCCATTGGCTGGAAATATTGATATGAAACATGGTAATCAAAAATTTGTTAACATGATTCATGTCAGGTATCTTGTTTCATTCAAATTTGTAGTAAGTGAATCGTACAATGACCACATCTAATGTTGTGTTTATAACTGGTTTATATCTTGAATAGTCATTTATAGGTCTGAAAAGACCGACTGCATACTTAGTTTTATGTCTGTTTGTTTTAATATTTGTATGTATGTGGATATAACTATAAATAAATAATATAAAAAAAATGAAACTAAACTGAAATAATTTGAAAATTTGCGACCTTGCGAACAAACTGACTGGTTGACTGAGTATATGCATACGTACATCAATCAATCCTTCCATTGTGACTCATACGAATATTTAAGCTGACGTGGCCTTACCGTCCATGTTTCAAAAACATAATTTTGTACCATATTATTGTGTTGGCAACAGGTGAGGCGAACGATAAACAATATAGTCTGTCTCAGACTGACTGCTGTTTCCATGAAAGCAAGCACCACAGAACAGCAGCATGGCATCTTCATTAAATGCATCCATCACATATATACCTATTTACAAATACTATCAACATACACAAAATATTCCTGTCATTTGAATACTCTTCAATGATTGTTTATCTAGGGATTAATTATGCATCCATAGTTAGTGAATACAGAGAAAGAGAGATAGAAAGAGAGGACCTAATCGAAAAATAAGTTTATACAATATATATGATTTCCTCATACCTTGGTCTTATGACTTAAATCTTCTCCCAAACCCTCTGTTTTGGGGTGAACCAGTCATTTGGACAAAGCATCAAAAGAAACTGGGACTTTTTATTCTAAGGATCGTTTAAGGCATTCTTGTTTGATCAAATTAGTATTTATCTTGATTGCGTGAATCTTTTTTGATAGTTCGCACTTTTGAAATCAAAAGGTCAAGATCATCGATCCGAATGAAGATCAAGGAATAATCCCTATCCATGTCCTGTGTAGTTCGTGAAATACAATTATAGGATTCTAAAATAATATTGACAATTGTAGTTTATTTAAACATAATTTAAGGTCGGGGTTCGACTTCCTCAAATTTTTTTTATACATTCATTAATTTGTTAATTAGTATACTCATTATTCATTTAATCCATTTATCTATTTCATTGCTTATATGTACATATTTGTTGAAAATTGTTTTAAGCATTATAAGACATTCTTATTTCATGATTGTTCATATGATAAGCTTTGACAATGGTAACCCAGTGAAAATAAGAGAGACATAAAGTCAAGTAGTCAGAGGTTGCATTATATGGGTCACCTGGGTGATATATACTTTTACTCAGATATCCAAATATATAACAACAATACAGTATTATGTATGAACTAATTATGAACGATATTTGACTTCAGACAAACTTTTGTGCAGGACGAGGGTTAAAACTAGAATGTCCTGAATAGCAGAAGAAACCAAATTGAAATATGCGATAGAATAAACAAACATGCAAACCACAAACCACACCACAGAGATCTGCAGAGATCACTGGTAAATATTTGCAAATGCCTCATTATTTAGATGCAGACAGCTGACCCAAAGTACATGGCCAGTTAAGTCATTAAATATGTTTCAAGTTTCAAGTTTTTATTTCAAATTCTATTGGACTTTTTCAGCCCAAGAGGATATAACATGCATGTTTATACAAGTTAATGCAATATCAAGTAAATCATAAATACATATCATATTTTGTAACATGACAGTCAGGTCAAGACTTTTAAGTCAAATGACAGTAGTTTTTCATCTGTTACTGTAAAATATATATCAATGACTATCTGAGAAGGCTTTTAAGTAGTTTTGTTCAGTCAAAATATATATATATCAATACTTAAGAAAAATTGTAGATAAAAGTTATCATTTATATGCAAACTCACGGGGGAACTACGTGACTTTGTACAGTAATCAAAACGAGCAATGGCGACTTCTGAGCCTCGGTAAGTTCATTCTTTCGTTAAATTTTGGTGACAAACGTTTCCAGAATCCAAACTAGACCTAGCCTATCATATGCGTGGTAACTTTCTTCAAATATCGTATCAAGTGCGTTCTGGTACGTTTTATGGTTTTCGAGAACATTGTTTGAATTGTGTCAAAATTGCAGATGCAGCCTTAGTAAACCACACGCGACATTATGAATTGGTACCAAATTAATGAAAAGAAACTTTCTTTCTTCACAGAAAAATGCAAAACCAGGCATAGTTTTGCCATATGTGCTCCTAGAAGTCCATCCAAAATCTTGTTGAAAGATCTGTAGCGTACACATGTTCATTGCAGAGGTATAGTAAGTAAAACGGGCATTTTATGGATAGTAAACCACACGTGAATAAAAAAAAATACATAAAATGTGGCGACATTAAACAATTGTGTCCTGTCTACGGTGTGAAAAAAGCAAATACCAAGAATAAACTCAAATTTGTATAACAAAAACAATATATATGTGACACTGATCTTGATCCTTTAGAGAACACTCAAACCGTGTTTGCTCTACATGGCCCTCTTGTCTCGTCAGGACTGACTGAAATAGCTCAACATAACTGACCGCTGTGATTGAAATATTGTCAAAACGGTGTATAATTATCAAAAACAAACAAACACTCGCTCACACTCACACGCAAGTATACTTTTATACAATTTTATCGTTTATTGTCACTGTTAAAAAATTTAA
The DNA here is from genome assembly GCA_021229015.1 of Solen grandis. Classification (NCBI taxonomy): domain Eukaryota; kingdom Metazoa; phylum Mollusca; class Bivalvia; order Adapedonta; family Solenidae; genus Solen; species Solen grandis. The sequence goes on along the minus strand of CM037784.1, from coordinate 44,993,894 downwards.
GTACATGTATTACCGAAACTCAGCCATACACAAGTTTACTCACTTACCATGTGTACAAGTAGCGAAGTCGTATAATCTTACTTTCTGTCTGTGAGAGATCGTTTTTAATGTAAATTAATAATATTCACAAGTATTAGCATTTTCAAAAATGATAAAAATCGCCGTAAGCCAAGTGGACAGAAAGTTACGTAAACACTATATGGGAAATGGGAAATGTTATCATGTTTGGTTCAGCATCAATCAACGACGAAAAACAAAGCCTTGTTGATTTTTTAATGTCTTATACCGTACCAGAAAAGCTAATAGTCCCAAGCCGTCTAGCAACATGTACTACCCGTAGCCTATAAACCAGTCCAGATTCCCAGCGTTCAAAGCAGTTTCCCAGAGCTTGTACCCGGTAATCTGATCTGTTAATCTTTCTGCGACCGACTGAGAAGGAACCTGCTTGACTATTAAGTCAGCGGTGCGGGAGTAAAAGGTTGCTTTTCTTACCGGCGATAATAAGCAAACAAGTATTAGCATTTCAAAAAAAAAAATGCTAAAAAACGCCATTAGCCAAATGAACAGAAAGTTACACTGTTACGTTAAGGAAAATTATATGTCGAAGTACTTGCAGTTGAAGGAGAGGATTTTATCATGTTTGGGTCTGCATCGATCAACGACGAAAAGAAAATAGGCTTCAACAAAGCTTTTTGGATATGCCGTACCAGAAAATCTAATAGTCCTATATCGTACACTCAATACCGCACGTACTGGACATTATCGGTAGTGCTAAAGACTTGTACAGACAATGACATAAACAACCAAGTTCCTTATTGTTAAATTGCATGATACTTTTACTCATATAATAATAGACCATGTCTGTTAAGTTCAGCATCAACCAAAAATAAAATGGCTACAACGAAGGGGCGTACTACAATCGAATCTGCCCAATTATGCGCCTAACAGTCTAGCTCCGTCTAGCAACATTTACTTCCGGTAGCCTATAAACCAGTCCAGCTTTCCCAGCGTTCAAAGCAGTTTCCGAAAGCTTGTTACCGGTAATCTGACCTGTTCAACTTTCTTTGTCCGACCGAGAAGGAACCTGTTTCACTATTACGTCAGCGGTGCGGGTGTAGAAGGTTGCTTTCTTGCTCGATAGTATAATATCGCCGCCCTTTTTTTCACACGACTTTGCAACTTCAGTTTCGAAAATACCCTCTACAATTCTCGGGTCTAATTATAAAATCTGCCAGTGTACAGTAAAAAACCTCAATAAACTTGTATACCTGTTCTGAGACGACAGTTAATATCGAAGTGATATGTCGACGATAAAAGTGTGCGTGATAACTCAAAATTAATCTTACTGATACCTTATATTATTTATAGTCAATGTTTGTTTTTTCATTTCAAGTCATTATGCAAAATTTAAAACCAATTGATCTCATAAAAGTTCTGCTATGTTTAAAACTGTAACTACGTGTATATTGAATTTTTCTCGAAAGGGGGAGATAATTTGAGGAAAATTTATATATATTTGCATGAGTAATTATAGAGAAAAATCAGTCACATAGAATGTCTACAATTTTTTACAGAGACAGGGAATAAAATATTTAACATTGATTTTGAAACCTAATGAGGTGTTGTTTACCATTATTCTGAGTTATCTGCCCTTCGATGTGGCCCCAGTGTGCTAAAATATCACATTTAGGAGCAGATTACTAAAAACTTAGGACGTTGACCCCAATTTTTACATTTTTTTTCTTTTATGATTCTCTATAATCATGCAAGGTTTTAAAACATTCTATGAAACAGTTAAAATTTTCATTCTTTGTCTAAATATATAGAAACTCCTTAACAATATTTCAATCAGTTATGTTGAGCTATTTCAGTCAGGCCTGACAAGACAAGAGGGCCATGTCGAGCATATATAGTTTGAGTGTTCCCTTAAGGATGAAGATCAATGTTTCATATATATTGGTTTCGTATAAACATATTTTATTCAATCAAGTACATAGCAAGTTTGCAATTTGACAATGCAGTTTTGGGATGGGGTTGGAAGCCGAAGCTTATTTAAATCTTTTCCCATATTAAAATGTTACAATGCATTATATACACATAATTGTCGTTGAGTTCCAAAGATAATATCAAGTACTGTTTAGACAGAATTAAAAAATAAATTAATTAATTAATTAAACGGAGTAGAGATAGATAACAACAACAAAAAGTAATAATGAGGGAAACTCTGCTGAATGAAACAAATTTTAAAGTAGAAATAGGGTTACCTGGCAAGAGGGATGGGGTAAAGCTTTAACCAAATCGTTTAGTTTTCTCAATGTATTTCTGAACATCACAGAATATACGTTTGTTTTGATCATCAGTAAGGAGTTCACTGCCGTAGATAAGTAAGTGGGAAGTTATAGTGGTATTCGTGGCAATATTACTAACAGATTCTATCATTTGGGAGCGAGCGTTTGCATAGTTTGGACACTGTAAAAGATAATGAGTTAAGGTTTCTTCCACGCCACACAGGCAAAATGGAGAGTGAACGATTTTTTTTTTTTTTGGATTATAGTACATAGGCACGTGACACCCACCCCCCGATGAAACTTGACTAGTTAACACTTATATATGATGAATACAATTGCGAAAAAGGCATTTGTAATAAAGGTAAATATTCAGTTACACATGGAAAATATTAGGCGTGAAGTTCAAATAGACAATGTCATATACATTAAGTTTTCGACATATCGTTACCAAAACCGAGTGTTAGGACATGCATTATTGAAATTATTTCAATAAACATTATATAAATACGGAATATTTCGGACATTTCATCACAATAAACAATTCCATCTTGACATGCTGGATGCTTAAACTCGGAAGAAACTTACAGACCAAGATAATTTTACAATCATTCGAAAAATTATAAAAATGCAAATCAAACATATAGAAAGTTGTGTAAAATGACCCATGTTAATCATGAAAAGTTAATTATGAATGAAAAGTTAATTATGAAAATAAGAAATTTAATACAATAATGTCTTTTTATAAATAATACAGTTTTGAGTGAGAGTGACTGTTTACTGTAATCAAATGCCAAACATTCTTACTGAAATATATTGAACTTAAGTATCAATTGCATCTCCTCTACACAAGATAGGACAAAATATATTGTGTTAGAGCGCAAGTCATTCGTCTGAATAATTTACCGCTGCAACAACAAAATGTCTATTTTTGAATATCTGACATACTGATATCTTTAGTAGAACATTTTTATCTTAACTTTATTAATTAAGACATCAAACTTAGTTTTTATTATTGTTATTGTTATTTTATGTTTAGGTTTTTACTTCGATGCAAATTTAGCAGAACTAAATACATGTTACGTACAATCAATACGTCACAGGTGGTACCACATGTCAATCTTAAGAAAACTCATAGTATTTCAATTTTCCAGATCATAATCAGAGTATTGAAGATTTTTTGTTCCAGTGTCTATAAGTATGTATTTCGTATTTACTCACAGTAGCATGTAAATATGCAGAATATTTAGTTAAATCAATATACAAAGACGCATTTGCAACAGGTTGCAGCACCCACAGAGACCTGGGGCTATAAATACACCCGTCCGCCTTATGAGCCTCAACTACCGTCTAGACTATCTCAACATACGTTAAACACTGTATAAGGTAAACTTGACTTCCTTTTTTTATTTATTGATGTGCGCAAAAGACCTAGCAAACTTTGAATTCATTCGTTTTCGCTCATTTTATTCAATAATTTATTTATTTTATAATCTTTTATTTTATTCATTTATTGGCGTGTTTATTTATTTTCATTTTTTTACGAATTGATTTGTCATCATTTTCGATAAATATTTCACTCAGAACATCAAATGTATTTAATATATGTCTAAATGTATTTAGTGTATAACTTCGATGCAGATATTGTATCATTTGACGTAAAATGCCACTTTTTTTGTTGTTGTTGTTTTAATTTTTTTACATATATGTTATATATAAAATGTTACTTCTTAAAGAATATATTCGATTTCAATTGTAAAAACATTCTGAATAAAAAGTGTTCTGCTGAAAGTTCTGTTCTGCCCATATATCGTATTTAAATACTGGGGAAAATGATTGTAATGTATATGAAATAAAGATAACGCAAGCTATGCACTTATCAATTCAGACAATATTATCGATCGGAAAATATATCCAATTAAATTTCGTGTATAAGAACACAACTTTTCTTATCTCTTTTTTGTTGTTGTTTTTGTTGAAAAAGTAACAGCATGCGATCAATTTTCAATTTCTTCGTGTACCTTTACATCATCACATCTCATGACAAATACTTGAACTACTATTTAATAGCCAAAATACAATATTTACCCAAATACTAAATTTCTAAAAAATAAATGTTCCTTTTCTTCTTGTAGATTCTTTACACGGAAGACCAAAATGCGTTTCGTAGGCTTGGTTTTGGTATGTTAAAATATATTTGTTTATCCTTCACCATCTTGTATGTGACTATGTTCAATATTTCTATCGATCGCCTTGGATGATTTTGAAGCTGCTGTGTATTGTGTAATGTTACAGGGTCGAATTCCACCAACAATTCTTAGAACTAAGTAAAACTTAAATACGTAAGGACGAATTTTTCATTCACCTGAATACTTCATAAAACTAGCAATGGTGGAATGTGTATCTACCTAGTTTAAGAATTTAAGTATTACTTAGCGCTAAATATTGTTGGTGGAATTCGAGCCAGGTATGTATTATACCTGTGTATCACACGCATTGGGAGAATTGTAAATACAGAGCAATTATGTTATGTAAAATCAATCCTCATTTGAGTATAACAGTATTAATTCAACACCATCACTAATGAAAACGATATTACTTTTATGCAAGACATGCTTATTACATACTTTTTATCAGACATAGTTTCATTTCATACATTCATAAATGTTTGAAATGTAAAATGAATGAGAAACATATAAAATCTACTTTCGTAAAATGTATACAAATAAATAATCCTAGTTCATACATCCTAAGCTCGATATCTACATTGCCATTGGATAGTCATAAATGTATTTCTTTGCTCTAAATTACCATGGTTAATCATCGTTAGTTTCCTTCAACCTTTAAGGTAATCAATCCATAATTAACATGTAATCATGGTCCTTTAAGTGAGTGTGGGCATTTTATAGTAAAAGCAAACTTTTTTTACTTCGAGCAAAAGACCCTATAACTCCAATACTGCGGATGCTTACATCTGCACTGGAAACATTTTAAGCATTTGATGGACCATGATTTTAATTTAATGATGATTTACCTAGTACGTACTTACAACCTGAATTAAAGATTTTTAAATTGCGCATTCACAGATTACGGATACGAAGGTTAGAAACTCGATCCCCACTGGGCACGAGAAGTTTTCATAACATTCTGAGGCACTGATATATCAAAGAAACATTCGAGGGGGAGATTTGTCATGACAGAACAGAACAATATTTTATTTCGATTTAAGCATAACAGCTCATCGTCATACATATAAATAAATATATATTATATGTTGGCATGCAACTTTATTTTACATATCACATTTCACAAACACATATGTTTTGGAAATATATTCATAATATGAATAATGAACATTTCAAAATCTAACACTACAGATTCACTTATGAAGTGAGTATGCTGTATAAGCTCTATTTATTAATATTCTTAATACTGGACCTTGTTCAGTAAACTAAAAGGCTCCTAACATCTTTGTATAACACTAATCTCTCATCATCAAATAATTGGCTTGCCCAAGCTGCACAATAAATATAATATGCAAAGGCCAATCAGATGGATGGCTTTATGACACACCTCCACAAACATTTTCTCTCTAGTATTCTCTTGTAACATTATTTCTTTATTACTCTTATAAAATTTAGAAATGAAAAGAAAAATATCTTTATGCTTTGATTAGCTATTTAAGTAATTTAGAATTTTCGGTACTTGTTCTTCACTTACTGATAACCAAGTGCTTAACGCCGTGGCAAAATGTCATATATTTACACATTCGTTCAGCAATAAAATGCTGTAAATTTTGAAGCAAGTCGGATGATTGTACCTACAATAAAATTCAGATAGTACGTCGGAGACGGGTGATCTCTCGGAATGTTTATATTTCACAAAAACAAAGCTGTCTGTATATGATGGTTTTTGAGAGTGGAACATTTCTGGGTAAGGTTAAGTAAAAATAAATAACAAATGGCAATAACTAAAAATACCTGACAAAAAATTAAATGTGGAAGTTGAAAGCTGCAATTTTCATCTATGCGACCTATTTACTTATGAAGTTTTGAGTTCAAAGGTCTTACTGTCTATGAGTTGTGCTGCGGAAAAAAAATAAGAATGGAATTTACTAAAGGGCAATCACTCCAAAAATATGAAATGAGGGACAAAAATTAAGTATGAAATTTAATAATAGACAATAACTCCCAAAATATGATATGTAGAGTTATGATTTTTGTGTACTGCACTTCTCCACGAGGTCTATCAACCCACGAAGTTTTAAGGTTAAATGTCTCATAGTTCATGATTTATGATCCGGACAAAAATTTAGTATCACAAAGGAAATTAACTAAAAAAAGATGTGATATGCAGAGTTTAGGTTCTTGTGCATTCCTCCATGAGATTTAGCCAAATAACTTTTATAGGACTGATAGAAGTCGGTACTGACAGACGGACGGACACCGGACGGACAAAGCAGCAACTCTATATGCTCTCCCCTCGGTATTCGAGTATTTTTGTACTATTAGTAGTTGTTGTTTTCGATACCATCATTTTAAAATAAAATAAGTTACAGCCGGTAAAACTCATTAGAACTTTACCATTGAATGTCTAATGTATTATACTTTATATATATACGATATATAATATCGTTTTTCGTTTCTTAATATCATTCATTAGACTCAAAGGACCTTAAATTAGAAAAAAAAAATCATCAAAACACGAAATATCACTTTCAGTTGGCTGTCTGCGTGACTTTAACCCTTGACACCGCAACCGCATACTATTCTCCCTGCGACTTCAAATGTCACAACAGTTGTGGGTTAATATGCAATACTGATGAAGTAAGTATACATGACGTTACAGTCACAATCTTCTTTCAAAATAAAAAAATAACCCTACATTGAACTTCTTGTGATTTGGCTGATGCCGTGCAGTAAGTGCAATATCTGAGCTTACACATGGAGACCTTGATCAGACAGCTCTATTCAGGAGCTTTCTTATCAGGGTTTCCTTTTTCTTTGTTTGCCAAGGTATAAAACATACAATGCATATGTATATATAAGTTCAAGAAATTCGTTCACAAATGATCCGTAGAAATTAAAAAATAATCTACTTTCTCTCTCTTTCTCTCTCTCTCTCTCGTTAATGTTAGAGAATTATTTTTTTTCTCAAAAATGTAGGCTACATTACACGGAAAACGCTATTTTCATAAACTCAACTTCGGTGAAATCGTTGGTATCCCCGAAGCACTGGTGCTTGCAGTACCACGTGATATGTTCCGCAATATGGCGTGTTCACCAGGTCAGGGTAGAGATTTCGTAAGTTTAGCCTATGAAGTTAACGCATGCGCGAAGAGTACATGTGAACTGCTAAATGGAACAAATGAAAATAGAAAATCTAAATATAAGTTTTATAATTCTAAATATGTCTGTGAGGGTACTGCCTGTGATGGGAAAACCGCCAATTTGTTTTACAATCACGGATCGGGTGACCATGCTTTTGTAGATCGGTATTGACGTGACACACACATATAGGTCAAAATCAAATTCTTAGTCAAAGACCGTCTGTAAACGAGATGTTTAAAAACGTTTTAAGTGCATAATTAGTGGAAGGATGTAATTGTCGCATCGCTAATATTGTGATACTTACAACGTTACTATTGTGATACTTAAGGTACAGCATTTTTTTAGGATTGTGGAATCGGCTTTAATTGCAAACTACCAAAAAGATGTAAGAATTGTGACCCAAATCTTTGCCCCAAGAGATGTAAACGAAGTAAGTTCTCTCTCTCTCTCTCTCTCTCTCTCTCTCTCTTGCGAGATATCATATTTTATTCTACAAATGGATGTAGACAAAATCATCATGAATATGAGGAAATATTTTTTGGCATAAAATTAATAAAATGCAGTTAATGCCTTTTAACTAACCTGGGCAATCTTCTTCTTCTTTTTCTTCTTCTTCTAGTGTAATGGTCTTAATTTCTCGGACAAATTTGATATTGGCTGATATCGCCCCAATACGTCAAGAGTTATGACTCTCGAATTATCTAATAATGCCTTTTTTCACATTTTTATACAAATTTGATTATGGTTGATATCGCCCCATTAGGTCAGAAGTTTGGCCCTTGAATTTTCAAAAAAAAAATTTAAAAGGCCACTGGACAGATTCTAATGAAACTGGGATGGTCCTTGGGTCATACTGTACAACAACAGCTAATGCTTTGGGTTTGCTTAACAAGATGACCGCTAGAGCCATTCGTAGAAATACATTTAAATGACATGTCCTGAACCACTAGTCATATTTTTCTTGAAACTGACCCCCAAAAAATGACATCTTCTCTCAACCACTGTTTTCATTTCGTTGAAACTTTAAAAAATGATCATTTTGTGATACTTTACAACAAGAGGGCCGTGATGGTGAACTCGATCACTTTTAATCAATTGCTACAGACAAAATGCTTAAGTAAGGATAAAAATGCACATTATATATAGTCATTTAAAGATATTTCTGTTTTTATCTCTGGTGACATCAAAATCTACTCAGCGGTTTAGGAGTTGTCGTTTTAAGATATTTCTATTATTAGCTCTAGCGGCCATTTTGTTCAGTGTACCGGAATCGTTTAAGCTATCTTTGTACAGTACCACCTAAAACTTATTCCTGAAAATCTGCTCAGCGGTTTAGGAGATGAAAGCAAAAGCTGACAAAGCACGTGGAACGCCGGATGACAGAAAAAGGCTGATCTCAATACCTCACCTAAGCATTAAAAATGATCAGGTGAGCTAAAAATAGTGGTTCAGGCCCGCTGAACAAGTTTGCCGCCCGTGCTTAAAATAGAGAAAAAAATCTTTAAATGACACCTCCTTCTAAACGGCTGAATAGATTTGATGAAACTCATTAGGAATGATCATATGGTGGTACTTTAAAAATATAAATTAAAGTATTCGGGTCCCCTGAACAAGATGGCTGCCTGTGCTACAAATGCGTTGCCGGGGCGGGGCATTTTATGCCCGAAGGCAAATTCATATAAGGGTATCCTAGTACAAAGAACTGTTTTTATATGGGAAAGCAGTTTTGTTGTTGATGCAAATGTGATTGATGATGATCTTTCGTAAATTTCGAAAATACAATTGGTTTTGTTTACAATAATAACTTAATTATTATTGTAATAGAAGATAAATGAGTATTTGGTGGTACTGTGCTAAAATCATGTTGGTCTGCTTAACAAGATGGCCACCAGAGCTAAAATAGAAATATCTTTAAAATACATCTCCTCCTCAACCACTGGTCAGAATTTCCTGAAACTCAGAACATGATTAATCAGTATCGAGTCCAGTTGTTCATATCAACACATTTAAATGGGATTATTTAGCACAGAGTTTTAACCCTTTGCTTCTTATCTTACATTTCTTTGAAAATAAATTCCACACATCTATTGTCTCAGGTTCGATCCTTACGGCACCACATATAATCAGTAATAGGTATATCCTCTGCAAAGTTCCAACCTGGCTGCATATGACCGACGGCTTGCAGCCTATCCTCGTCGGATAAATGATTATACCGACGATTAGGATTCTTATGTTGAAAAAATATAGGAATACTCGTATGTAGTGACGGATATGATCGATAAATGTGCCAAATCAGTGGGGATATGTTACGTGGAGCCTTACATGAAAATAAATAAATAGAAAAATAAATAAATAAAAAACCTTTCTGAAAATTTTTCTGACTGTAACGGTGATTAAAAGAAGAAAAAAAACATTTTTTTAGTAAATCTCGATTTGCCATGAATTGAGCTATCCAAAATATATAGGTTATATTCGAATTTATATTGAAGTTGAAATATAATTAGCTAAACTAACAATGCTGCTGAGTAGAATATATACTTTGACGGATGTAGCAGTCAAAACTGAAAATCGTAGTCTGCAATATTCATTTTAATTTTATAATAAGAAAACTGATTGTATCAGCGCATTTACTTCTGTTCTAGAGGGCTGTTTCTGTAAACCCGATGTGTATACAAATGCAGTACTGGATGACGTCAGCTACGCAACAGGTGGGCATGCTAACTATCACTGCGATTATGAACATGACCCTAACATAACATTCTATGCAGTGTGTCAATGCAATGGACTTTGGAGCACAGAGCATAACCCATGCACATATTATGGATAGGTTAGTTCATAAGTTGCCTTCAACTACGCGATATAGTCACGAGGGCGGAGCCCGAATGACTATGTCGTGTAGTTGAAGGCAACTATGAACTAAGCTATTTAGCACATGGTATTTTCCGTCCACTAGCGACAAAACGTTACAAAAGTTTGAGTTATGTGGTTGCATAGTCCACACCTATTGATTTTTACAAAAGTGTTGGACTACGCGTTATAGTTCACGGTGACTATGAACAAATACTGCACCTGATTGGACGAGAGAAAAAATACCATGTGCTAAACTACGTAATTTAAAAGAAGTCTATATCGTTTCCATTGGAAATTGGAATTAAGAAAATCTCGCTGAATATCAACCAAAATATTTAACACATTTCGGACTGCAAGTGTCTTTTATTTGACAAAATGTAAATATGTTCTGAAATAAACATGATGCTCTGATTTTTATGATCAAATAAATGTGACTTGTGTATATAGAATTCCATAGTTATGTTTGTATTTAGAATTTGAATTATTCGTCAACGATCATGAAAACGAAATTAATAAAAAATGATATAGAATTAACTGTTTCAAGAGTTGTTTTTTCCGCCAATTGCAAGTTTGTTGTGCTGTGCTGGAGTTTACCGTCGCTGCAACAATATTTCAGTCATATAGCGACGCCTGGCTTTTAGAGAGAGAGAGAGAGAGAGAGAGAGAGAGAGATTGGCAATTTCGAATTATTCATTTGAAATGTTATTGGAACGACTCTTTAGTTAAATCAGGGTCTCTTAATACTAAATGTAATTATTTAGAGACTTTTAAAAGCACTGCAATCAGTGAATGACATGTAAACATTCAAAAACACATTTCATAATTCAAAAAGAGAGAGACGATGATGATAATGATGATGATGTCATTTTAAGATGATGATGATATTTTAAAAGATGATGATGATATTTTAAGTGATGATGATGATATTTTAAATGATGATGATGATATTTTAAGATGATGATGATGATGTCATTGTAAATATAAAGGACAACAGCAAAGATGATTGTTCATACATATGAATAAAAATATACAGGGAGAGCAATCAGTTGTTACTTTTAAAATTGCATATCATTAAAGTAAATTTACATGGATTTTTAGATTCATTTCAATAATTTGTTTTCTGAAATCTTTGTTTACGCACATACAAACATGTTTCTTTTTTTAATTAGGTCATCGAAGCATTTGTTTTACATAATGAAATTATCAAAAACATCATACAATGTTATAATAAAAACATCTTTCTCTGCTCAACAGCAAACCAGTATTTTTTCAATGTCTTTGAATATCATTTTCATAAAACTAAAACTATGCAACTTCCCGACCACAAAGTACTGGTCCATGGGTCGTAGACAGGGATTAGTGTAAGTTGTAAGAACTTATTTCCAAATTGATATATAGTAAACCTAAAATTACATGTAGATTACATAAACATAAGGAATCATGATAGTTTAGATGAGTGATTGCCAGATCAAGTTATTTTAAACATATTTAAGACAATATGTTCAACTTTGATTTTATTTTTTAGAAATTATATATATAAAATCTAGGGCTGGGCCGATGGATCGGACTATCGATTAATTGCAATGGTGATGAGGACGATAGTACTGCATCGATAGTGGTTTCTGACCATCGATAATATCGCCGATAGTGTTCCTGACTATCGATAGTTCAGTAATATATACACCTGACCACAAAGTCTATCTGTTAAGCAAAAGAAAAAAACCAACAAACATTCCCTAACGTTGCAGTTAAAATAGTAATTCATATCGTGTCGGTTTTTAGAATTTGTTGCCAGTCTAATGTACATGTAAGGGATGGATATGGCTAAATCACTGACGAATGACGATAAAACTGACTCATAATTTTAGCTTTTGAGTTCGAACAACATATCAAAACAATTTCAATTTACAAGTCAATAACGTTTTCTTGAACTGTCTATAAAGTATAACACATTTTATTTTCGTATGTTTATATAACATGATTAACATTATAGCTGAAAATAAACATTACGTTTATCGCTGACGTGAGCATGCTATGGTTCTGGAATTATACCGTACCTGAAATAAACATCATGGCGACTCGCTCGCGTGACATTCAGTTTCAAATAGTTGAAAACAAAAGTGCAAAGTCTGAATTTGTTGGATATTTTTGTTTTTACTTTTGAATAAGTTTATTTTTTCTTTACTTGAGATTATATATATATATTTGACAAAGCTGTCAGTTGTGGATTTGAAAATAAAAACAAAGATAAAAAATGTTTATAGTTAACTGATACATTTATTTCCCTTTTATAAGACATGAGTCAAAGGGTCATTGGTAAAGCAATAGTATCGCAATGCATTGCAATATTAATTCTGCAATAGTTGAACTATTGCAATAGCAACATACTGACTATCGATAGTATCGCAATAGTCATTTTTGGGGTCAATGGTCAGCCCTAATAAAATCTATATCTCTTACAGTACACACACACAAACACACACACACAATAATAACACACAGTGCTTTTATAGTTGTTTAATGATATTCTAAGACTACATGATATTCATAAAACAAGTCCAACATCCACCAACATCTGAATTAGGAATGAAACATCTTTATTCCAATCTGTGTCTACTAACTGCAACCAGAAAAAAAGAAGCAATGGTCATTCAATGAATGTTATAATAACATATTCAAATCATCAAGACAAATGAATTTTTGACAGAAATATAAGCTCAAAATCAAGCAGAATACATGTACCATAATTCCAAATTCAACACAATGAGGTTAAATAACTTTATATTTTTGTAATATTCTAATATATTCTCTACAATTATCATTCAATGGCAGTTTCGAGTTTTCACTACAACTTTCACTGTAACTGAAAGGTGGTTTAATGATGCTGATTTGAAATATTATTTCTGTCCAACATAGAATACAATTTCTCATAATAAGTACAGTACATTTTAATTTGAATTGATTCTTCTCTCTTTCTAATATAAAGATATCCTAACAGTATACAGGTAATGAATGTTATGTTTCTTGAAAATTTTACAGTTTCAGTGACATGAAAAAAAGTATTTTTTCCAATCTGTATATATTGCCTTGCCTTTTTTCATGTTTGTTGTTAAGTAAAAAGTATACATTTGTATGCCTTTAAAAAGAACATCATTTGATAACCTTTTTTTTTTTTAAAATTTTTTAAGGCTGATTTACATTTTTGTACTTGTTCAGAATGTTAACTGTTATATTCATTTTTTTTAGCAATGCATTTTTTTTTTTCATTTTAACTTACCTTCACAATGACACAGCTGTGGCAAATTACACCATGGTTTTGTCATCAAAAACCTTGATTTTGGCTTAAACAAATACTGTATACTTTAAAATATTAATTTTCCACAGGAAGACAAGAAATCATGGAATGAATTATCAAATTTGGCCATACTTCATGAAGTTAAGACATTTTCAACGGGGAATTTTTCATATCTCACAAACAAGACATCTGAAAAAAAGGCATGTTTTCCAAACAAAATGAGGATGGAAGAGGGCATTTTTAGTTAGGAAACAGCACAATTTCACTGAATTAGAACTACTGTTGTTGTTTTTTTTCAATAATAAAATTAAAGTTATCCTCAGAAATTAAATAAATTAAGAGGGTAACTATGATAGGGTAGGATGTGAAACCGCACAAACTCCAAACAACAGTTAAAATTTTTAGAAGTTTATTGTACCAACTAGTTTCGATCTACAAAGATCTTCATCAGGGTAACAAACAAGAAATTTTGATTACTGAAGTCTTATAAAACATGTCCAATATGTCACGTGATTCTAAAAATAGAAATCATAATTGTTAATTATACAATCTTAATTTAGTAACACAATACAATCTTAAAATAAATATAAACTTAATAACTCTTAGAAATATATAACGCAGTCATAAAAAAAGTTAGTTAAAAACTCTATATACACGTTGGATCCCATGTGGAATATTTGTATTTGAGTTGCCTTCGTCTTGTAGGATGGTCGACGTACTGCTGCTCCCTCCTAGGCTCGATTCTGAGGATGATAGATATAAGTCTTCCAGAAGTTCATCTGTGGATACTGTATCTTTCCCGGATGTTGTATTGGATGTCGTATTGGTTGACACTGCTTGTTTTAATGTATATTTCTTCATACTTGTAAGTGGTTGGTTAATCATAAACTTTGATTTGCATCTAGCTTCTAGGGGCGGTATTCAAGTTGAAATTTTTGATATCCATGGTTGGTATGTAAATTTTTTGAATGTTTTAGTTTCGAGTACATATAAAGAAGGGTCCAGGTCATGAAACTTCAAGGCATGCAAATCAAACATATAGAAAGTTGTGTTAAATGATCCATGTTAATCATGAAAAGTTAATTATGAAAATAAGAAATTTAATAAAATAGTGTGTTTTTATGAATAATACAATACTGAGTGACTGTTTACTGTAATCAAATGCCAAATATCCTTACTGAAATATATTGAACTTAAGTATCAATTGCATCTTCACAAGATAAGACAAAATATATTATGTTAGAGCGCAAGTCATTCTGAATAATTTACCGCTGCAACAACAAAATGTCTACTTTTGAATATCTGACATACTGCTATCTTTAGTAGAACATTTTTATCTTAACTTTATTAATTAAGACATCAATTTAGTTTTTATTATTATCATTATTATTATCATTTTATGTGTAGGTTTTTACTTCGATGCAAATTTAGCAGAACTAAATACATGTTACGTACAATCAATACGTCACAGGTGGTACCACATGTCAATCTTAAGAAAACTCATAGTATTTCAAATTCCAGATCATAATCAGAGAATTGTAGATTTTTTGTTCCAATGTATATAAGTATGTATTTCGTATTTACTCACAGTAGCATGTAAATTTGCAGAATTTTTAGTTAAATCAATATACTAAGACGCATTTGCAACAGGTTGCAGCACCCACAGAGACCTGGGACTATAAATACACCCGCCCACCTTATGAGCCTCAACTACTGTCGAGACTATCTCAACATACGTTAAACACTGCAAAAGGTAAACTTGACTTCCTTATTTATTTATTCATATGCGCAAAAGACCTAGCAAACTTTGAATTCATTCGTTTTCGCTCATTTTATTCAATAATTTACTTATTTTATAATCTTTTATTTTATTCATTTATTGGCGTGTTAATTTATTTTCATTTTTTAAGAATTGATTTGTCATCATATTCAATAATTATTTCACTCAGAACATTAAATGTATTTAATATATGTCTTAATGTATTTAGTGTATAACTCCGATGCAAATATTGTATCATTTGACATAAAACGCTACTTTTTTGCTGTTGTTGTTGTTTTAATTTTTTTACATATATGTTATATATAAAATGTTACTTCTTAAAGAATATATTCGATTTTAATTGTAAAAACATTTTGAATAAAAAGTGTTCTGCTGAAAGTTCTGTTCTGTCCATATATCGTATTTAAATACTGGGGAAAATGATTGCAATGTATATGAAATAAAGATAACGCAAGCTATACACTTATCAATTCAAACAATATTATCGATCGGAAAATATATCCAATTAAATTTCGTGTATAAGAACACAACTTTTCTTATTTCTATTTTGTTGTTGTTTTTGTTAAAAAAAGTAACAGCATGCGATCAATTTTCAATTTCTTCTTGTACTTTTACATCATCACATCTCATGACAAATACTTGAAGTACTATTTGATAGCCCAAATACAATATTTATCCAAATACTCAATTTCTAAAAAAAAAAATGTTCCTTTTTTTCTTGTAGATTCTTTACACGGAAGACCAAAATGCGTTTCGGAGGCTTGGTTTTGGTATGTTAAAATATATTTCTTTATCCTTCACCATCTTGTATGTGATAATGTTCAATATTTCTATCGATCGCCTTGAATGATTTTGAAGCTGCTGTGTATTGTGTAATGTTACAGGGTCGAATTCCACCAACAATTCTTAGAACTAAGTAAAATTTAAATACTTAAGGACGAATTTCATTCACCTGAATACTTCATATAACTAGCAATGGTGGAATGTGAATCTACCTAGTTTAAGAATTTAAGTATTACTTAGCGCTAAGTATTGATGTTGGAATTCGAGCCAGGTATGTATTATACCTGTGTATCACACGCATTGGGAGAATTGTAAACACAGAGCAATTATGTTATGTAAAATCAATCCTCATTTGAGTATAACAGTATTAATTCAACACCATCACTAATGAAAACGATATTACTTTTATGCAAGGCATGCTTATTACATACTTTTTATCAGACATAGTTTCATTTTATACATTCATAAATGTTTGAAATGTAAAATGCATGAGAAACATATAAAATCTACTTTCGTAAAATGTATACAAATAAATAATCCTAGTTCATACATCCTCAGCTCGATATCTACATTGCCATTGGATAGTCATGAATGTATTTCTTTGCTCTAAATTACCATGGTTAATCATCGTTAGTTTCCTTCAACCTTTAAGGTAATCCATCCATAATTAACTTGTAATCATGGTCCTTTAAGTGAGTGTGGGCATTTTATAGTAAAAGCAAACTTTTTTTACTTCGAGCAAAAGACCCTATAACTCCAATACAGCGGATGCTTACATCTGCACTGAAAACATTTTAAGCATTTGATGGACCATGATTTTAATTTAATGATGGTTTACCTTCAGGGGAAAGTTAATATACAATGCTCTTTTGAATTTGCGCATTGAGTAAATGTATTACTTGATATACGGTAATAGGATGTGTTTAAAACTAATCATGAATGATGACATACCGCATGCAGCGGTCTTTCTTATCACGTATTGCCTTAGAGGCGTTCGGGTTTCGTAGGAATTTCAGAATATATCAGTTCATTCGCCAACTCTTCATGACTGTACCCATCTAATTTCTTATAATACGTACTTACAACCTGAATTAAAGATTTTTAAATTGCGCATTCATAGATTGCGGGTAAGTAGGTTAATTAACTCGATCCCCACTGGGCACGAGAAGTTTTGAAAACATTCCGAGGCACTGATATATGAAAGAAACATTCGAGGGGGAGATTTGTCATGACAGAACAGAACAATTTTTTATTTCGACTTAAGAATAACAGCTCATCGTCATACATATAAATAAATATGTATTATATGTTGGCATACAACTTTATTTTACATATCACATTTCACAAACACATATGTTTTGGAAATATATTCATAATATGAATAATGAACATTTCAAAATCTAACACTACAGATTCACTTATGAAGTGAGTATGCTGTATAAGCTCTATTTATTAATATTCTTAATACTGGACCTTGTTCAGTAAACTAAAAGGCTCCTAACATCTTTGTATAACACTAATCTCTCATCATCAAATAATTGGCTTGCCCAAGCTGCACAATAAATATAATATGCAAAGGCATATCAGATGGATGGCTTTATGACACACCTCCACAAACATTTTCTCTCTAGTATTTTCTTTTAACATTATTTCTTTATCACTCTTATAAGATTTAGAAATGAAAAGAAAAATATCTTTATGCTTTGATTAGCTATTTAAGTTATTTAGAATTATGTACCAAAGTAAATTTTTCGGTACTTGTTCTTCACTTACTGATAACCAAGTGCTTAACGCCGTGGCAAAATGTCATATATTTACACATTCGTTCAGCAATAAAATGCTGTACATTTTGAAGCAAGTCGGATGATTGTACCTACAATAAAATTCAGATAGTACGTCGGAGACGGGTGATCTCTCGGAATGTTTATATTTCACAAAAACAAAGCTGTCTGTATATGATGGTTTTTGAGAGTGGAACAATTCTGTGTAAGGTAAAGTAAAAATAAATAACAAATGGCAATAACTAAAAATACCTGACAAAAAATTAAATGTGGAAGTTAACGAAAGACAATAATTCTAAAATTATGAAGTACATGTACAAAGTAATAATTCTTGAGCGCTGCAATTTTCCTTTATGCGCCCTATTTACTTATGAAGTTTTTAGTTCATAGGTCTTACTGTCTATGAGTTGTGCTGCGGAAAAAAATAAGAATGAAATTTACCAAAGGGCAACCACTCCAAAAATATGAAATGAGGGGTAATGTTTTTTGTGCAGTGTGCCATTCCTAAATGAAATCTATCCAGCCTCGCGAAGTTTTATTAATTATGACATTTAACAAAGGGTATATGTTCTACAATTATGATGCACAAAGTTATAGTTCTTGTGTACTGCACCTTTCCTCCATGAAGTTTCAAGGTTATAGGTATCATACTATGAAAGTTATGCTCCGGACAAAAATTAAGTATGAAATTTAATAATAGACAATAACTCCCAAAATATGATATGTAGAGTTATGATTTTTGTGTACTGCACTTCTCCACGAGGTCTATCAACCCACGAAGTTTTAAGGTTAAATGTTTCATAGTTCATGAATTATGATCCGGACAAAAATTTAGTATCACAAAGGAAATTAACTTAAAAAAAGATGTCATATGCAGAGTTAAGGTACTTGTGCATTCCTCCATGAGATTTAGCCAAATAACTTTTATAGGACTGATAGAAGTCGGTACTGACAGACGGGCGGACACCGGACGGACAAAGCAGCAACTCTATATGCTCTCCCCTCGGTATTCGAGTATTTTTGTACTATTAGTTGTTGTTGTTTTCGATACCATCATTTTAAAATAAAATAAGTTACAGCCGGTAAAACTCATTAGAACTTTACCATTGAATGTCTAATGTATTATACTTTATATATATACGATATATAATATCGTTTTTCGTTTCTTAATATCATTCATTAGACTCAAAGGACCTTAAATTAGAAAAAAAATCATCAAAACACGAAATATCACTTTCAGTTGGCCGTCTGCGTGACTTTAACCCTTGACACCGCAACCGCATACTATTCTCCCTGCGACTTCAAATGTCACAACAGTTGTGGGTTAATATGCTATTCTGATGAAGTAAGTATACATGACGTTACAGTCACAATCTTCTTTCAAAATAAAAAAATAACCCTACATTGAACTTCTTGTGATTTGGCTGATGCCGTGCAGTAAGTGCAATATCTGAGCTTACACATGGAGACCTTGATCAGACAGCTCTATTCAGGAGCTTTCTTATCAGGGTTTCCTTTTTCTTTGTTTGCCAAGGTATAAAACATACAATGCATATGTATATATAAGTTCAAGAAACTCGTTCACAGATGATCCGTAGAAATTAAAAAATAATCTACTTTCTCTCTCTTTCTCTCTCTCTCTCTCTCTCGTTAATGTTAGAGAATTATTTTTTTTCTCAAAAATGTAGGCTACATTACACGGAAAACGCTATTTTCATAAACTCAACTTCGGTGAAATCGTTGGTATCCCCGAAGCACTGGTGCTTGCAGTACCACGTGATATGTTCCGCAATATGGCGTGTTCACCAGTTCAGGGTAGAGATTTCGAAATTTCAGCCTATGAAGTTAACGCATGCGCGAAGAGTAAATGTGAACTGCTAAATGGAACAAATGAAAATAGAAAATCTAAATATAAGTTTTATAATTCTAAATATGTCTGTGAGGGTACTGCCTGTGATGTGAAAACCGCCAATTTGTTTTACAATCACGGATCGGGTGACCATGCTTTTGTAGATCGGTATTGACGTGACACACACATATAGGTCAAAATCAAATTCTTAGTCAAAGACCGTCTGTAAACGAGATGTTTAAAAACGTTTTAAGTGCATAATTAGTGGAAGGATGTAATTGTCGCATCGCTAATATTGTGATACTTACAACGTTACTATTGTGATACTTAAGGTACAGCATTTTTTTAGGATTGTGGAATCGGCTTTAATTGCAAACTACCAAAAAGATGTAAGAATTGTGACCCAAATCTTTGCCCCAAGAGATGTAAACGAAGTAAGTTATCTCTCTCTCTCTCTCTCTCTTTCTCCCTCTCTCTCTCTCTTGCGAGATATCATATTTTATTCTACAAATGGATGTAGACAAAATCATCATGAATATGAGGAAATATTGTTTGGCATAAAATTAAGTACATTGCAGTTAATGCCTTTAACTAACCTGAGCAATCTTCTTCTTCTTCTTCTTCTTCTAGTGTTCTTCAGGAGTTTGGCCCTTGAATTTTCAAAAAAAATGTAAAAGAGGCCGCTGAACAGATTCTAATGAAACTGGGATGGTCCTTGGGTCATACTGTACAATAACAGCTAATGCTTTGGGTTTGCTTAACAAGATGACTGCTAGAGCCAATTGTAGAAATACATTTAAATGACATGTCCTGAACCACTAGTCATATTATTTTTTTAAACTGACCAAAAAAATGACATCTTCTCTCAACCACTGTTTTCATTTTGTTGAAACTTAAAAAATGATCATTTTGTGATACTTTACAACAAGAGGGCCGTGATGGTGAACTCGATCACTTTAAATCAATTGCTACAGACAAAATGCTTAAGTAAGGATAAAAATGCACATTATATATAGTCATTTAAAGATATTTCTATTTTTATCTCTGGTGGCATCAAAATCTGCTCAGCGGTTTAGGAGGTGTTGTTTAAAGCAAAAGCTGACAAAGCACGTGGAACGCCGGATGACAGAAAAAGGCTGATCTCATTACCTCACCTGAGCATTAAAATGATCAGGTGAGCTAAAAATAGTGGTTCAGGCCCACTGAACAAGTTGCCGCCCGTGCTTAAAATAGAGAAAAAATCTTTAAATGACATCTCCTTCTAAAAGGCTGAATAGATTTGATGAAACTCATTAGGAATGATCATTTGGTGGTACTCTAAAAGATAAATTAAAGTATTCGGGTCCCCTGAACAAGATGGCTGCCTGTGCTAACAAAAGCGTTGCCGGGGAGGGGCATTTTATGCCCGAAGGCAAATTCATATAAGGGTTTCCAAGTACAAAGAACTGTTTTTATATGGGAAAGCAGTTTTGTTGTTGATACAAATGTCATTGATGATGATCTTTCGAAAATTTTGAAAATATAATTGGTTTTGTTTACAATAATAGCTTATTTATTATTGTAATAGAAGATAAATGATTATTTAGTGGTACTGTGCTACAATCATGCTGGTCTGCTTAACAAGATGGCCACCAGAGCTAAAATAGAAATATCTTTAAAATACATCTCCTCCTCAACCACTGGTCAGATTTTGCTGAAACTCAGCAGAACATGATTAATCAGTATCAAGTCCAGTTGTCCAGATCAACACATTTAAATAGGATTATTTAGCACAGAGTTTTAACCCTTTGCTTCTTATCTCAAGTCACTCTCAAGTTAGATATTGGGGGGTTTAAAGTGACTTACGGCAGTCTCATGAAAATATTGTGGACACTGAAACAAATATATTTTCTTTGCCCAGATCAATATCATTTAGAATTTATTCATTTTCAATAAAATTTCATTAGGTTCTTACATTTCTTTGAAAACAAATTCCACAAATCCAATGTCTCATGTTCAATTCTTACGTCACCACATATAATCAGTAATAGGTATATCCTCTGCAAAGTTCCAACCTGGCTGCAAATGAACGACGGCTCGCAGCCTGTCCTCGTCGGATAAATGATTATACCGAGGAATAGGAATCTTAATGTTGAAAAAATATAGGAATAACATACTCGTATGTAGTAAAGGATATGATCGATAAATGTGACAATTCAATAGGGATTTGTTACGTGGAGCCTTACATGCAAAAAATAAATAAATAACCTTTCTGAAAAAAAAATTCTGACTGTAACGGTGATTAAAATAAAGAAACATCTTTTAGTAAATATCAATTTGCCATGAATTGAGTTATCCATATATATAGGTTATATTCGAATTTATATTGAAGTTGAAATATAATTAGCTAAACTAACAATGCTGCTGAGTAGAATATATACTTTGACGGATGTAGCAGTCAAAACTGAAAATCGTAGTCTACAATATTAATTTTAAACTTATAATAAGAAAACTGATTGTATCAGCGCATTTACTTCTGTTCTAGAGGGCTGTTTCTGTAAACCCGATGTGTATACAAATGCAGTACTGGATGACGTCAGCTACGCAACAGGTGGGCATGCTAACTATCACTGCGATTATGACCATGACCCTAACAAAACATTCTATGCAGTGTGTCAATGCAATGGACTTTGGAGCACAGAGCATAACCCATGCACATATTATGGATAGTTTAATTCATAAGTTGCCTTCAACTACGCGATATAGTCACGAGGGCGGAGCCCGAATGACTATGTCGTGTAGTTGAAGGCAACTATGAACTAAGCTATTTAGCACATGGTATTTTCCGTCCACTAGCGACAAAACGTTACAAAAGTTTGAGTTATGTGGTTGCATAGTCCACACCTATTGATTTTTACAAAAGTGTTGGACTACGCGTTATAGTTCACGGTGACTATGAACAAATACTGCACCTGATTAGACGAGAGGAAAATACCATGTGCTAAACTACGTAATTTCAAAGAAGTCTATATCGTTTCCATTGTCAATTGGAATTAAGAAAATCTCGCTGAATAGCAACCAAAACACTTAACACACTTCGGACTGAAATAAACATGATTTTCTGATTTGCATGATCAAATAAATGTGACTTATGTATATAGAATTCCACAGTTATGTTTGTATTTAGAATTTGCATTATCCGTCACGGATCATGAAAACGAAACAAATAAAAAATGATATAGAATTAACTGTTTCAAGAGTGTTTTTTTCCGCCAATTTCAAGTCTGTTATTGCTGTGCTAGAGTTTACCGTCGCTGCAACAATATTTCAGTATAGCGACGTCTGGCTTTTAGAGAGAGAGAAAGAGATTGGCAATGTCGAATTATTCATTTGAAATGTTATTGAAACGACTCTTTAGTTAAATCAGGCTCTATTAATACTATATGTAATTATTTAGAGACTTTTAAAAGCACTGCAATCAGTGAATAACATTTAAACATTCAAAAACACATTTCATAATTCAAAGAGAGATGATGATGATGATGATGATGATGATGATGAAGATGTCATTTTAAGATGATGATGATGATATTTTAAAATGATGATGATGATGATGTCATTGTAAGTATAAAAGACAGCAGCAAAGATAATTGTACATACATATGAATAAAATAATACAGGGAGAGCAATCAGTTGTTACTTTTAAAATTGAATGCCATTAAAGTAAATTTATATGGGTTTTTAGGGTCATTTCAATAATTTGTTTTCAGTAATTTTTATCTACACACATACAAACATGTTTCTTTTTTTAAATTAGGTCATCATTGCATTTTTTTACATAACGAAATTATCAAAAACATAATACAATGTAATAATAAAAAACATCTCTCTCTGCCTAACAGCAAACCAATATTTTTTCAATGATGTCTTTGATTATCATTTTCATAAAACTAAAACTATCGACTTCCCGACCACAAAGTACTGGTCCATGAGTCGTAGACAGGGATGAGTGTAAGTTGTAAGAACTTGTTTCCCAGTTGATGTAAAGGAAATAAGATTAAACTAAACCTAAAAAGTTTTTTTCATATTGTGTAGATTACATAAACATAAGGAATCATGATAGTTAAGATGAGTGATTGCCAGATCAAGTTATTTTTAAACATATTTAAGGCAATATGTTCAACTTTGATTCTATTTTTTAGAAATTACAGTACATGTACTCACACACAACAACAAATTAATTAAAACCCCAAGACACCTTTATTCCAATTCTATGTCTGCTAACTGCAATCAGAAAAAAGTAGCTATGATCATTCAATGAATGTTATAATAACATGCTCAAATCATCAAGACAAATGAATTTTTGACAGAAATATAAACTCAAAATCAAGCAGAATACATGTACCATAATTCCAAATTCAACACAATGAGGTTAAATAACTTTATTTTTTTTAATATTCTTATATATTCTCCACAATTATCATTCAATGGCAGTTTCGAGTTTTCATTACAACTTTCACTGTAACTGAAAGGTTGTTTTAATGGTGCTGATTTGAAATATTATTTCTGTCCAACATAGAATACAATTTCTCATAATTAGTACAGTACGTTTTAATTTAATTTGATTTTTTTTCTCTTTCCAATATAAAGATATCTTAACAGTATACAGGTAATGAATGTTATGTTTGTTGAAAATATTTTCAGTTTCAGTGACATGAAGAACGTTATTTTTCCCAATCTGTATATATTGCCTTGCCTTTTTTTCATGTCTGTTGTTTAGTAAAAAGTATACATTTGTATGCCTTTAAAAAGAACATCATTTGATTAACCTTGTTTATGGTATTTTTGTCATAAACTATAATGTTTATCCAACTAAATTCTTTTTAGAGGCATGCATTCTATGCTATTTACGTTTTTTGTACTTGTTCAAAATGTTAACGGTTATGTTAATTTTTTCTTGACCAATGCATTTTTTTTTATTTTAACTTACCTTCACAATGACACTGCTGTGGCAAATTACTTCATGTTTTGTCATCAAAAACCTTGATTTTGGCCTAAAACAAATACTGTATACTTTAAAATATTAATTTTCCACTTAACAGGAAGACAAGAAATTATGGAACGAATTATCAAATTTAGCCATTCTTCATGAAGTTAAGACATTTTCAACGGGGAATTTTTCATATCTCACAAACAAACATTAAAAAAGTTCAAACACATTTTAAAGTTTACAGAAAACTTTCATTTGTAAATATTTCAGCAATTAATTTTCTATAACCTGTTCATAACTGCAGTATAGATCTAGAGCTAAATATCTAAAAATCAAATTTATTTTAAAATTAAAGTTATCATCAGAAATTAAATGAATTAAAAGGATAATTATTTTAATAACCATGAAAGATTTAAACTAATTTGGCTGTCCTGGAATTTGTTCATATAAATAGTTGAAAACGCTTTTGAAAAGGCCCTCCTTCAATACACGGGGTCACTGAGTTTAAGTAAGAAATTCATGATGAATCGAAATCAATTTTAACACAAGTAGCAGATTAACCGACTAGATTGTGTATTGAATAAGCAAGAAAAAAATCAAAATTTTACCACTGTTTCTATCTAAATTTATATGTATATATAAAGAGTTCAGAATCTCTTGTAATCCTCTTAAAAAGTCGTCTTCATGTGCACTATAGAGACGATGTGTTTTAATCGTTTGGAAGGTTTCTCGATAAAAAACTGAATTATGTGTGTCAATCAACCTATTACAACCACGTATTTTACATTTTAATAAATAAATCTGCGATGTAAATGTCGCGCACAAAATTGCCCCAATTATGAATGTTGATTGTCATAAATATAAATTAAACTCGTAATATTATACAGTTCATTGTAAAGAACTAGTTCATCAAAACATACTTTACCTTGCTTTGTAAATCTTTTGAGGATTTCATTGAGAAATAACAGAATGTTATATTCTGAAAATTGAACGCTAGCTTTCAATAAAGATTGAAAAACTGCAGTAAGAGTCAAAAGTACCGTAATCATCGGAAAGGGGCTAAATTTCGATAAATTCATCAAGATACAAACTAAGACATATTCTAATTGTTTTACTCACATTTTTTTTTTATTTTACATGAACATAAAATGACATATTGCATATTTCATTTTGATATTTTCAATCAATCATGTATATTTCATGATTGGCTGAGATATAAAAAGACGTTACTGGAAAACAAGTCTCATGGTGGGTCGTCTTCAGATTTTAGCGTAGGGAGATCTGTACTTTAGTCAGATTTCAAAAATGGATAATTCACAGGCATGTACCTTAATTGTTGGAATGAGATTGGTCTCTTAAAGAAAGAGCCTCCATGGGGTTGTCTATTTTCCTTATGTAATCTATATAGAAAAAAATGATAAAAAAAACTGGTCAGAATTTAATTTTATTTGGCACAAATGGTCATCAAATTTTAATCTACCAAAATTGATAAGTTAAGCTAAGTTGTAAATGACATGTGAATTGTTTCAAAGTGTTTGATTTGGTTCATATAAGTTTGAATAAATCAAGTGTAAATATAGCCAGTAGTATTGTTCGAGATTTTTTGCTAGCTTTTAACCGGGCCGAAAGATACAAACATTAATATATAAACTGCTTTATGAATAGGCCTGTTAAATATTATTGCATGCGAAAAATTCACCTTAACTAAGATCTCATACATACATTAAAATAATCTTTGCAACAAACTACATGATATGTCTTCTCCTATTATTTTGTTTACTTTCATCTTGGTCGAAAGATATAAACATTTAATATTAAGACTTTAAAGAGAATGTACAGTATTAATTATAATGCAGTGCTTTAGTCTTGTTAAGAAGTCATCTTTGAAAAAAAAAAGACATATCTTCTCCTCTTATGCTAATGCATAGAATTAAATTCTGTTTTGCACCTATAGATGATAAGCCCATGGTCCTATATTTTTATTGCTTAATTGGCTTTGGTCCCTTAAAAATATGGCCATATATGGTGGGCTAGTTTCCTGATTTAGTCGGTATTGAAACTTTGGAATGATTTGTATCTGAAATGTTAATCAAAGTTAACCTATATAAAATCGAATGACCGAATTGTTTAATCATCTGATTTCTTGACTTGTTTATAAAAATACGAAGGTCGAACGCAAAATCTGTCTCCTGGCGACAATACAATTTCACAATAATAATTATTATGCGGTACTTTATATGCATTAACCTCTATGATAAACATGTGAGTACTGTTGTTCATACGGGTATAACAACGTTCAGCAAATACGGTTTATATTTTAGCCAAGTATGCATTAAACACCATAGGGCACTGTTTGGCGTAACATTCAAAAGGGGCTCTTATGTAACAGGTGTATGGTAACAGTTTCTGTGTTTTCCAATGCCTGGTAGGTTAAATCTTCGTTTGACTCAAATGACGCCCCATACACTGCATATTAATACAAAATAAGCATTTAATCTGATTCTTACACCATCAAAGTGTCTCCCTGCATTACATCTCTGTAAGCATGTGTCCATGGTCTAACGGCGTCATAGTAGCCTATTGGATTGTATGTCCATGTCATGTTAGAGTCACGACTCCATTCTGGCAGACAAGGGAACAGAAACAGAGATGCTCATGTTGAGTGTCATTTTCCTTTTATCGAGCCGTTGCAACAATATATACCGATAGAGCCGATTTGGAATAACACAGTAAAAATGTCCATATATTGAGTGAAAATGTCCATATGTAGTCATTTAAAAAACATATTGAGGCGTAAAGGCGATGTATAGCATATACCCGACTTCATGTAAAGTGAAAGTGTTCAAATATCCAGTGACAATGTCCTTGTATAGAGCAGTTGAAACAATTATTATATGTTATATGAAAGTGTACATGTATAGGGTCGGTGTAACTACATATTGATTCACTACGGTGGTTGGCTTTATATAAAGACCTTTTTATAAAGTCATAACAGCATTATATAGAGTCAATGTATATGCAGAGAATCATGAAGCTTCAAGCAATGGTGGACAAAACGGCATGGATGTGAGACGACGTGCATGTGGGACGGAATAGGAAACACGACAGGCCATGATAGGCGTGGATTCTTGAAAAATTCTCAAAAGAAAATGCCACGGAAGTCACATTGCTACTGCATGTGGCATAAAAGGGACATCGAAGATATTTTATAATGCGTCCGCACGCGATACATGTAACATCTGCGTGCGCATACGATATGATAATATCTTCGTTGTCCTGTTTATGCCGCCGCACGGTGCGGATAAGAAAGTAAAACCGGTATAAATGTAGAACACAAAAAAACCCGTAAAAGTACGTAACCGTAACAAAACTTTCGGACTGGTACGTACTGGGACGAAGTCCATGGAGAGCTATTAGATTGGGGTATATTGTTTCATTTGTTTGGCGATGTCAAACTTTAGTTTCCGCACGATAGCGATGATTTAAATAATTTTTGGTTAACCTGTTTATCCCAATAAAATGAAAAGAGAAAACAATAACACCTAGACCGCGCAATTACCCTCGAACGGATTCACATATTTGAATAATGTTTGATACACATGTTTATCTCAATAAAATTAAGGTCCGTGTCGATTTGAGGCAAAACCCGTAAATTTTCCACACAGATATGGCCCTTTTTCGACTTAGAATTTGAAAAAAAAAATTTACACGATAATTACCAAACGAGTTGACAGATTTAAAAAATATTTATAAAATGAGGGTCAAGTTCCGACATTGGGCAAAATCCGTAATTTTTTTTCAAGTTTTGGCCCCTTTTCGACTTAGAATTTGGAAGAAAAAAAATTGTCCGCACGATAACTCCCGAACGGGTTGACATATTTAAACCGTGTTTGGTCCACATGCTAATCCTAATCAGAGTCCTTATATTGCGTTAAGCATAACCTGAAACAGTGAGAGAGATGTCAAGTGGCTTGAAATTTGGAAATGTTTTTGTAAATTGATTTTCCACTTCAAATGGATCTTGTAGCAATATCAGTTTACTTTATGGGTAGAACAATCGTTTTACATTGAAATACTTATCTGATTAACTAAGGAAATATTACATGCCAGAGGTATGAGAATTGTACAGCGCACCACTGGTTTACGTCACACAATTTCATTCTTTTTCATTGGTGTTCGTTATGTGCCGTAACAACTTTTGTAATAAAATGATAAAAAATCACACAAAGAAGATTGTAGTGCATTTTCTTCATGTAAGATATGTAAAAAAATGCCACTCGCCTAAACTGGAGCTCGACATGCAGGCATATAACGAGCAAACAGGTGCACGTATTGCTTGCTCGCTAGAGGGCATTGGATTTGGATATCCGGTATTCAGGTTCCCACGACCGATCCTAATATGTTGCGTTGATTTTTTGCAAATTCCATAAATTTCTGACACAATTACGGCTCCTTTTCAACTAAGAATTTTCAAAAATCACCTTTATGCGCTACCTTGTGGAAATGATATTTTCCAAATCCCATTTTTTACCTTGTGACTTGGATCGTTGTAGATGAGAAAATAAAATATATTAGAATGAAAATTTATTATTTCAGCAATTTCTTTTATATTACAGTGTGTGTGTGTGTGTGTGTGTGTGTGTGTGTGTGTGTTTACATGCCTATGCACACACACACACACGCTGTCAAAAATTCAGAATGATTTGACAGTGAAGTTGGAAAATCAACTTTAAACTCTAGGACAGAAAGAAACTGAAAGGGGTATTGGTATTAGCTGTTTTTATTTCAGCGACTTTTTAGCTCGCCAGGAGTGTAGTCTGCTCGGCGAGCTTTGTTATCTTCTGATAGCTTCTTGTTTTTAATTCCTTCTTTTTTTTTTTATCTTTGTTCACATCCAATAGCCAGTGGATTCGGTTAAAGGACCATAATACGTATTACATAATGATACAGTTTTTGTGAAAAAGAAAAGATAAAATAGCATAGACATCTTTAAGACTAATGCGAATTGTGCTTATTGTGTACAGCAGCGCCGTGTATTATATATGGTTTAAAATGTTTGCAGTGGAGGAGCACGTGATCTATTGCTTCCTGCAATGTCACAGAAGAGGAATGCTCAGTAGTGGAACCAATATTCAAGTATTTTCGCTCAATATTGTGTCGATCCAACAAATTTATTGATCAGCTTTCAGATTTGATTCCTGTAATGGATCGTGTAAAATATAGTGAAGTCAGAACTAAACAATTATTTTATAACAAAGTCATGTATTTTTTACTCGCAGAAAAGCCCTGTAATCTAATTGACCTAGGTGTTAAATGGCTCAATACTGCGACGAGACCCACAGCTATAGAGAGCCACCTTTGAAAAAGATAAAGTTTTACCCTTTTTTCCCTATTTTATTTTATAAATCAAACTGCTTTTATTTGTTATAGTACGTGTTAATTGTTCAATCGCTGAATTTTGCATATTTAAAACTGCCGGTCGACCTGAGGGCCAAACCAAAAGTAAGCATGATTCCATTTCTGAGTGGTGTCCGGTAAAAACAACAATAACAACACAGCCTTACTTCTATTGCACTCATACACATATTTAAGTACACAACACCAGGATTTTCCCTTTATATGTTATCCCCATAATTTTCAAAACAGGGGACAAACTTAAAAAAGTAGGGGACATTACTTTGTTATGAAGTTTATTTGATAGTTTATTTGCTTGATTTATTTTTTACTTATATTAGTTAAAACATGTGTTTTATATACTTATATTAGGTTAAATGTATGCATGTGTCTGATCACATACAAAACGTACAATTATACTTATCCAATTATGTTAGCATGATAAATAATAGCAGAGGACATAATTTGGAATTCTCTTTTGTAGAGATTGTTTTAAACGTACAAAAACAGACTGGAGTGCACTACAGCAAACCGACAAGAAAGCCTATCATCAGGATAACATATGATAATCTAATGTGGTTGTTCTAAAGTGATTGCATCCGTTAGTAAACGGAATATTTTGGTACGATTTTATGCAGGCATTACATGATTTAAGCTTCCATGTTTAATAGTAGAGAAGCCAGCCACACTTTATTAATAGACCGTTCGACCCAGGTCTTCCCAAAGCAGGCGAGACAACATGCTTCCATACGCTCTATGAAGCAAGCTTCTCATTACAAAGAGCTAGACTGGTATTCAAATTCTCAAACTGCTAATCAACAGCCACGAGTAAAATCTTGTTGACCAGTCGCAGTTTAGTTTCGATTGCAATAGTGAAATTTACAACACTGGCCGTAATGTTTATTGTAACACCGTTTTAACGAAGATGGAAAGAAAATTTGTAGTTTTTTTCTCATTTATTACCGCGAATGTGCTGAAACGCGACATTGATGTCGCACACTCCAATATTTTAGGGGACACATAGTTTTAAAAACACGTCAAACCGCGCATTTTACGCATAAGGGAAAACCCTGCAACACCTTTTTATGCCGTGATATTTTGCAACTTTAACAGCAATGTTTTTACTTGTTTACAACTTTTTATTGGCAAGTATTTCCTAAGACGGTCCATAATCGGGAAAAAATGAATTTGGAAAAAAACCTCGCTAATCTGCTACGTCAACAATTTATGTATTTGCAATTCGTTAACGGAGGCATACGTAGGATTATGGAAACGTCAGAAAATTGATGAAGATGTGCGGAATGTGCAAATCAGCTATTTGTGTAAACAATTGAATGATCTTGAGGAAAATATTATTTATACATTGTAGTAATGTTGTCGTCAATCAGTATGTACATAAGGCATCTCTTAATAAATCTGTAACACACATTTTGCTTTTCTGTCCAAACAACATACACTGATTTTGGAAGAATGATGGGCCTAAAACTGCGAATACCTTCACCATTTCTGCAGCGATTTTCACAAATAGTCATATATGGAAACCACATAATTGTTATTTGAGAATGTGCAGCCAGATTTGATTAAAATATAAATATAGGAGAACAAAGGAAGACGGGGCAAAAAATAAAATGACATACTCTTTTAAAATATGTATATACGGGTATATTTAAATGAAAATCACCCTATACGGCCAAATTATTTGGTTCTAGTGCCATCGGAAAATCAATCTTCATCGATGAATTAATTATGTCAATACTCATCACATTTTATCTTTTTGGAAAAATTAAATATCATTTTTATGTCTTTCGGTGTCTGGAAGATTACAAAATCCATCGGACCTGGGTCTAGTTTGCAGATTATTTATTTCAAGAAATCAGTTTTTATGGCTAATAACATGCGTTCAGTAATATTGTCCTATATGGAACTGGCTTGAATGCCAATTGCAAACAAGAAAAACTTTGATAAAGAGAATCACAGCAGGCCAACCAACAAAGCCGACCGACATGTAGATTTTTTCTTGTATTTTAAAGTTTTCTTTTGCGTAGC
The DNA here is from genome assembly GCA_021229015.1 of Solen grandis. Classification (NCBI taxonomy): domain Eukaryota; kingdom Metazoa; phylum Mollusca; class Bivalvia; order Adapedonta; family Solenidae; genus Solen; species Solen grandis. The sequence goes on along the minus strand of CM037784.1, from coordinate 44,961,532 downwards.
ATTTATAAAGCTCTGGACGTCACACAAACTATTTATAGTCTTTGAAAACCCATGCGAGCAAAAATGCTCATCCTTTGAACTCAGTTGATTCATCAGTCCTTTCAGGAAAATCAACTAAATTTTTATTTTGCACATTCTAAACTAAAACTCGCACACAACTTCAAATAAAAATCGCACACAACTTCAAATAATAATTATTTCTTTCAAAAGATAAAAAAAAAAATCTGCGTATTAAAGAGAGAAGAAAATACTAGGCCTTGGGATTGACTTTGACTTTACCAATAATTTAACATCGATAAAACTGCAACCGTTCTCACTCTTACAGTAGAAAAAGAAAACATAGTGTAGGCCAATCAGAACGTAGCTCCGCCCCTTGGCTTCAATTGGTCATTGATTTGTGCTCAGTTCCCAGTCAACTTTCGTGATGGAAGTGTCGGCTGAGACAAACTTTAAAAAATCATTATCCCTATAAAGGCTGTCAGCGGTGTGTTTTGGAAAGTTTTAAAATGACATTCGAGGATTTTATATAATTCCTATATGAAGAACCGCAATTGAAATGGCTAGCTGTTGTTAAAAGTCCATGATGACAAGGACAAATATCACTCTCCGTTTGGCAGTAACTACGCCACACTGCTTTTGCTGTGTTTTTTTTGTGTGTGTGTGTTTTTTTAATTCAAGACATAAAATCACTCTTGCTAAAACACCCCGAGTTTAAGTGTCACCTATTTCGTTTGACACTACATAGTTGTCTATTTAAACTCATTCATTATTTCCTCGCAAGATTACACGGGACATATAATGTACCAGCAGTCAATTCATAATTCCACGATTTATAATACTGCAATGTGTCAACACCGGTTTTAATGAAGCTAGTAACGTCACAGTCTCTATTTACAGATTGATAAAACTGCACTAAGGAGGCGTGGTTTATATTCGTCAACCGAAGCGACGTTCTATTTGACAGGCGATAAGGTTGAATGGAATATCGGTTTTTTGTTGAAGTGTAAAGTGGAGAAAAGTCAAAGTCAATCGCACGGCGTAATAACTTCAAATCATACTTGATTTATAGAAATGTTACATTTGAAATATGCAATAAGTAATTTTAGCTCACCTGAGCACGAAGTGCTCAATTTGAGCTTTTGTGATCGCCCTGCGTCCGTCGTCCGTCGTCGTCCGTCGTGCGTCGTCCGTCCTCAAAAATTTACAAATGACATCTCTGAAACCGCTGGGCAGAATTTGATAAAACTTGGCAGGCATGTTCTTTGGGTGAAATTTCACAAAAAATGCTAAAATAAACTTGATCCATGTGGAACTTTGGTTACCATGGCAACAGAAAGGAAAAAATAATGAAAACTTTAAAAATCATCTTCTTCAAAACTATCAGCCAGATTTCAAAATATTTTGGTACAGATGTTCCTTGGGTAACTCTCTACCAAGATTGCTAAAATTATTCCGATCCGTAAAAAACATGGCCACCAGGGGCGGGGCTAATTTGCCTTATATGTATATAGTGAAATCTTTAAACAACATCTCCTCTGAAACCGCTGAACAGAATTTGATTAAATTTGGCAGGGATGATCTTTAGGTGAAGCTTCACAAAAGTTGCTTAAATTATTCCGATCCGTAAAAAACATGGCAGCCAGGGGCGGGGCTTATTTGCCTTATATGAATATAGTGAATCTTTAAACGACATCTCTTCTGAAATCACTGGACAGAATTTGATTAAATTTGGCAGGGACGATCTTTGGGTGAAGCTTCACAAAAGTTGCTGAAATTATTCCGATCCAAAAAAAAAACATGGCCGCCAGGGGCGGGGCTAATTTGCGTTTATATGTATATAGTGAAATCTTTAAATGACATCTCCTCTTAAACTGCTGGACAGAATTTGATCAAACTTTACAGGGATCATCTCCTTCAAAACTACTGGCCAGATTTCAAAATATTTTAATACAGACTGATGTTCCTTGGGTAACCGTATACTCAGGTGAGCGATTCAGGGCCATCATGGGCCTCTTGTTATAAACACACAAAAACAATAAACAGGCAGTCACATAGTAAAGCTATAGATTAACCGACAACTATTTGTAGATACAGTACCATCCCAAATCCTAGCCCCTAACCTAATCCCAACCCTAACCATCTAATTAAGTTAAACAGAGAGGTCAATTGGCAGATGAGTAAACAGCTGCTTAATGTAGGATAATCTAAGCAATACGAAAAGCAATCATCTGTGTTTAAACGTCTATATGGTCTATACTAAGAACGTATTTGCTGATAAATTATAAATTTAGGAACTGTAAATATGCTAGTCGGTGAAAATGAATGAAAGGAAAGCAAAAAAGGTGAGTGGGCATTGAATTGAAGACCTTTGGCTTACATATCGGACACTCACCAACTGCACCACGGTTACATTACACATAATGCGACGTAGTTTTTCCTGTTCGCCTTCAGACGGCCGGATGAACGATAGGATATTTCTATACGAAACATTGCACAGCACTAACTGTAAATATCATCATATGAGCAATGATGTCAGGAAAAAAAACTGGAATGTCGTGGCCTACTTTATGATAATTGCTAAATGTTTTTCACAGGAGTTAAAAGTAAGGGCGTAACTTCGAATCCTGCTCAGAATATTTTCAATTTTCTTATCAAAATCTATTTTGGTGCGTTTGTTGTATTGTCGTAGCAACTGTAAATTCCAAAACAACAAGAAATATACATTTTAATTATTGCAGAGACGAGTTTTGATGTTATCATCATATTTGCTTCAAATGACATCTCCTCTGAAACCGTAAGGTAGAAATTGATGAAACTTGGCATGAATGATTGGGTGAACCTTCACAAAATTGCTAAAATAAACTTGATCCATGCAGAGCTCTGGTTGCCATGGCAACCAACACCATTTTATTTTAAAAACTTTAAAAATCATCATCTCTGAAACCGATGGTCAGAATTTAATTTCCTTTAAAAACAAATGATCACCTCATAGTTATCTACCATAATTGCTAAAATGAAGTCGATCCCTTAAGAAATGAGGCCTTCTTAGGGTTGGCCAGCGTCGGAGACCCACGAGCGCTTATTCAGTTCCTATATACAGCGCAGATTTAATATAGGCAGCCGTGGGTCTCCGACGCTGAGGGCTGGCAAATTTCCTTTTTATACTATATATAGAACATTTCAAAAATCATCTTCTCTGAAGGCAATGGTCAGAATCTTATTTTGCTTGGCAGAAATAATCAACTATTTATTTTTTCTACCATATTTGCTAAAATAAAGTTAATTCCTTAAAAAATGAGGCCCCCACAGGGTTTGCCTATTTCCATATATAGCTATATATACTTATATAGAAAATAAAAAAAATCATCTTCTCTGAAACCAATAGTTAGAATTCATTTCATTTAGCACAAATAGTCACCTTACTTATCTCTACAATATTTGCTAAAATCAAGTTGGTTCCTTAAAAATTGAGGCTCCAACTAATAAATACAGAATTTCAGTAACTCCCTTATTGATTTCATTTTTTAGAAGCGAAAGCAATTGATTTTCTACTTACTATCACATTACCATCCCTTATCCATACAATCGCGTTGAAAAATAGTACCACTGGTTATAGAAGACAACATTGCAGTTTTGATATATGTTAGATATATTGCAGATTTTGAAAGCATTGGGTATAATCACAATTTCTGTGCAAAAACAATTGTAAAAGAAGCAAGTTTATGATATAGTGTTCATCCGCAGTTTTATTCATTAAAGTACCTATAAATAACCTCATTTGCACCACAAATTTGCGGTTGTGGAATTAGCTCGATTGGTAAGAGCGTCATTTTGTATTTTGTTCTTGCAAGGAGTCGTGAGTTCTAGTCCAGCTGAGACCTTTTTTTGTAATACTTATTTTTTTTATATTCTTGGGTTATATATCTAGAATTGTTTAATTCTAGTTTTTCCATTATTTTGCGTTTGTTAACCTTTTGATTTAAATCATAGACCACAGGACTCTGATATTCAGTCAAATAAAATGACCTCTCTATATATAAATTATTTATAGAGAGGTCGATTTTTCTCATATGAGGGTCCTGCGCACAGACAGGTTTGGTTATAAGGTCAAAACAATAGAAATGAGAGGGGGTTGTATGTTTAATGTAAGCCGTCAATTGAAACACTTTGTTTTTAATCTTTTCTTGTTAGAGTCTCAAATGACTGTAGTGTCTCTAGTCGCATCTGTATGTCACAACTCAGAACGTACTTTAGGGATTGAGTTTATACTTTATAAAATGGTCAAACTTAACTTACCAGGAACAAAAACTCTAACTTGTTTCATATCTATTTCTTACTTGTATGGTGAAATTATGTTTTTCTAGAACATATTTTAAAAGCTATTGAATGCATGGATATAATTCTTTATACATGGGAAGGGTGTGAAGTGACAAAGAACAATACCTTTATTTTGTCCCGATTTCTTGCTTTTCTATTAAAATTATTTCTGTCTGCAGCAAATTCAAGAAGTATTAAAGGTACTGGGAGGATCAATACTAAGAACCACTATTCCTTATCAAAATGTTTAATTTGACAGAGAAAAACAAAAAAATAATCCATATTACCTGTTGCTTTAATAAGATTTAACTTCCCTGCTTTTTTACATGCATATCACAATAAAAATTAAAGGGATTGACTTTATAAATCACACATTTTAACTTCCGCTTCTGACAGTGCTCTTAGTGCTTTGATTTGTATTGTTGTCATAAATATATTATGAATTGTTTCAAAGAGTCTGGTTAAATTAATATATGGTATAAAATTCTCTGAATACATTTTTAATAATAGCGAAAACAGCAATGTTGCTTTAGATTTTTTTGTTTTTTGTTTGTTATTTTTTTTATTTTATTTTTTAGTTTAGTTTAAATATATTTTATTATTCACATTTATACAAACATAAAGGGTAAAAATAATATGAATAGTGCCATAATTTGTGAAATAACTGGATTGAAGTGAAAGCAAATTGCTTATAAAACTTCTCTCCAACAAATGTAAATTTCATGAGTAACTTTGTCAATTATTGCACAAATTACTTCAAAACATAATTAAGGCACTTCAAATACTCAACAGAGAAACCTTTCCACGGAGAAGTCCATTATATACCCTTTATAGTTGTTTGTATCTTTTGACCTGGTATAAAGTTAACAACAAAAAATAATAATAAAATAATTGACAAAGTTACTCATGGTCTTCTACTGTCATTTTCTCTAAGAAATATGTCCTGCTGATGGTTGGCTAGTAGTTCTTATTTAGTCAGTATAGAAATTGAGAAATTGTACTTTTTTATCTGGAATTTTAATCAAAGTTAAACTGAATCGTCTAATGAAGTGATGGTACTCTGGTGAGCGTTCTAGGGCCATTATGGCCCTCTTGTTCTTAAACTTATCTCCCACATGCATTTTTCTTGCTTGGTGATAAATATTATTATATCCAATGTAATTATAGATTTATTGGAAACAAACCGCCATAACCATTATATTTTGTTATTATTATCGCTAGCCGAATGCGGCGATATTATACTATCGAGCAAGAAAGCAACTTTTACTCCCGCACCGCTGACGTAACAGATATACAGGTTCCTTCTCAGTCGGTCGCAGAAAGATAAACAGATCAGATTACCGGGAATAAGCTCTGGGAAACTGCTTTGAACTCTGGGAAATCTGGATTGTGTTAAAGGCGCACATTGTAGGTGCATAATTGGGCAGATTCGATTGGAGTAATACCCTTTGTTCCTTGCATTCCCTATTCCACTTCTCAGTTTTGCCCAGTTTATAATTTCCTTATCGACAAGCAGTAGCTTCATAGCTTTCAGTACTTTCTTCAATAAAACTATGCATAGATTCTGTTCGAAACAAGACTTTAGCTAGATGCATAAAAGGGAAATCTCAAACTGATGTCGCTAACATCCATGCTATGAGTAATCAACACCTGATTAATGTATGTACAGCAGTTATACATTTAGCTTCCTATTTCACATTAATGGGGAATCAGGATATTTCTAATATCAACTTTGATGACATTTCCTGGCTATGAACCTCTCCTTCAACTGCACGTACTTTGGCATATAAATTCCCTTTACGCCACAGTGTAACTTTCTGTTCACTTGGCTAACGGCGATTTTTAGCATTTTTAGAAATTCCTTTACACGAGTTCTCCCTCTTTCTAAAATTAAAAGCTCTCTTTACTTTTATGATTTCCTTGATCGACTTTAGTGTTTATTATTATTATTATTTGATAGAAAGATTTAATCGTTATTTGCAAATTGAAATCGTTTAATTTTCATGTTAAAATTGTTATTTGCAACATGGCCCACAACTAGTTACATCACAGTCTCCATTTATAGATAGTATCCTAAAAGAGATAGGAATGGCATGAAGCTAGCGCCAATGCAGTACTTATAGAAAAAAAAAGAAATAAAAAGTTGTCTTTTTTTATCGTATCAGAATCGTTATAATTGTTTAAAGTAAAGAAATATAAGATTTCTTAATGGCCCTAAATCATTTACAAACAAATATATAGAGAGAGTGTATAAAGAAATAAGCGACTCCCCAAGGACCTTATTTTTCAAAGGATCAATCTTCCTTTGGCATTTATGGTAGAAGGTGATAATTTGTGCCAAATGAAATGAAATTCTGACCATTGTCGTTTAGAAGAGAAGTTTAAAAAAATAATAAGAAGATTTTTTTAAACCAAATTATGTTGGCTGCCATAGTTCTAACTGGACCTTTTTTTTTTTTTTTTTTTCTTTTTTTTTTTATATGAAGACCCAAGGATTATGCCAATTTTCCACCCAGGAGAATCTTAGAAATCGTGTTCTCTTCCACTGGCTGGAAATATTGATAGGGAACGTGACCGTCTAAAAATTGTAAACATGAATCATAGCAGGTATCTTGTGGAAAGAATGTGAATTGTACAATTACCACATCTTATAATGAAATACGTTTAAACTTTACTAACATTTTTTGAGAATTGCTGCCTTGCGAACAAACTAACCGGATAGATAGATAGATAGATAGATAGATAGATAGATACGAACATGTAAGCTGACGTGGCCTTACCGTCCATGTTTCAAAAAACATAACTTTGTATCATATTATTGTGTTGGCAACAGGTGAGGCGAACGATAAACAATATAGTCTGTCTCAGTTTGACTGCTGTTTCCATGAAAGCAAGCACAATAAAACAGCAGCATGGCATCTTCTTTAAATCCATCCATCATATACCAACAGTCTGTGACTTAATATATAGTCAAGTGGACAGATTATGGAGGGGTCTCTGTGGCTAAGTGTAGTTGCTGACTTTCTATCACTTAGCCCCTTACCGCTTTGGGTTCAAGTCCTTGTCCCAGTCACTAAGATGTTGGGGGCCTCTGTGCCTGACCTGTATTTAGTTTGGCGTCGCGACATGACTGAATACTGTCGCGGGAACGGAAAACTACAAAACAACAATGATAAACTACTGAACTCTATATACGGAAAACAGTCATCATTGTTAATTAGTCAAAGAGCGATAATAGGTACAACAGCTGCCATCATTAAAAATCAGTATCGGAATCTATACAAATACTATCAAGAAACACACAAAATATTCGTGTCATTCGAATGTTTATCTAGGGAGTGATTATTCATCCACAGTTTATGAATACAGAGAGAGAGAGAGAGAGAGAGAGAGAGAGCGATCAGCTTTATCGAAAAATAAGTTTACAATATATACATGATTTCCTCATAGCTTTGATCATTTGACTTAAATCTTCACCCAAACCCTCTGTTCTGGGGTGAACCAGTCATTTGGACAAATCATCAGAAGCGAGTGGACTATATATTCTGAGGATCGTTTAAGACATTCTTATTTGATCAAATTGGGACTTATCTCGAAGTCGAATACAGGCATTTTTTCAAGTTCACATTTTATAAATCAAAAGTTCAAGATCCTCGATCCGAATTTAGATCACAGAATAAATAAGCCTACCCATGTACTGTGTAATTCGTGGAACATTATATTGACAAACAATTGCTGCTTTTTTAAAAATAACTTCAGGTCGGGGTTCGGCTTGTTCCATTTCTTTTTTTTTTCTTTTTTTTTCATACATTAAATTTTTTGATTTATTTACTTATTATCAATTAAGTTATTAAATTGCGTATGTGTACATGTTTATTGGTTTTAGCTTTATTAGCTCATTACATGTATTTTAAGTCGATCGTAGGGACAACTTTTACAATGGTAACCTGTACGAATAACCAGGTGGTCTGATGTTGTTATAATTGTGTATATAATACACAATTCACTGTATTTGTAAGATATATACTTTTCAATGGCCCCGAACTTAAGTCCCACATCCCACAGACAAAATACTAGCACAGAGAATGTTCTAAACTTTGAGTGCATATAACTCAATGTTATGATTGGATTTCATACCGATGATTGGTACTTTATTCCCGGTTACTGTGTAAATTTATCAGAAATTCTAATTGACATGTTTAATACTATAGACGCTTACGCGAACAATAGATAACTTCTTATCTTTCCGCCAGAAAATTCAAGTATGTTTATGTGCTGTAATATAATTCTGTTAATTCTGTTGAATAGAATTATTTTAAACTTTGCATAATGACTGTCTGAAAATGAAATAACTCATAATGTGAAATGAAATAAGGTATCGATAGGTTGCGCATGGTTTAATTTACCTTCTTTGTCTATATAATAAAAAAAAATACTGCAGGAATCGTCTTTAATCCTAACACGCCGGATGCTTAATGCTCAAAATCATAAAAGCAATTACAGACCAAGAAAATTTTACAATGCAGTAAACAATATTATAGAAATGCAAATCAATCTTACTGCGGAAAGTTGCATAAAGTGAACCTATATTAAACATGTAAAATTAATTATAAAGATAAAAACTTTTATATAATAATATATATATGATATATATTTGTAAAATTTAGTTCCAGTATATAACTACAGGTAAATATTTCGTATTTACTCACAATAGCATGTAGACATGTAGAATATTAAGTTACAAAGACGCATTTGCAACAGGTTGCAGCACCCACAGAGACCAGGGGCTATAAATAAACCCGCCCGCCTTATGAGCTTCAATTGCTGCCAAGATTTCACATACGAGACTATCTCAACAAACGTAAAACACTGAATAAGGTAAACTTTGATTTCCTTATTTATTTACTCATATGCGCAAAAGACCGATCAAAATGTGACTTCTTTCCTTTTCGCTCATTTTAATCAATGGTTTACGTATTTTTTTATTCATTTTTTGACGTATTTTTTGTTTTCATTTCGAACTGATTTATTTGTTATCTTTTTCGTTAAAATGTATCCTATTCAGAACATTAAATATATCCAATTCTTGTTCAAATGTATTTAGTGTATAACTTCGATGCAGATATAATTTCATTTGCTGTAAAACGAGTGTTTTTTAATTACATATACGAAACATATAAAATGTTAGTTCTTAAAGAATACATTCGATTTTAATTGCAAAAACATCCTGAATAAAAGTTTTCTGCTGAAAATTCTGTTCTAAATATAAATCGTTTTCAAATTACTTAGGGAAACTATTGTCGTTTTTGTTGTTTTTGGCATGATGAAAGATGGACGTATAAATATATATAATTTCTTTGAAAAAGGAACAGCACGAGATCATTTTTCTGTGTCTTGGTGTACATCTACACACCTCACTACAAATACCTGAAATATTATACCTGATAGGCCAAATACAATATTTACCTGAATGCTGATTTTCTATAAAAAGTGTTCCTTTTTTCCCTATAGACTCTGTAAACGGAAGACCAAAATGCGTTTCGGAGGCTTGGTTTTGGTATGTTAAAAAGCTTTTGTTTATCTTTTTCCATCTTGTATATTCTTATGCTTAATATTTCTGTCGATGGAGAAATTTAGATGCTGCTGTGTATTGTGTATTATTACAGCGCTAAATATTGTTGGTGGAATTCGGGCGAGGTGTGTATTATACCTGTGTACGAGAATTGTAAATACAGAGCAATTATGTTATGTAAAATCAATACACAGCTGTGTGTAAAAGTATTAATTTTACATCATTACTAATGTAAGCGATATTATTTCAAAAAACCTCTTACAAGACCAATGTATACAATGTCTATTGAGGTAGTATAATAATATGCAAGACATGCTTATTACATTATCTTTATCAGTCATAGTTTTTATACATTCATATATGATGCATGAGAACATACTAAGTTTAGTTTCGTGAAATGTATACGAATAGTAGCTTCATCGGATCATGCTAACAAGAAAGAAGCATACAACATTTTGTTCCATGGAACTTTGCAAACATTGTTGTTGTTGTTTCCATTTTAGCATGCAAACAATAGCTCCATGAAGCATGCGAAAAATAGCTCCGTAGGAAGCATACAAAAAGTAGTTCCACTGCTTTATTAAGTAGCCTAAGTGCCCCCAGAATCAGACAGGTTTTGTATATGATGCTGCCATGAGTATAATAAGCATAGCAATCACACTCATTTTTCACAAATTTTGATGATTTTTTTCCCCAACTGCTATATTTTCTGAAATACGGAACTTAAATTTCTATTTAAAGAAAAAAGGAACTTCTTTTGACACATCAAGCATATTTAATACAATCAGGAATGAAAAATATCTCAAATCACCATTTCTTCATTAGAGTGTTTTTGTGCACATGGCCTTTTTCGTATTTCAGCCAATGTGTAGCCTTACCAAAGAAATCCGCACGCATCAATAACGTTTCGACATAAGATTATTTTCATATATTCTCGTATCCTACGGGCACCTTCCTATAGAATATTTCATTTTTTATCTCATTATACATTTATATTCAGCTCGATCTTTCGTTGAGCATTTTTACATTTACAATAGTTATCTAGTCATGAGAGTATTCCTTTGCTCTTAATTAATCAATCCTTAAGGTAATTCATCCATAATTAACTTGTGATCATGGTCCTTTAAGTGATCGTGGGAATGTTATAGTAAATGCAAAGTGTTTTAGACTTTAAGCAAACTAGCCTTTCACTCCAATTAAATGGATGCTTACATCTGCACTGAAAACTTGTAAAGCATTTAAAGGATTGAATAATTTAATGGTGAATGGATTACCTTAAGGGCGAGTTTTGAACTTGGTACTCAGCCATTGCGCATTATGTAAATGTATTGCTTGATTTACGGTAATGGGATATATTTAAAACTAATCATAAACAATAACATATCAAGTATTGCTTTAGAGGCGTTGGGTTTCAGAATATATCAGTTCATTCGCTTTAACTCTTTATGACTTTACCTATCTAATTTTATATAGTACGTACCATAGACATATTCACCATATGTCTGTGTATGTACTTACAACCTGAATAAAACATTTTTAAATTGCGCATTTATGAATTACGGGGGTTAGGAATTCGATTGGCACCAGAAGTTTTCAAAACATTCCCTGGCACAAAGCACTGATATATCAAAGAAACAGTCGAGGGGGAGATATACATACTCGTTAACCCTTTCCCTCATAGAGGACATCACGAAAAGACCAATGCGAACAACATAAAACCAGATCAGCCTGCGAGTAACTTTTTTATAATTTATTTTATAATTAAATTTGGTAAGGTTTAACTGTGGTTTTCTGCAGATCAGGCTTTATGTGGTACCTATTGAGTGTGTCAAAATGAGTCTACATGAGGGAAGGGGTTAATTCTGAGCCTTGTTCAGTAAACTAAAAGGCCCTAGAATCTTCGTAATGAGCAAAATCAGTCAGTCATTGGCTTGCCCAAGCTGCACAATAAGATATAAAATTCAAAGGCCAATCAAATGGACGGCTTTATGACACACCTCTAAGAACCTTTTCCGGCATCATTGCTCTAGTGAACACAGTATATAAACGAAATCACTGTACCATGTTTTGCAAGCCTTTACACTTCAATGTATACCCACCCTGTCTTGCGATAACAAGCACTCACTACTTCCGGTCACTGTACTTTTCTTGGGAGCCTATATATTTTAACTTGTATCTTTCTTGCGAAAACAGAAGGTAGACTCGTTTATATACTGCTGTGAATATCCTGTGTTAACGAGAATGAGGAGCTGTATAAGTTGTGAATACTTGAATTTTGAAATAAGTTACTCCAGTGCTTACCTCCAATTGAAGAGATTGCATTGATGCAAACTGCTTTGAAACTAAGGGTTGTGGGTTCGACTCCCAAAGTTTGTCATTTTTTACCAACATTATTTCAGTATCACTCATATCATATTTAAAAAATAAAAGTGTTTATGTATATCTTTATACTTTGTTTAGCCATTTAAGTAAGTATAAGGTCCATGCACCAAAGTAAAATTTTAGGTACTTGTGCTTCACTTACTTATAATCAAATTCTAAACGCCGAGGTTACTGCTGGTAAACTCGCCATTGATTGTCTTATGTATTTTACTTTCGGTAAATAATATTGTTTCTGCGATTTTTCATATCACGCATTAGAGTGCAAGAACTTTATATCGAAAAAAAATCATCACACGAAGTATCACTTTCAGTTGGCTGTGTGCGTGATTGTTATCCTCGACATCGCAGCCACATGGGATTTTCCCTGCGAATTCGACTGTAACAACAGTTGTGGATTACCATGCACTATGCATTCTGTAAGTATAGAGCCACAAGCATCAATGAAAATCATAAGTAGCACAATGTTATTGGTATAGGCAAAATAAATGAATAAATAAAACTATTATCTTAAAAAAAATCAAGCATATCGAAATGCTGTAGATAGAATTAAGATTTAAAGCTACACTTGTATATATACCTAAGACATTTATAATTATCGCGATTTTCATTTGGGGTGTCTACATAAAGTAGCAAACAAACAAGGAAATAGTCGTCATGGGATTCTCAAGTTGAGTTTTACACGTTTTCTCATTTCGGTTATAAAAGTGAGATTTTGTGTGTGTGTGTGTGTGTGTGTTGCACTGTCATTGTCAGGTTCCAAGTTGATGTGAAAATAAACATAAACAAGGTTCGAGGTTGGTCATACTGGTGTGTCGGAAATGTAAAAAAGCAAGACTGTTTGAGTTGAAAATGGGCTTTTATTCATGTCGATGACTTCCTTTGAATATAACAAAATAGTAAGTGTATATTTTCGTACGAGACATAATCTGGGCTAAAGAAGAAAAAGAGGAGACGGATCTATAATGTATATAAACACAAAAGGAAGTAAAATGCGATAAATCTTCTCTGGTACACTAAATAAACAATGCAACCGTACAGTTCGCAGCATATCCTAAGCT
>CM037784.1:44898103-44948103 GCA_021229015.1 Solen grandis | reverse complement strand
TATCGATCTCCCTGGGGAGTCTTTTACTCTGCTTATGGTAGCGCACTTTATGGCGCAAAAGAATTATATCGCTCTCTCCAATCTACACCTGTTAAAATATTGTGAAGGAAATTCCTTGTGTCCCCGACGGGACTCAAACCCGGAACCACTCGATCACGTAGAGAGTGTCCTAAATTTAGTCCACTGCTCCCCTGATTTATTTTTAAGCGAATATGTTAAATTATTTGATACAATAGATGTAAAAGAATGGTAAAACTGTCTTTTTCTTCATTAAGCAACAGTAATACAATATATAAATGTAATGTAAGATATCATAAAATTTCCTTTGAAAAGGAAGGCTTGCACAGTTTATTATTAACCGGTCGTAACCTAACCACCAGCTGTCTTGTTCGAGTATTGATCCCAGTAAAATAACCAAGCTTACCGTGAAGTTTAAATTTAACTTTAAAGAATTGCTGGCACATGCTTGCAAGTGTTGTTTAATACTGTGTGTATATATAAACAAATTGCATCAAAAGTTTTTATACAGATTTTTTTCAAAAAGTGATATGTTGATTGCTACATCTGCAAAATTACAAACCGAACTGTAAGGCTAATATAATAATTAGGCTAATAATGATAAATGCTTTCTGGGCATGTAGTACCAGAACAAGCAGCCAATTGCAGATAACAGTTGCTCGAAGTTGCCTGGGACGAATCATATCGAACTTCTGAGACCATGTTTGTTTGTTTTTTTGTTGTTTTTTTTGTTTTTTTTCTGATCGGTTGTTCCTTACTACAATTCTTAAATAATTTTGACAACCCGCAAATGACGTGTACACAAACAGATAACCTCGGCTATCTGCCGCATACAACATGTCCGAAGTGTTATGAGAACAATGATGATGGAGTTCCAAATCCGTGTAAATATAGAGGCTTCCGGCCGTGACAATAACACCTATGATTTTCCGGATTCGTTCCCCGGTCAACACTCCGGGGCCCGAAAGTAATGTACTGTTCTCCCTGCAGGACTTTTTTGTTCGTAACCATCTGCCATTGAGAATGATTTATTTAAGTTGTGACAAAACAGGTTCTTATCGATTAAATTAAGCATTGGTTTTGATAATGATTTAATCCACATTCGTTTATACAGTTTGTAATATCTAACCTTGATAATTAAAAAAAAAATATGTTTCAGATATATAACATGTACATGTACTTAAGATTGTACTACAAATAAGAATTTGAAAATGCCAAGAATCAAAATGTCGTCCGTGATTTCAAATTTCGAATTTATTAAACCTTTGCGTCATGAATATTCATGTATACATTTTATGACTTGATAAATACACGTAATAAAATTTACAGAACTTTTAATTGTATTTTAAACATTGGATATATTTTTTTCAATTTTGTGGAAAATGGCCTCCAATAGTACATAAGCAAACGGAAATCCCTGATCAGACAGCTCTTTATAGGGCCTGTCTGGTCTGGGTCTGAACTTGGTGCCAGATGGTGATAATGAGTCTTTTGAAGTAAATGGTTTAGTCAAAAGCAACGGTAATGTACCTAACATCCACAAGAATAGCTTTCTAAAAGTCTTTGATGATTTTTTGACGGATATACGAGTATCATATATGCACGTCCTTTGTCGATGGAATATTGAGGAAAATAATTCTTGGAATCATTAGTAGCCGGTATGGTATTACGCTCGACAATGTGCTAATCACGTTTGTACCGGTCATATAACAGCGAATATAGACAAAATGGCCTGACTCATATCTGACTGCAAATTACTTTTACAAGGTCCTCTATCCACGGCAACTCTGTTAAGTATGCATGTACAAAATGTTGTGCATTTTTTATGCCGAAACGTTTTTTACGATAATACATGAAAGCACAGTTTTGATTGAAATGGATGTTCGAGTTATTCCACAAAAGTTGAAACACATTACGTAACGAGATGACTCACTCTAGAAACTAAGAAGATTGATTTTTATGTAAATTTTGCTGGCACTAGATAAAAAATGAAATGAACCAAGAATGTGTGTAATGGTTTGGAAACTTGATGTATTCTAAAAGTGTTAATTATTTTATCATGTTGCCATTTATCATTCCGCGAAAAAAAAAAAACATTAATAAATCTAATTTTCCATATCTTTTTCTTGGTTTAAAATGTTCAATTTTTAACGATAGTAGACAAAAATACCAAAGTATTTTAATCAAACAATTCATTTTACCGAAACAAATTGTATAAGAACATAAAAAGTCTGCCATGAAATCAACTTTTTATATCGAACACAATATAGCAGTTCCACACCCTCTTATTCGGGATTTCGTGGGAGAGGGAGACTGTCTGCTTTAAATAGTAGGTTTACAGACATACGAGTAAAATACCAGGGGCTCTATAATGCTAATTGAAAACCATTTGTACCGGATATAGAGTTGGAAAGTTTTGTTTTTCTACAATTTTTTTTCTTGGTCAGTAACAATCCGAATTTGTAATACATGTATGTCAAACGAAAAATATATTTGTCGTTTTTCATATGACCTGAGTTTTAGAATGCATTTCAGTTGAAGACGAATTTGCTTATTTTACAAGTGGACATACATGTTTTTTTATTATTGTTTCGTTGTTGCTTTATTCTTTCTCTCTCTTTTCTAATGATCAGTTGGGCTGTTCTTTAAAGTCGACTTAAAATGAATAAACGACTATGTTAATGTTTTCCTTAGTGTATATATTATGTATATTGAATATTTGTATAGAAAACATAAAAACGATAAGAAGTAATGTAGAATCTCAAAGCGTTGTTTATAACTGAAACACAGTTTCACTTAAAACAGCGTTTACCTAGTAAATAAAAAGAAATCAGAGCCAACCATTATGTATATCCTGAAACTGATGTTGTAAACGGAGCATGTCAAAATTTGCAAAATGAATGTTTTTACTTATATATACATGTAATGCAAAGTTCAGAAGCCGGCGAGGATATATTATAAAACAGAGACAATACAAATAATAACAAAGATAAGTTGTTGTTTTTTATTTTATGTTACCTCTATTATTATTTCCGCCGACGTTAAGACAAAATATGATATCTACTTTAATCGATCAATTCTAAAGGACGTCCTAATAATCAATCGTATTTTTTGAATACATGTACATATGTAAATCATTAAAACCACGGTTGGCTCGAACCACCGATGACTAGAAAAAATTGCCGATTCCCCAGCCTGTTCGAGTCACCGAATTCGACTGTATATCGTTTTTAGACGGCGATAGCCGTCTAATGCTGAAGAACGAAATCAGGCCTTGCTAATTTGCATATTTTCCACAACATTTTTATCTGTACCTCTCCGCGCTTAGTGCGGATCCATGCAATGCGATTCTGCACTAACGAATACGAATGGAATATGTTACATAGACGTTTAAATCATTACCGTAACCGCTTTTAGTGTGTTATTGTTTGTTAACATGTTTTCTTTTGCCATTATTTTGCACTGGAAGCATCAATTTTAAGCGTGAAAAAAATATCCGTGACATTTCTTAACCAGAACAGCAACCCATCTTACGTACATGAAGATCGACTCCTGTAAAAAGAAAAAGTAGTGCTCCGTATGTATGTAATTGACCTAAAGTAGTCCACACAATATTTTGCATGATGGCGAGTTAGGTTCCTCCCAGGGCATTCCTTAACTGGCAAACATTCTAGTATCTTAAATAATCAAATACTTGGTCAATTTCTACACATACAAAACAACAGATAGAATTCGCTAGCACTAGAGAAAGAGAATGACCTACTTAGCTATGCAGCTCTTTATGAATGAAAGGTTCATGACCTTTACACCGGATTATTATGTTACAAACAGAACTTCTGTAGCAACAGCGGATGGAGTTTTTGTCGTCATGTGATTGCTTCAATAACTTCAGAAACACTGGGTTTAGAATGTTAATCCCGTCGCCGTCTCTCAGCGCATTGTGCGCTTTGATATATATTTGTAATCAATGTTTACCGAGACTAGTATAATACATCTCCCTTTCATTATAAAATTTGAATGTCTTGTCTGACTTGGTAATCAGGCATTGACGGCGAAACACTGCCACACCCCTCCCATCACATACACAAATATGGCGGGAAATAGTTTTTGTTGATGTTTGATGTGTTCCATTGTATTACGTCAAAATCATAATATGCCAGAATTTATTGGGGAGATAATAGGGCATGTTAAATGAAGCGCATTTTTGAGTGACCTTGTCGCACGAATATTTTTCATTCGTACCCTGAAAGTCAATCAATGTTGAGAAGGTTAGTATAAACGTGTATAATCATTGAATGACCACGATGACTCGTACATGTTTTCCCCAGTAACTCTTCAAAGTATTGTAATGCGCTGGCATTCCAGCCATCTCATTATTTATTCCTAAACTTTGTTATTGTAGGTGCTCATCTCTTAAGAATCACTTTCCCTTTGGTAACATTCTCTTACTGTTAACTTTGCGCATCTTTCGTCAAGTTGTTCACTTTTTTGTAAGTTTACTTCGGGCGGCCATCTTGGAAGCTGTGCCATATTGATTCATGGGACATTTGCCATGGTTACAATGAAGCGCTTTTAAATACACCCATTGTTTATTTTATTGAATTTGTCGTAATAATCCATAATCCCTTTGTTTATTGATAAATTATCGTTAATTATTTATTTCTAGTGTAGGATTAGAGAGTATTTATCTTTCTTCATTGCTTTGATGATTTAGCGCACATATTTCGGTGTGCACAGCTGTGCACTTTTACCGTTGCGCAGTTTTACGTTAAAAGCGCACATATTTTATTTTCGCGCTGCTGCACTTTATATAGTGGAACGCAGCTAAATTCGAGGACTACGTCTGACTCTCTTGATGTACATACCCCTATCTTTAAGTAATTTTTCTTTTAATTACGATTGGTTACTTTAAGTATTTATTTCATTAACCCTTTCCCTCATATAGACTCATTTTGACGCACTCAATAGGTACCACATAAAGCCTGATCTGCAGAAAACCACAGTTAAACCTTACCAAATTTAATTACAAAATCCTCACTTCAAGACCACTGAGGAGCAGCGAACAGCATAAAACCTGATCAGCCTGCGAGTTACTCGCAAGCTGATCTGGTTTTATGCTGTTCGCAAAGGTCTTTTCATGGTGCCCTCTATGAGGGAAAGGGTTAAATAATCTCTATACGAAGTTGTTTGCAGATTGTTTTCATACTTAATAAGAAATAAATACTGTAGTTTTATTAGGAACTGCCCTTTATTTGGATTTATGCTGTACTTTATAATCTACATATGAGAACAGACTGTCTTCATCTATATATATTTTAAGACTTATTTAACATCATTTTAGATCTTAGTATTCAAATCCTTGTTTGATGACAATTTGTTTACTGCGTGATATTTTGTGACTGATATTTATAAAGTGTTTATTCATGCATCAATTTTATCAATGTTATTACCAGAATACAAAAATAAAGCGAGAGAACCTTACGTTGTTTAATTAATGTCCACTACTATTTATGTATTAAGTATTTAACCTTTAGGTAATTTGATTATCCATTTAAACTCGTGGAGTCCATTTTGTTCCGTCTCTGCTTCCGTAACTTTGTTTCCGTTGCGACCCCCGGGTTCGTTTGCAGAGTACGTCTCGCGACGAAGAAACTTATTTATCGCTCTCAGCGCCTATTCGTGGTGCATTGGTTGGCCCACAGTATGAGTTATACTCATAGTGACATTGTTCATACCATATAAACGTAGTTTTCTACCAGAACTGACCTTGTCGAGAGTGTAATCGGTAAGTTTGCGCATGCACATTTGACCTTTTCGCCATGCGCTCTAGTCACGATATTTGTTATTGATTTTCTCTTGATTTAGTAATGATTTGGTATCATGTTTGTGCATTTAATATCGAAAACAAGTTTATTTTGCATTTTGTATCTTAAAGCTATATTTAGAACTACGGTCATTTTTTTAAGTACGGAAGCCAATTTGTGTCATATTTTATAGATCTTTTCTCATATCTTTCTCTAAAGGATGTATTTTCTTCTACTTTACTATGTCATATCATTTCTTAGTTTCTTTTCTCTCTTTCTTTTTCAATCTCTTACCAACTTCAACAATAAAGGTTAAAGCTCTTTTGTTCGTTTTCTGGTGATTCTGGCTGCGGTTCCGCACCTTGAGGCAGCACACATTTTATTTAAACATAATAAGATCTTTTTATTATTGTCAAGACAGACAAGTTTGAATTCCATTACTGCACAGCAATACACATCACTGAGAGGGTCATCACTACCATCAAGATACGAATATATCACGTTACAAGCTTGTAACAGTATAATCATGAGGATATTTGCATGTAAATGTAACAAAATCATATATCACTGGAACTTAATTACTGTTATTTCCATTAATTACACCTTTACGACAGATGGATGTTAATTGGTCAAACTATATAATGATTATCAGATATATGGTTAATTTTCCATTGAGTGAATTTTTAACCTGAATGAATAAACCGATCAGAGCCAGTCACGGACTGAACACCTGGACTGCACACAGCTGGGATTTAGACCGGTCGGTCGAGCGTAAAATCTTTTGAGCGGCAGTTTTGGCTTAAAAAAAGAACGATCGGTCTTGAATTTGAATTGAAGTGTGAAGGTTATAGTCTTTTTAATAGAAATTCTTTATTTTGTGTTAAGACTGTACTTCCCTGTAGGCGATTATGAGTCAGAGTTAAATTAAAGAGTAGATATTGAAATAAGACTTTGTCTACATTAGACGACACGGCGAGATCTGACAATCTGACAGTGACAGGATACAGGTGCCACGTAGGCATGACAGGCCATTAACAAAATGTGACAGACAATAAATAAGGTTGAATTCTTGGAAGTTCGAATCAAAATCATGAACTATTCTATTGCCGCTTCTAGACATCCATACTTTATATGTGTTGATTATGAGCATGGTACTTAAACTGCGGGTAATCGTCAATAAATGGATGATTCACTTCATCAAATGTGTGTACTCTCGAGACACAGATTTTTTTTTCAACCATCACAATTAATTTCAGAATTTGATGTATGCATTATGTTCGAAAATGCTGGCATTGATCAAAATATGAAAGAAAGTAATTATATCTTAAGAGAATATGAATTAATGTCCCAAGTTTAAATGAGGTGCATTTTGCAATTGCCTTATTATTATAATCTTAAAAATAACTTAAGTCCTTGTAATAATAAAAATTATTTAACCTACTTTAAGGAAGTTCAGATCTCGAAAAACCTACTTAAGGAAGTTCAGATCTCGAAAGATGTTTTGTCCCAGCATATTTTTTTTTTTTTTTTTTTTTTTGTGATAAATAACCTAACATGTATTGTGTTAAATTATTAAGGATAGATATGAACACGCATTTGTACTAAATTAGTATCATTAATAAATTATGTCTAGGTTAATTGGACAGTAATACAGACTGTTCCAGTATTTCTTGTGCTTGAATAATGACTTATCAGGTGAAGTAATATATCACCTTGAGAGTTAAAAAGCTAAGTGGTGTATTTATTGCAATTATACTTGTAATATGAGTCTTGTTTTAAACTTCAAAAAAAATATATTATATTTATATTTTAATATGTTATAATTATATGGATTTGGAAATATGTTCATTACAACTCAATTGCAGTAAAAGCTGCTCGTCCACAGATGTTCTTTAACTAAGAATTATTTTTTCGACTGTTACGTCTGTCAATGCCAACCTACAGACGCATGGTCCCCCAATGCAACATTTCGTGATAGGAAAACAAGTGTGTGTGAGGAGAATCTTCCGAACAGACAATAACGTGACAAATGATATTGAACATACACATTGAACATACATTTCGAATTATAAAAGGAATAAGAATTTCTTTTTCCGTGACTGTGCAGTCACATGACTGAGGACATCCCCTATTCGAGTATGCCCTCACTTCACGGGCTGAACACTCTGGTAACTCTTTAAGGAAGTTGCTGGGCCGACCTTCCTTGAAACTTCACCTTACACTGGTCGGTATGGTTGATGTATGGCAAAAAGATGATAAAATGATGTATAGTACTGGTAGAGATCATGTTGCGGAACGTGTCAAGTGCTACAACAATCACCTTTTTCAGTGTTACCGTGTTCGATTTGCCCGAAGCGGACGTTTACAAAAATAAAGTTTTTTATTATTATTATTATATATTTTCATTATTTTTTGTGACCTAAACTGTGAATTAAAATTATGGGAAAACTAAGGCTTCACGATTTGGTTAACGAACGAGAGAGAGAGAGAGAGAGTCTCAGAGAAGAAAAAACTTATCTTATTGGTTCCGATCATCTGTGAACGAGCTGCCTTACTGGTAGTGAAGAAAAGGCGCGTCTAAAAGTGATCACCGTACCGTTTAAAGAGAATGACTTGAGATCGAACACGGAATTCTTTTGTTATAAATTAAGCAAATTACACTATTATCATTATTTTAAATATGTAGCTTAATACATTAAAATACATAAAACTTATCGAACATAAACAAATATATCCATGAAGTTTCAAAACCGACAACAAATTAAACAGATTGTAAAGGGTGTATTAATCATTTAAAAGTGAAGTTACTAGTGATGAAAACAAACCAACCGGAAGTCTCACAAGAAAAATTCACTTCTGTAAAACTAAAAAGAAATGTTTAAATGTTTTAGCCAATCAAAATCACGTTTGACTTCCGTGACTCGCAGATATGTGGAAACTCAAAATTTGACATTAGCTTTAGTTGTAACTTAAATATTTTCTATGTGAAAAGTATTATTCTCCTAGGTATTCAATAGATGCTTCTTGTGCAAATTATTCTCGTTGAGGGTATGCTGTTCCCTCACGGACTACTAGGGCAAAAAATAATAGCAAACCAGTTGATCTTGTTAAATCCTAAATGTGCCATTTATTTAATAACAAATCGAATTCACTTTTATTTAACCATGCTTAGAGACATACACTGTCTTAAAATAGTTGTTTTGGGACTATTTTAATATAAATGCTTAGTAATTAAATCCTTAAAGTAACACAAACTGTTTTAAATCGGATGATAGCTCTAGCTGATCAAGACAGTGATGTACTGCTGAGAATTTAATATTCAAATGTTCTTGCCAAAATACTATATATATCTTTTCCTTGAATAAATTCAGCACTCTTCATTGCAGAACCACGATTTTATTATACAATGCTCCCTCATTTAACGGTTATTTTCAACAGCCATTCCATGCCTATGACGGCAAAGTTTGTTCTCCCATGGTATTTACGTTAAATCCCCTACACATTAATGCATGGTGCTTGTATATTAATCAAACTGTTCACGAAATAGTACTCATTTGCATTAACGAGATACTTGGTTTCCACAGATTAGTGGTTCTTTAAATAAGAAACAGCTGGAAAATTCCAATCTGCACGAAAGCTACTCTCTGCGGTTCACATTTGCAACTTTCTTGGAAACCATTTCATGATCGTGTCTAGTATTAAAATAGTCGATCAAGGGGTTTTGATTATTTTTTTTATTTTCTCCAATTCTGTATAACATGGACATAACATAACCTCATATACATTTCTATATACTCAACAAAAACAAATCTTACAACACTGTGGGTTTCGTTGATTATATTTCAGATTCCATATAAATCGTATATACTTTTTTGGAAAGCTTAACTCGTGACAAATCTAGAATTACTAGATTAACGTTGATATATCGTTATCTAATCACCGTTCCAAACACCAATTCTTAAGTTACAAATGTCAGAAATGCACGAATGTTTTGCATTGCATGTTAGGCTCTACCTAATTAATCACTGTTAATCGATCATATTTAACGTATAGTTTATATATGGTAACTATAGATTCTGAGAAACTGAGAAATAAGTAAAAAAACAACAAAAAAAACAGTATTATATTTGATATTTGTTAATGTTGAGCGAAATTTGATCAGTAACACATATATATATATGTATATATCAGCCATGATATTAAATTCCTCATGCACTCCACCTTGGTCGAAAAAAATCAAAGATAGAATAATAGGAAATATTTCCCAACTTGTGCTTAGTCAATAGATCATTTCACCAGAGGATTGGCTATTCCCGGTACTATTAGCTGATAAAAACTGACCAATCATCGACCGGGGAAAATTTAAATGTGTATTCCCCATTCACCTATGTGTGAGATTATACAGCATGTAAATTAGGTGTTCGGGAAGTGCTCGTTGATTTACGTCAGTTTACGTCTCATGTTGGAGTGAAATGGTCTGAAGTAATCACCTCAGACACTTTTATATACAACATTCTGAGTAAATACAAAATAAAAAAGGGGAACGAAATAAGGGGAGCGTTTATAAAATCCGTATATATTCTTTTTAACCTACATGCAATAACTACAATATTAGTAAAACGAAGTCATGGAAGGTTATTTTATACTGGAGTGTCAAAATATAAATTTCAAGTGCTATTATAATGCACGCCTTCAAATATATGCATAAATGCGTATTGGACATTCAGTATAAAATGACTTTTTCATTTGTATCCATTATTTTTAATCAGGACATAAGTGTTATACACTTGATTAAGCAATTGTTTTCACTTATTTTGGATCCTTAAACAACACTTCGCACATACTTGACCTTGTTTGGACACATCAATTATTTTCCTATTAATACGGAAAAGGAAAGCCAAAAAAATGAATGAAAGCTAGACATGCAAGTAGTATCCGAGTTTTCCTGCAGTGTGGTGCCGTCTTCACTAGACGTGAGCTACATTTTCCACCAATTCTTGTATAAGTGCACCATACAGGCTGACAGACATCATACTAGACAAACGCATTACTCCGTGCCAAATTTTCGCCTTTCATTCCGATAAATTGCACGTACACTGAATAAGTTTTCTTTGATATAGGGCGGCGATGTGGGATAGTTCTGTTGAAATACCTCCTAGACAAAGAAATGTTTCGTTATTGCTGTATTGTCATCTCCACTCCCCAGTTTCAATTTCCCTTTTAATTACACAGTGACGTCATTTTCTGCAAAGATAGAAATAAACGTAAGAAATATAACGACAACTAATTAAATTCGCGGACTCTTTCATTAAAGCAAAAACGTTGAAGAATTTTTAGTTCATTACTTACACAAACTAATCGATATATGTCACGGGCATTTATGGTAACATAGTATAACATAATATTCACATTAACTTTTCCATGCATAGCGACCTTGAAGATACGTGAAGAGGAATTTAGGTGTATTCCGAACAAAATGTATTAAAAAGAATGAATTATATAAACACCTGTAAAATGTACAGAGTAATTATGATAATAATAATAGATTAAGCTGAAGGTAGTACTAGAACATGCGTGTACGTTGTCAGGATGATATGACTGAGTTTTGTGTCGTTTCTCTTATCTATGACACATGATGCAACAGAACAGAACAGTACATACTTTTCTGAGTATAACTTTAACAACATTCGTTCCTCATTATTTGTATTATATGTATATAGAAACGTAAAATAAAATGTATATCTTACAATGTAACAATGTATATCTTACAATGTAACAATGTATATCTTACATGTAACAATGTATATCTTACAATGTAACAATGTATATCTTACAATGTAAAATGTATATCTTACACTGTAACAATGTATATCTTACAATGTAACAATGTTTATCTTACAATGTAACAATGTATATCTTACAATGTAACAATGTATATCTTACAATGTAACAATGTTTATCTTACAAAGTTACAATGTATATCTTACACTGTAACAATGTATATCTTACAATGTAACAATGTATATCTTACACTGTAACAATGTATATCTTACAATGTAACAATGTATATCTTACACTGTAACAATGTATATCTTACAATGTAACAATGTATATCTTACAATGTAACAATGTATATCTTACAATGTAACAATGTATATCTTACAATGTAACAATGTATATCTTACAATGTAACAATGTTTATCTTACAAAGTTACAATGTATATCTTACACTGTAACAATGTATATCTTACAATGTAACAATGTATATCTTACACTGTAACAATGTATATCTTACAATGTAACAATGTATATCTTACAATGTAACAATGTATATCTTACAATGTAACAATGTATATCTTACAATGTAACAATGTATATCTTACACTGTAACAATGTATATCTTACAATGTAACAATGTATATCTTACAATTTAACAATGTATATCTTACAATGTAACAATGTATATCTTACAATGTAACAATGTATATCTTACACTGTAACAATGTATATCTTACAATGTTAACAATGTATATCTTACAATATAACAAATGTATATCTTACAATGTAACAATGTTTATCTTACAAAGTTACAATGTATATCTTACACTGTAACAATGTATATCTTACAATGTAACAATGTATATCTTACACTGTAACAATGTATATCTTACAATGTAACAATGTTTATCTTACAAAGTTACAATGTATATCTTACACTGTAACAATGTATATCTTACAATGTAACAATGTATATCTTACAATGTAACAATGTATATCTTACAATGTAACAATGTATATCTTACAATGTAACAATGTATATCTTACAATGTAACAATGTATATCTTACAATGTAACAATGTATATCTTACAATGTAACAATGTATATCTTACACTATAACAATGTATATCTTACACTGTAACAATGTATATCTTACAATGTAACAATGTATATCTTACACTGTAACAATGTTTATCTTACAATGTAACAATGTATATCTTACAATATAACAATGTATATCTTACAATGTAACAATGTTTATCTTACAAAGTTACAATGTATATCTTACAATGTAACAATGTATATCTTACACTGTAACAATGTATATCTTACAATGTAACAATGTTTATCTTACAAAGTTACAATGTATATCTTACACTGTAACAATGTATATCTTACAATGTAACAATGTATATCTTACACTGTAACAATGTATATCTTACACTGTAACAATGTATATCTTACATGTACAATGTAACAATGTATATCTTACAATGTAACAATGTATATCTTACAATGTAACAATGTATATCTTACAATGTAACAATGTATATCTTACAATGTAACAATGTATATCTTACAATGTAACAATGTATATCTTACAATGTAACAATGTATATCTTACACTGTAACAATGTATATCTTACAATGTAACAATGTATATCTTACAATGTAACAATGTATATCTTACACTGTAACAATGTATATCTTACAATGTAACAATGTATATCTTACACTGTAACAATGTATATCTTACAATGTAACAATGTATATCTTACACTGTAACAATGTATATCTTACAATGTAACAATGTATATCTTACAAAGTTACAATGTATAGCTTACAATGTAACAATGTATATCTTACAATGTAACAATGTATATCTTACAATGTAATATATCACATGTATATTCTTACACTGTAACAATGTATATCTTCGTAACAATGTTACTTTTAAATGTATATCTTACACTGTAACAATGTATATCTTACAATGTAACAATGTTTATCTTACAAGTAACAATGTATATTTCTGTACAATGTAACTACAATGTCATTATCTTACAAAAGTTACAATGTATAGATTTCTACACTGTAACAATGTATACTCTTACAATGTTATACAATGTTTAATACATTACAAATTACAATGTATATCTTACACTGTAACAATGTATATCTCATACAAATGTCAATACAATGTATATCTTACACTGTAACAATGTATATCTTACATGTAAACAATGTAATATCTTACACTGTAACAATGTATATCTTACAATACAATGTATATCTTACACTGTAACAATGTATATCTTACAATGTAACAATGTTTATCTTACAAAGTTACAATGTATATCTTACAATGTAACAATGTATATCTTACACTGTAACAATGTTTATCTTACAATGTAACAATGTTTATCTTACAAAGTTACAATGTATATCTTACACTGTAACAATGTATATCTTACAATGTAACAATGTATATCTTACAATGTAACAATGTATATCTTACACTGTAACAATGTATATCTTACAATGTAACAATGTATATCTTACAATGTAACAATGTATATCTTACAATGTAACAATGTTTATCTTACAAAGTTACAATGTATATCTTACACTGTAACAATGTATATCTTACCCTGTAACAATGTATATCTTACAATGTAACAATGTATATCTTACACTGTAACAATGTATATCTTACAATGTAACAATGTATATCTTACAATGTAACAATGTATATCTTACAATGTAACAATGTATATCTTACAATGTAACAATGTATATCTTACAATGTAACAATGTTTATCTTACACTGTAACAATGTATATCTTACAAAGTTACAATGTATATCTTACAATGTAACAATGTATATCTTACACTGTAACAATGTATATCTTACACTGTAACAATGTATATCTTACACTGTAACAATGTATATCTTACAATGTAACAATGTATATCTTACACTGTAACAATGTATATCTTACAATGTAACAATGTTTGTCTTACAAAGTTACAATGTATATCTTACACTGTAACAATGTATATCTTACACTGTAACAATGTATATCTTACACTGTAACAATGTATATCTTACACTGTAACAATGTATATCTTACACTGTAACAATGTATATCTTACAATGTAACAATGTATATCTTACACTGTAACAATGTATATCTTACAATGTAACAATGTTTATCTTACAAAGTTACAATGTATATCTTACACTGTAACAATGTATATCTTACAATGTAACAATGTATATCTTACACTGTAACAATGTATATCTTACAATGTAACAATGTATATCTTACACTGTAACAATGTATATCTTACACTGTAACAATGTATATCTTACACTGTAACAATGTATATCTTACACTATAACAATGTATATTTTACACTGTAACAATGTATATCTTACAATGTAACAATGTATATCTTACACTGTATTAATGTATATCTTACAATGTAACAATGTATATCTTACAATGTAACAATGTATATCTTACAATGTAAAAATGTATATCTTACCATGTAACAATGTATATCTTACAATGTAACAATGTATATCTAACAATGAAACAATGTATATCTTACAATGTAACAATGTATATCTTACAATGTAACAATGTATATCTTACAATGTAACAATGTATATTTCCTGATTTTCCATATAAAGCGCTGACTAACATATGCTAATTCTCCAAAAGAACGTTTTAAAAGTGTTCTATGCACTCTGTTTGTATTATCGCCTCTTAGAATATAGAGGTAACATGCGTGTTGAAGGGGTTTAAAATTATTTTGATGGGCATCTCTAGTTCCCTTATAATCTTCAAAAGACAACTCATAGATTTCAAAGCTTTATCTGCCAATGCATTTTGTGCATTAATAAAATGTCCGCTATTTGAGAAACTATACCAAGATGAATGAAAGACGAAACTATTTCTAAATGTGCATTATTATTATGTGTATCTTTTTTTAAAAATCACATTTTTCTCCACAATTTTCATTTCTCTCAATAGTTATACAGATTGTCTAGCGATTTCTGTAAACCATTTGCTGTATCTGAAAATAGCACTGCGTCATCTGCAAATAATAAAATGTACAGTATAACTTGAGAGCTGGTCAAGGGTAATTCCAGGATTATTTAAGAGTAAATCTGATTCTGTATCATTGATAAAAAGAGAAAATAGAATATGTGAATCGATCTCTCCTTGCGAAAAACTAAAAGCACACTTATAGAAGTCAGATAAACTGTTTAAATGTTTAACGAATAGCTTTACATTATCATAGTACAATGATCTTATAACTGTAAACAGACGACCATTCATGCCCGCAATGGTAAATTTTAATCATTGACCATTTCTTTCTATAGACAGCGTCAAAATACTTAGGTACATCAACGTAACATACAAATAGTTTCCTTGTATCTTTTAAGTTCATGTCAATGAAATTCTTAAGAAGAAACTTTTTGTGGCTACCGTACTGAGTCCTCGTTTGTACACTGTATTTCTCAGTCCATTTCTTTAAACCACTGGTTAATACGTACGGTAAAAAGCTTCCCAAAACGGCTTACTTGTGTACCCAGTACCCCTATAATTATAAAGAAATAACTTTTTACCGAAAATATAACTGAATAAAAGCGTCAACGGTTCAATCAACAAGTTTCCAGTTTCTTTGAAATATTCATTCATAATATTATCAATTGAACACGCCTTGTTTGTGGATAAACTTTAATAGACGGAGAGATTTATCTATTTCATCATATGCATATTATAATTAAGGTCCTCTGAATCAAAATCTGATATAAATTAGCTATGTCCTCATCTTCTTCTACCTCAATTTTAAAGCGTTTTTTGAAATGTTCATTGAAATTGACAGGATCAATATTTTCACCCATCTCTGACGATTAATTATATCTAAAATCCCTTGGTGATTTAGTAATTATTTCATTTAGTTTCGCTGTTTCCTGTTAAAGGAATTATCTTTTAGAGTTTCGACAGTAATCCGTATTTTTTATGTGCTTGTGAAAATTGTGTCTATTTCTATCATTCTAATTCAAATTAAACAATATGAATCACAATCAGCAATGAATTTATATATAACATGTTATCTTAATTCGTCCCCGTATCAGTGAAATAAGAATTATTATTATTCGAAGTGTGTTTAAGATAATAAATACTTCCCCTTTCTGTCAAAGAGTTTGTGGAAATTTTAACCAGTGCATCAGTATTTCAATATTTCTATACAATGTGTCAAATCATCACAGAGAAATTGTAAATCACTTGTCTACGGAAGCGTATTAGTGCCACATTGACACTTATTATTTTTTTAATTTTACATTTAATTGTAAAATTTACATTTAATCTGTAAAATTCACACTTTTTTCTGTAAAATTCACACTTTTTTCTGTAAAATTACAGTTTAATCTGTAAATTTTACATTTTAATCTGTAAAATTCACACTTTTTTCTGTAAAATTCACACTTTTTTTCTGTAAAACTTCTTTCTTTCTTTCTTTCCTGTTTATATTATACATATATGTTGTTGTAATGCTGTAGTATTTGTTTTTATAAATATATTTGATTTGTACATATATATTGTACATATATGATGTTGGTATATGTTGTATGTACCAGTATATTTTGTAGTAGATATATTGGTATATATTGTAGGTATATATTGTAGGTATGTATTGTATGTATATATATATTGTAGGTTTATGTTGTAGGTATGTATTGTATGTATATATTATAGGTATATGTTTTAGGCATACATTGTAGGTATATGTTATAGGTATATGTTGTATGTACCGGTATATGTTGTAGGTATATGTTATAGGTTTGTATTTTGTAAATTCTGTAAAAGTAATATGCAATTTTGAGACTAAAATAGTGTATAATAATTGAAAATTTAAAAAGATTTTATGTATATATGACAATTATGTAGAACTTTGTAGCTTAATTTGCCAAAAACAAAATTGGGTGGTTAGGAACAAATATTCTCAAAGTTACAGGTTTTTTATTCGTTTCAGCTTATCTCCTCTTCTTAATTTTCTTTGGATGTTTCAGTAATAATAAAAGGTCGAAACCTATGTTATCCCGACTTTTTCTTGTATTTAGTCTGGTGTTTACTTTTTAGCTTATGCTGCTTTCATTACATGTCTTCTTCAATACATATCTCTTTACCTACCCACTAAAGATAACTGAAAAAAAAAAAAAAGATGAGGATGCCCTTGTCACTTGTCATAAAACATCACCACTGGCAGAACTAAGCAAACTATTAATTCAAAAGGAAAGAATTTGGTCATTTACACGGCTCTTTTTATCACCGCAACATTTGAAACAAATGAAATAAAGAAAGAAAGATGGAAAAAATAAGGTCTAGATATTTTCACCTCTGGATGTGCTTTTTTATATTTTCGTCGTGCGTATGAGCAACCTTATCTGCACGACCGTCGTGCCGATAGACACTGCCATAATTTAAACATTTTTGTCTATTTAATGTGTAAAATTTACAGAAAAGTGTAAATTTTACAGAAAAAAGTGTGAATTTTACAGAAAAAAAATTTTACAGATTAAAATGTAAAATTTACAGTTTAAACTGTAAAATTTACAGAAAAAAGTGTGAATTTTACAGATTAATGTGTAAATTTTACAGAAAAAAGTGTGAATTTTACAGTTTAAACTGTAAATTTTACAGATTAATCTGTAAATTTTACAGATTAAAGTGTCAAAATTAAAAAAAATAATAAGTGTCAATGTGGCACTAATACGCTTCCGTAGGGTTCGCTTTTTTGAAATATTCATATTTTATCATGTGTGAAGTATAAGTTTTACAAGCTATCCGCTGTCTTTTGACGTCCTTCTTATTTCCTGTCGGTCTTGATATATCAGGTGATAGCCAGAAATCATATGCTTCTTTGTTCCATTCTTTCGAAATCGCGTCACACCTTGTTTTTTGGTTGTTTGTTGTTGTTGTTTTCACATTCAGAAACATTTGTCATCTTTTTAGTGGCGGGAATTGCTAATCTTTGATTTTACTAAGGGTCTTATTGTAGGAGAGATTTTTCATATTTCAAGTATGATTCTATCCTTGCTTTTCTTTTGTCTTGTGTTTTCGGAAGAAAAACTTCAATTTCCTGACGGCGTGATGTTTTGCAGTTCTATTTTGGAAAGGTGTTTTACATAAATTTTCCTTCTGATTTTGGGTTTCTAATTTTTTGCGCATACCGTATTCTTGCTTTCTCTTTTTCTCATACTCTTTTATCCTGAATTTTCCTAGTTGTTTCCGTTTCTTCACTGCTTCAATTATTTCTTTATACACAGGTTGTTCAATTCCCGATTTCTTAAATTTCTGTCGGGATTTTAACTTTTTTTTTAACACTAATTTCTGTGATTTTTCCACTTATTTGAATACAGATTAATTTCATCACTGAGTTTCTTATCCGTTTTTTTTATCCTTCATCTCTATTAAGAAAAAAAAGAAAGGAAAAACACGAACATTGAGTCTGACGCCCATATGTAGACCGTAACGCGACGTCATTAATTTACAGGGACATTATCGACAACAAGGAATCCAAAAGATAAGCATTACTGGATGACCCTTTATTTGACGTAATTCAACCAACTATATCTGTATATGGATTCGCTGATGACCATATTGCCAATAAACGTTTTCGACCAACTTCAGTGTCAAACGAACGTAATGTCATTGCAGAGCTTGAACAATGTGAAGTTACTATTAATGACTGGATGAACGCGAATAAACTAAAATTGAACACAGCAAAAACAGAGTTCATAATGTTTGGCAGTAAGGTGCAGTTGAATAAATGCTGTACAAGAAAAATTGACATTGCCGGTGATAAAATCGAATCTGTTGACACTATAAGACATTTGGGCGCTTACTTAGACGAATCTCTAAAATTAAAAAAAACACATTAAAACAAAGATCTGCTATGTTGAATATTTTCGAGTCAAAAATATTCAAAATAGGCGTTTAACCGAATTAAACAGTTTCAGTTTTAGCATTAAAATTTATTTATTAAATTAATTTACAGGAAAACTGTGTTATTAATCTCTAAACTATCAGGTATTCACGTTAATCATTTTAAAGACGATTTCGGGATTTAGTTATGCGCAACCAAAATGCACACAAGGGAGATATCGACTCTCCTAATAGGAGGTTGTTGCACAGAAAATCAAAACACAAATCAGTAAATCCAAACTGCAAAATGTCACAATTTTTTCGTCTTCGCGGCAAGTTTGCAAAGAAATCGACCGTTGAAAGAACGAAGAGAGTTAATGTTGGATGTCAGTCGTCAAGTTTAAACTCCAGTGGCATGCGTGTTCAGTCCGTAGATGAACAGAAAACTGGAACGCTTATTACCCCACCCACCGATATAATGCTGTGGAAGATGTATCTAGCCTTCAAAAACTGATCAATCATGCAAATCCTAGTGTAAATATTCTGTCCAGGAATAGTTTAACCATGTCTTGTATGCTACAGTTGTTACTCTTTCATAATGAAGCAGATTTGAATTTAGCAACTTTGGCAGTCTTGTATAAATCAAAATGTTTAACAAAAAACATGTATGTAAAAATTGCCCAGAGTGGCTTGAAGTTGAATCATTTGAAAATTGCCCTAAATCGTTGTGGCCTATCAAAATTGTTGTCTGAAAAAGTCAGTGGAAAAACTAGGGTAACTGCAAACAATCGTATCATTCAGAATATTGCAGATTTTCTTAACAAACAGTAGCATATTATAGGTGAAATGTAAGAACATGATATATTTAGATTTATATATGGTATGAAATGTTGTTTTGAACTCTCGAAGAGGCAGATGTTATAGAACACTTGCAGTTGTGTAGTCTTGTAAGTAATACTATTGACTGATATGTATATGTATATTTTTAATTGGGACCTCCGTGGCCGAGAGGGTAAAGTCGATGACTTACACTCACTCAGCCCCTCACCGCTAATCCAACCTTCGGATTCGGATTTTCACGTGAGGAAGCCTTCCAGCTGGCTTGTGGTAGGTCGGTGGTTCTACCTGAATGCCTCCGTGCATTCGGGGTCTTCCTCCACCTGTAATTAGCTGGACGTCGCTATATGACTGAAATACTGTCGCAGCGACGGTAAATTCAAATAGTCAAGTCAAGTTATAATTTTAACATTTCCGTGTAAAGCACATTTTTAAAATCCACTGTATGCAATAATGATATATCACGTTTAATTATCATTATGTTATCTGAATATACCGAAGTAGTTTATAGTTTGAAATCAAAGAATGTGTATTTTTAAAGCAGCACACATCCAAATTTATGCTGTATTTATGAAATTTTAGAAAGTGGTTCTAAATATTAAAAATTCTTCATAGAAATAATTAATTAATAAATATCATGGTTTAAGTTTGCATGTGACATTTCTACAGATATTAACTATAATGTGTCAAAATTTGCAAAAATTGACATTTTTCCAATTGTCACGGGTTGAGCTTTAAAAGCAAGGTCAAGGACACAGAGAGCATCTCATTTTGTGATCCTTTTGGTATTTATAGATCTAGTATATCTTTTTAAAAATGATTTTTCACTATTACTGATACAATACTGTAAATAAGGAAACAATACCAGTTACATTATGATGGTTACTGATAATGACAACTTTTTTTAATATTTTATCAAATGTCGTGGTTTACATAATGTAATTTTGTGAAGAAACTAACTCGGTGACCCATTGTTTTTTACATATGTATGTCTTCAGTAGATATTATTCTATGATATATATAAATTTGGGAAATTTCTATGGAACAGTTTTTTTGTAATTGAAGATTTAGTGTGAAAAGTTGTTGTATTTTGTTGGAATTGTGGGACTATTTTTCACACTAGCCTGCCACTATAAAATGTAGTTTTGATTCTAGATACCATCACAGACACTGTATAAGCATTTATATCAATGAAATAAATATCATATTAAATTTTATAGGTGAAAAAAAAATGCACTCGGTTATGTTTTGTCTTTTAAGCCAACATTTAGTACATATCAGTATGTACTGTATTTGATGCTGAATCAGTTCCAGAAATGACATCTACACCTATCTATGAAATTGAGCTAAAAACGAGTTCGGTGACCCCTTTTTTTCTTTGCAGTTTTGAATTTCTCAAACTTATTTCTACAAAATATAAAAAATGAAAAAAGTCTATGGGAGGAAAGAAAATCTAAAAATCGTCTTTAAGTAAGAGCGCTTCGTGTATACCAATGTAATAAAACTAGACGTCTTTTCATACCAAGGGGACATTTATGTGAACGAACTTAATGCAACTGTTCGAACTCTTATAACTGTACTACACATTTTTTTTTTTCATTAAACAATTGTTCAGTAAAAACGTGGTTCTCCCGGATGCCTCCTTGCATTCGGGGTCTTCCTCCACCTGTACTTAGCTGGACATTGCTATGTGACTGAAATACTATCGAAGCGACGATAAACTCAAATAGTCAAGCCAAGTCAATACAAACATCTTTCAATTATCAGCTAATGCATTTGTATAAAATGATACACCCGATGAAAGTTGCACTTACTTTTTTTACCCGATCTGAGACAATTTACTGCTTTCTTGTTTTGTTTTGATTGTTTGTTTGTTGTTGTTTTTTTGTTTTGTTTTTTTGTTTTTTTTCCTATTCCTGTGTATTATAAAACCCGATTTCTACAAATAATTTTAACCATAACTGCCGGAAATGATGCTGCATACGATTCTGGTGATAATTCCCGCGCTTTACAGAAAACGACACGGAACACCAGCAATGTATGTATCACGGGACATCGGATTTAGCTGTTATATGTGTAGTGTGCGATGATTTATTTTGAATCATTAACAGAAACCAAGGACAAATTAACCCCATCGTTTTCAGCATTATATAAGCTTTCTTTCGATATATATACTACCATATTAAAACAGATGTTTGGTAACATCCAAATTAAAGCGCAGTAACAGCAGATTTGCAAGAATGGTACGAGTCTTTGACATTATTTCATACGACGCGTTATCAGTATTTATTGAGGCAGAAAGAGGACTCAGCTTTGAATTCGTTATACTGAGAACATCGCTACGAGGGGGATCATTATGTTCGAGAACTGTTACTACATGTATAAGATAATCAGTTTAAACCACAGGTCAATAAAACTTAACTCTTTTTTCAAAGTAGACCCCGTGTAACATAATGCACTTGTTAAATCTCTCTAACCAGGAATCAAAGGTGGGACGTAAGCCGTCACGTGACAACACTCTGTATTAGTCCCGAGACTCAAATCTATGACCCCGTAACTGATCTTAAAAATTTGGAAAGACTCAGATATTTTATTCGACTAGGACTTTTACAGTTTTTCGTCTTACAGATGTATGCATTTAATAAAATAAAGAACATTTGGAAAGAGAAACATATTACAGACGGTCAAATCTGGACAATACGGTGGATTTTGTAGATGTTCGATGTTTTATTGTCATTGTGGCTCTTACAACAAGGCTGAGATTTAAGGGGTTATTGCGGTACAAAATAGAACCCGACCTGGCAAGTTCTGGGGCTTGTCATTAATGACCCAACGGAGTTTTGTTCGGAGTAAGGTGGAGTAATATTCACCATTGAGTGTAGCTTTCTTCGGTACCATGTGATTTAAAACTATACCCGAAGTGAATGATTGACATGACTTTACCGTCCTTTTCTTAGGAGATGGAGATGAATTATGCTTTTAAACCGAACTCCTTTGCTTATTTTCCGGCTCAAAGAAATGCAATCACGTTTATTTATCTCATTAAAAACATTTCACCTTTCTCAGAAAAACGACTATAAAAATTTTGGCACAAATTTACCCGGACCGTTTTTTACTCCGGTGTTAAAAGTCAAGGCACCCACCTAGCACAAACCAGTTGCATAACCAGTCCGTTCGTTGAAATGTCTTCTGCTGTGCCATAGCTTACAACAAACTACTCAGCAACTTGCCTTACACTTATTCTCCTGCCTATAATGCTTAACAAATGACTCTATGACAGAGACAAAATTATCTGTATTGAAGATTTTCCGTCCAGGAAGGGTGTCATATTCGATTAAGAATCTGCCATCACTAAATCGTCGAAACCACTTGTGGACAGCGGATTTATAGAGTCAAGACTCGCCATAAACGTTCTGTAAATCCACTCTGGTCTCTGTAATAGATTTACTGAGTTTTACGTAGAATATGAAAACAGTACGCTGCTCTTCCATTGTATTTTCCTCCATCCTTGACGAACATATGCCGAGCGATTTAAGAAAAAATGACGTCATCAAATAGATTATGACTTCATAATAATAATAATTGACTAAAATCGTCAGAAAATGGTTGCACTTGAAATGTGTTAGATCTAATCTTTATGGACTGACAAAGAAAATATAGCGAAAGATCTCGAATACTCGTATAATGACATTTACAGTTTGTCCGACTTAATCGTCCAGTGAAATGCTTGCATATCGTTCAAAATATGAAAAATATATTGCATAAAATGAGCCTTGATATCTTGATATGTAAAAAATATTACTGTATGGTGCCTACGTGATCTTACGACTAAATGGGCGGAGCTTGTTTCTGCAGCGGGTGAATACGTCGTTTGCATGTAGCCTTTTGAAATGTATCCAATAATACTGACTCCCAACCATCACATGTACTGTCGACCAAACGGGAGTTGATTCCATAACGCAAGGTCAAAGGCAAAGATGTATGCCGTAGTGACAAATTGTAAATATGTTATCGTTTATATTTTAAATTTTATGGACTTATCGCAGCGCTCCGCTTCGCGTCGCTTGCGATAAATTCCATGAAAATTAAAATATAAACAATAACTAATACATAATGTGTCTTGTAAGGGATATATAATGTGGCTTGTTTTCGAAGTTCCTTCAAGCGTATAATGTGAATATATTAGTGAGGTCTGAGGCCTATTAGTCATTATAGAATTTATAATGCTCTATTAAGGGATCAGAGTGGGATTCGCACTGTTAATTGTTAATAAAACCTTCCGTTTCACAAAGTATGATATAAAAGACTATGCTCAAAACCGTAAGGAAATAGAATAACCATAATGGTCATGATGTTATTTTAATACTATAACCTTAATAATCATTCATTAACCTTCTGGTTTGTTAACATTTTACTATCTTTTGCTTAGGGGTTACTGGGTTAGGGTTAGGTTTTTTCCAGTGTTGGTTAACTTGTTGTCAACTCGTTTCTAAAATGAGAGAGTAAACTTAATTCTCCTAAATTTTCTGATACAATATGTGTAGGTTAGAAAAAAATAAAGTATTTATGGTGTTTTAGATATTTTATATGCAATATAATATGAAAGATATTTGCTGCAATACCTTCGACAGATTTGCAAACCATTTAATGGTTTTTAACACATAGTAAAAACATTCATTTTAGATCGTCAATAGATATTGTTCTGGATGTTCGTTAATGAAAAAAATGTAATTAAAACAATATTGGGATATATATTTTTACTGTTTACTGATTATTATTATTATTATTATTTCGTCAACATTTTTACCGATGGTACTCAAGGGAAGCAGGTGGTTGGGACAGGTGTTACTCTTGCCTCACAGAGCAAACTGAAAATAAATATAATTGTCCACCAACAATGACATATAACAAACTATGTGTGCTTACAGATTCATTTTTTTTCTCAATTTGCACTGTACTTTCTTACCCTGAAACAAAAGTCTCCTCCTTATTTTCAATATCTTAAATGTTTACCTATTTCAAAAAGTCGTGGCAAAAAACATTGAACTTTGTTACATATCTTTTTTTTTTGGGGGGGGGGGCATTTTTTGTTGTGCACTGACGACAAGAAATATATATGTATATTATTTAATGCTGAATCCTAAACATACATTTATCCTGAATAATGAACTCTTATATGGGAAGCGGGGGGGGGGGGGTCAGTGGTAGAATACACGCTTCGGGATCGAGTTCGAGTCCTGTCAAGGACACTGCTAAATTCCTTGAACAAGAAATGAGAGCGGAGAGAATGACTCCCCAGGAAGATCGGTAGATAGATACTAGTAGTCCGATAACCAAGGGTAGAAGCTATGTCCACATCTTAGTCTGTAAAAATGTTCTCTTCGAACTCGTTATGTCATTTGTAACATTGGAGGCTATTCATGGCGTTTACTTCTTATGAGCCTCAACGGATGGGAAAGTAGCGCAGACCGTAGAAGATATTATTTGATAATGTGACAAAGTACAAAGAAAAACTTATATCAGTAAGTCCCGTATTCTAATTGATTAAAATGAGTTAGGGGGGGATTATTTCGATATGTTTGGCAGATGTCGCGACATATTATCTATAGAGCTGTTGTCACAGATTACTTCCTTATTGTTATGGCTCGAATTATCCACCATCTTATATAAATACATCTTTAATATGACTGTTACGGCACAAAGTTTAGCAAGTTTTTGTATGGATGATGGAATAATAACCAAATTAGTATATCGTAAAAAGTGTTTAAAACCACCAACTTATTGCTTCTATGGCAGTAAAACCAATTTACCGATTCTACGCTTTGCGCACTAGAAGATGAAGTCAATACAATTTCCATATACAATGAGGAAATCTAGGTCAAACTGTCCAGACAACACTTTGGCCTCATTTGGACTGCATTACTTGGGTGTTACAGATTTTGATGCAATCTCCAGGAAACCAAGATACTGTAGAAAACGTTCTTTGTTGGATTGTTGTCCCACCGGCAGTATTTCAGTCATTTGGAGACGATGTCTACTTGAGACAGATATAGTGCTGCCACACTGCCGTATCAGTGGGTATATGGCATGATACCACATCCATCACATCCTGACCGGGCAAACCAGTTCTAGAACTACCCTTATATGCTAATATCTAAACCAGTACCATTTTTTAGGTGGGAGGGGGGTGGGGGCGGTAGGTGGGAATGTTGTGTTTGTATTTGACAAACAACAGATG
Source organism: Solen grandis (assembly GCA_021229015.1). Taxonomy (NCBI): domain Eukaryota; kingdom Metazoa; phylum Mollusca; class Bivalvia; order Adapedonta; family Solenidae; genus Solen; species Solen grandis. The sequence continues at coordinate 44,921,481 of CM037784.1, read as the reverse complement.
GATGGTGACAGATGAAAAACAGAAGGACAAATTCTTACAATTCATATGGAATCTAAAGGAGGCTAGACAGAAATCAAATGAATAAGAATGTTTCAAGTTTGTCAAGCTGATTCTAGTACATATCTTGGTTTTCAGGGAATTATTTGATTTGTTCTTGTGTTTGAGGCTACTAACAGAGCGCCGAATCCAATCACAATCATAATAGTAACTAAAGGCGAAGAAAGACTCTGAAAGCACAGAGAAACACAGACATACCTCAATTTAAATTGTGAGGTAAATAATGGTAAGTCAGTGGCATTACATGCTAAGCCAATTAGGCTCCTAATTGAAAATTAAGATTTTTATTACATAAGGTTACCTTTTGTAACGTGCCAGACATCAAAGTAGTGGACAGTGCCTTGCAGGTGTTGTCTATCTGTTATGAACTCTGCCAGTAATAGCCAATCTTTCTGCAGACGATCCGTGATTCTTTTCAGGCCTTCTAACTCCATTTGGTAACTTGATTTCACTTCATTTGACTGAAAAATACAAAACATATACAATTTTTAATAATGAATGAAAATCACGACAAATGCATGTGAAGCTCATAAGAATCCTTTTTATTTATTTATTTTTTTTTATTTTTTTTTTTTTTGTTACAGAAATATTGTATTTCTTAAGAAAGGAATCTTGAATGAAAATATCTTCAGCACAACACATCATCTTGACAAGGCGGATTAGAGGAGGCGGAAGCGGCGTACGCCCCCCCCCCCCCCAAAAAAAAAACCTAAGGTGGATTTTTATCCACATTTTTTTAAAATTTATATGTGACAATTAGAGTCGGTCAATTTGATCAAAATCGAAATATTATTTTCAGTTGTTTTTCACTTAAGTTTTCTCGTATCAGTTTCATTTTCACTGCTTTGACACCTTTTTTTTAAATTACTCTCGAACAGAACTCGAGTATTATACATGGTATGTTTTTGAATTTTAAAATATAAACAGATGGCGGCTAGGAGAAGTGCAGTGTCTTAGAATTGTAACTCTACACTTTTAAACTACTGTGCCCAACAACCATAACAGACTCTCTATCTACTTTAAATAAAAACTTTACTTACTTATTATTTACTTTCATAACCAGTATACTATGTATACATGTTCTTATCTACGCTCCGCCTGGAGTCTGCTTTCTCCTGTATCATAGCATTTTGCGGGGGTATTAATCGCCTTCAGTGACAGCTCTAGTTGAATTTAGTGCTTGCGACATAAGATTGTATAGTCACATATTTCGGTAAACCACGTTTTTGGTGTTATTTTGTATGTAAGTCTACATACTATGTTTTGCAAACAACCCCATATTTCACTTATATACGTTTAAAGTGAGTTATTTGCATGTTTGGGATTACTAGATGGTGAATTTTATCATGCGTGTAATACTGAACATTTCCAGAACGCTTGAAAACAGCTAATTTATCATCTATAACGTTATTAGCTGGAGTGTTATGTAAAGTTATATTATTAAAGTTAAATATAAGTGAATCTAATTAAGAACCTGTATAAATAAATAAATCATTGCTGTGTGTGTGTGTGTGTGTGTGTGTGTGTGTGTGTGTTACGGTAACGTGAATAATGGATAAACTAAATACTCGTTTTAAACGTAAAAAGTAACTTCATTTAATGGTTGACATTTCAATAAAAATGTGTCGTTTGCAAACTGCATATGTTTTGGGATAAAACTTGCAGACATGAAATTTCAAATTAAAACACACATAATGACAAATTGTTATGCGCATGTTTCCTGATATTTGCGAATTACTTTTAGCAGCGAGTTTTATAAAGACAGACCTTCTAAACAAACTATTTTACGCAGCGTTTTTTTTTTTTTTTTGGTGTTTTTTTGTTGTTTTTTTTTGTTGTTTTTTTTGTTTTGTTTTTTTTTTAAATTCAATATCAGCGTCACTTTGTCTACGTTATGTTAGAAAATCAAGGATTGGTATAAGTAAACATTACAATGGTAGGATGACGTTCGGCTATAGTCGTGAAATTCCGTGGCATACTAGCTTCAGATACAAGGCGGAAACGCAAGATTTAATGATGGGGGGATGTTACCTTAATATGTCTACTCAAAGTCTGACATCGCACAAAATAATGTCGCCGCCATAAGTAACTTTTGTCATGCAAAAACTGAAGATCACCTTTCTACAAAACGCTAAATTTATCTAGTCTATTAATAACATAAATATAGTTCAACAAGAGATGTACATAAGATTGCACGGTTAAATAATAACAATTATGCTTGGTGTTAAGAAAAAGTTTTCATCACAAATTGTGATTCTGATAATAGAACAAACAATTACTGAATTATCATAAGAGTTTAACGTTTCTGTGAAGTCAAAGTATAACCTCTGATTCCACCCCAATCCTGAACAAGATGTGTTTCTGAAACACTGTGTCTCCCTATTTTTTTTTTACCTTTGACCTTGGGGAATAATGACATTGACCTTGAAATGCTATTATCAAAAAATGCGCGGCTCCATGAGATACGCATGCATGCAAAATATAAATACGCGATCTCTCCAGTTTGAGAAACCAACATCAACCAAAACCTTAACTACCAAGTAAACCAAATTTCTAAGATAAACAAGGACCATAACTGTGCAGTAATGAGTTTTAGGATAACCTGCCCTTTTGAAATGGACTGCCCTTTTTTATAATAAACAAGTGTTTCAAGTTTCCAGTGGATACCTTTGATAGATATTGAGAAATGAACACCAACGAAAAACTTAACCACGCCCACGCAGACGCTGACGCAGACGACCTGACTACGACAATATTTCGACTTTTTCTTTGAAAAGCCGAGCTAATAATGAGTTCTTTCATAAATCAACTTAGTTTTGCGTTATAAGTTTGGTAAAATATATTCATATTTATACATATGAAAAGGAATGTCTAAATTTGTGAAATTAAACATATTTTGACCAGTAAATACACTTTTTTGTATTTTGTCATTTTTATTTTCATTGCTCGAAAGGGGCAGGGAAGATATTTTTGCAGTGCGCTCAACGCTTGCCTCTTCTGCTGGTCACTAGCCCTTTTATAGCTGTATATAGCACTGCTCCTATGACCACTTTTCTCCATAATGAGCTGCTCTAGCACGTTCCCTACTAAGAGTCTGGTAACAACTGTGGCCCTAAGGGAATGGTTGGTATAGAACCCCTCATACCCCGCAGCTGACGTGAATGACTTAACAATATTGTTCCGTTTATTATGACCAATAGGGCGAATGGAATACCAAAGGCTTGAAAAAAGCATTTGTGGGTGTGTTATTGGGGAGTTTTGAAATACACTTCTGAAATAGTTTTACCGGACAACGGTCACTTCCAGGGATTGTCGTATGCACGGGCTCTGTGGGAATCGATTTTTCTGTGCTTTATACCACCCTTGCAGGTTTTCGACATAGTCTCACAGTATTCAAGGTATTGTACCCCATCATAGTCATTCAGAACCTTAACAATTACGGTGCTCATCTTCACTACGTAAGCCGAAATTCACTCCAATAGTCCAAAACAGGGTGTTAAGAAGAGAAGTAGGGTTGTCTGCCCTTAAAATGCTCTTTGCCCATAACACATTTTCTTGATATTTTGAAATGACATGAGCTTGCTTTTTCTCTAAGCCTACGCCTTTCTTGGCTACAGTTTGCATGATATTATCTAGACAGGTTTTAGGATAGAGAACTGAGGATCATATAGTAATGATACTCGGCGACCGTTAATCTGGAGATGTTTTTGTAGGCCAGCGTAAGACATTATCAAATAAGTCGATTGTTTTACAAAGTAAATTTGAACCGTGTGAATATCACTAAATTATTATGTAATTTGAATATGTACATAGACTATATGGAAATCACTGTCATGCGGCATGAAAAAAAAATATTTTTTTTTTTTTTTTTTTATAAATTATTATTGGGCAGCTAGTGTCAATACATTATAGAACTTTAGATACCATGTCTGTGTAGTCATTTTATGAAAACATTGTATATATCAAAATACGAAACGAATTTCCTTATCACGCTTATGTGATATAGACTGTGTACATAAATACATGTAATATTGTTTATAAATAGATAACTAACCTATTCACAGCTCAGAATCTACTTCAAGCTTCCGTTTGTTATTTGATCGCTGTGCACCGACTTCTGATGCTCCGCCAGGCTCAAACATGTCACTAACATCAAGTGCATTTTCTTTTTTTTTTCAAGAAGAAGACAAATTAGAAGACAAATGAAAAAATCAAAATCATTATGCAACATTATGGAAGTTAAGTGACTCAGACATGAGTGAGTGAGTGAGTGAGTGAGTGAGTGAGTGAGTGAGTGAGTGAGTGAGTGAGTGAGTGAGTGAGTGAGTGAGTGAGTGAGTGAGTGAGTGAGTGAGTGAGTGAGTGAGTGAGTGAGTGAGTGAGTGAGTGAGTGAGTGAGTGAGTGAGTGAGTGAGTGAGTGAGTGAGTGAGTGAGTGAGTGAGTGAGTGAGTGAGTGAGTGAAGGATTGCATTAATTAATCAGTGAATCAACCAATTAATTAGCCAATGAATAAATTAAGTATTAAAATATTATAATTGTGCTTAAATGTATGGTTCTGGGTTAAAATAGTTTTGAGGTTTCTACCTCCAACAAATCCAAGACTTGGGACAAAATGTTGTCTGAATCCTAGTCTGACATGGCTAGTTATGAATGTCTAAGGTGTGTAAGTCGGATATCAACCTCGTGCATCAGTGTTCCTGTGCAAGAAATACCTGGCGCTCTCGGTATCATATGAGCTCGTAGCCAGGTATTTCCACACAGAAACACCTCGCACTCGATTGTATCCTATACATTTATAACTTTTCAGAACAAGCTTTGTGTAGAATCTCTTTTGTGTATGGAAGTCTTTTTTCTTAGATTGCATTGTAATTCCATACTATAAAATAAAGTTTTCCCGACTTTTTAATTTTAAATGATCACCGATTTTATAATGCCGCAAAAAATTTTTTTTTTCCCACAATTATCTGCAACTCGTTATGGTCAAATCATATGAAGAGAAATGCGGGGAAAGTAGCCCAAACCCTAGAGAATTCTATTTAATACAGTGACAAAGAAGAGAAAAAATATCAATAAGTTCCGAGTTCTAATCGATTACGAGTTATGGAATAAGGAAGGACAAAAAAGTTCTATGGAATATATAGTCTGATATGTTTGGCAGATGTCGGGACATATTTTCTATAGAGCTTTTATCACAGATTACTCCTTAATATGTTATGGCTTGAATAATCGACCATCCTTTACAATTAATTCCTTAAAATGACTGTCACGGCGCAAAATGTTTTTGCATGGCTAATGGGATGATAACCAAATTTGTATATCGTAAACAGTGTTTAAAACCACCAGCTTATTGCCTCTATGACAGTAAAACTGATTTACCGATTCTACGCTTTGCTCACTTGAAGATAAAGTCAATACAATTTCCATATACATTGAGGCAGTCTAGGTCTAACTAACCAGACAACGCTTTGACACCATAAGAATAAACACTGAATTACTTGACTATCACAGTGTATGATACAATCCCAGGAAATCGTGGTATTGTACAGCACGTTGCTGGATAGAGAACGACTTAAAACGGTGAGATGGAATGTGCAAAGGCTTATCAAATGATGAATTTGAATCAAAGCCCTAGAGGCACTGAAGTTGTGTGTGTCTCAAGTGAAAGAGGGTTTAGCGAGCTGCAGATCTGCTGGGTAACTTAATTTTTGCCAGATACCAAACTTAAATGAAAAAAAATGAAATATTTTTGTTTTAGATTTGCTTCCTTTTGACTTAGATATGCATTTTGATATAAATCTTCTAAACTGTAGACAAAAGAAAACGGCGCAAAAAAGGACATTAGGCTCGGGTGACATGATAGCGGCTCGGGCGACATGACTTTCCCAAGCCGGGAATAGTCATGTACGCTGTCAAGAAACTATATAATTGATTTATTATACTGCAAAGTTAAGTTTGATTTCTGCGTTAATAAATACTTAAGGTGGAATCATACCTTTGAAATGACGTCGTTTTCGACGTCAAACCGAACGTTTATGTGAGAATTAGGGTGTGTGCAAACAAACCGTCGTTTCTTTCTTGTTTCGATTCATGCAGAAATAAATTCCTTGTTAACTCAGAGGTAACAAGGGATGTAAATTTCCAGGGATATAAATTTCATACATTAGTTTTTACTCAATACCCCGTACTTCGAATTTAATCTGGAAAATTAGCACGGAAAAAATGTACTATTAATTTTCTTTTTTATTTTTAGGAAAAACACCCGATAGATTTTTATTAAAATTATTTGAATAGCATAACCCTTTATTTAAACAATTATAAAATTTGAAGAAAATCTGTCAGGCCGTTTTTTCATAACTTATAAAAGATTCACTTGGGCGCATAATCAGGGCGTCAAAACGGACGCTTTGCGACTTTTATAGCCTACTCAACCAATTCATGTTTTGTTTAAAAGTTGAAATAATAATAAAAAATAAAACCTTTATATATTTCAAATAAAAGTAATATTCGAGAAATTGAAAGGAATTGGGTAGAATGTTAAAAAAAATCAACGTTATAACTTCTATTATATAATCATTATTGATATCATGGAAAAGGACGGCAATAACAGTGATAATAATATTGATGGTCTAAAAAAATATATGTTCTGTTCTGTTCTAACAATTATGTTTCATCATTGATAATAGTGATCAGTCTATAATGACCAAATCACAATATGTAAAATTAAAAACAAATGAAATGAAAAATGTCATTTACTCTTTGACTAAACTACTTTGTTAAAGGTAATAATAGCATAGTTTAACATTGATATAAATCTCCAAAGCCTGTTTCACAAAGCCAACAACATCTGTACAACTATATGGATACGATCGACAAACATTGTCATTTTTTACATTTTAAAGCTGTTATTTATTGAAGAAGACCATCAGACATGCAAATATCGTAATATTCGTACAGCCACTGAAGCACCGCAGATCCCTTCATATATAATTCTCGAACTTATGTGGTGTTTAGAGAGTCTGCCTATTGTCAGCCTAATGCCAGATGTATCATAATTTATTTGCTTTCGACATGAAGATCAATTTTTTTAATTTCTCTTAAGTCAACACTGACTTCGATGATTAATTTCCTGTTTGTAACTCTCGGAGACTGTCGAATCAGTAATACTAAGCTTTATATATAATCAAAGTGTTCAGACGTATGTTAAGTTTTTTTGTTGTTTTTTTTTGTTGTTGTTTTTGTTTTTTTGTTGTTGTTGTTTTTTGTTGTTGTTGTTGTTTTCAATATATATGACGTTATGTACACGGCTTATTGACCAATCAGAAAAGAGAATTTGACGTCACAGTATAATAAAACGCCATGTACACTGCGTATAAGTATGCGACGTGTTGTCAGTTTAATTAACGCAGAAACTGGACTTAACTTTGCAGTGTAATAAATTCGTTATACAGTTTCATGACAGGGTACATTTATAATAATTTCTTTTTGAGGAAAATCATGCCCCCCTCGCCTACCGGCTCGAGAGACATGACTTTCTTCAGCCGGGAATAAATAACCATGTACCTGTCAAGAAAATATATAACTAATAATCCATTCCAATTCCTGGCAATTCGTTTTCATGCAGATACAGTTCTGGAAATCGATTATTACGTGAGTAAAATAACAGTGAGACCGTCCTAACTTGTAGATACGTGCCTGATTTGCGTATTTGCATCCCTAGTTATAATTTTTCAACTACTTTCTCTAATCATTTGGAGACATCAGAATTCACACAGAAGACAGGAGACATTTTATTACACCAAATCATTTTATCTTGACACTAAGCAAACCAGTCTTGAAAATATTTTCCTATACTTGCACACCAAGCAAGTTGCCATAACACTTTCGTTGTTTTTTTAACCGACATTGAACCCAAAACATCGAGATTCCGAGGCGAAGAAGCCATATAACCATTCAGCTATCTGGCTGGTCCATCAGCCATTTTTAGAACATTATTTTTTAGAATATTATGTATAACTCTATCATATATTCAAACCGACGGTATTGTAACAGAAGTCATATAGGACATGTCTTTCATTATCATAATTTGATACAAGGTAGACGCTGACTTCTTTGAAAACGAATAGAAAATATCAATGTGTAATGTGTTGTCTAGGGAATTGCATTATTTAAATTTAACACTGTTGGTAATGCTTCAATTGAATTCATTTAAATACTCTTAGCTCTCAGAAAAAGAATCAATTCAGATTCGGAAATGCTGATGTAAGCTCGATCGACAGGATAACTGTGCCTCATTCTTGTGAATATTGAGTTATATTGTCACCATCAAGAGCATGCTTGTATCAATATATATTCAAACTATTCTGCAGAACAGTATGAGCGATCACAAACTGTCAATGAAATATTCATGAATACAACATCTGCACGTGCTTTGAATATTGTTTTTATTGTATCAATAGTTTAGGAAACACAAATACGATACGTCACTTAATGGAAGATACATTGACTCAGCAAAGTCAGCTTATTTAGGGACTTCAAGAAAATACTTTAAATAATTCAAACTGATTTTATACTGGTTTTCAAGCCAGATTTTAGATACTATTATATTGTATAGTATATACATCTTAAATGTTGTATGAATGTTCAAAATAGAAATGCCCTCACCGCGTGGATTCGAATCCCGGCAGGGTTATTAAGATTTTCATGTAGGGAAGCCTTCTAGCTGGCTTGCAGTAGGTCGGTGGTTCTACCTGGAGGGGTTTTCCCACTTTGCCAACTTTCTATATTCTGGTACTTAAATGAAAGTTGCAAAGTGGGAATTTGACCAGGTAGTGAAAAGTTGTTAAATGCGTTCGGTGTCATATTAAAATCTCACTGTAACGTTTTCAACATTATATTACGTAATATATAAACACACAAATACAATCAAGTTGATAAGTATAATTAAGTGATAAATTTAATCAATTTTCAGACAATCTTATCATTTTTCCTTTTCACACTTACCAAACTTCCGGTCTTTGGTATACATGTATAAAAATACAATATATAGTAAAATTTTAGCATTGTTGTCTTTCCATATGTTCTCTTTCAAAACTTTCAAAAATAGGATAACAAAAACAATAAATAAAAAATGACTTAATCTGGATCATATTATCTGTATGGCACTAATTAAATTATCGGGGTTAATTTTATAGGGAACATTGTATATTATCACCGACACACTTGACTGCATACAGGTTATCTTCAGCCAACAATTTGAAAGTTGGAAAATTGAGACTAGTAAAAGGTGTGAAGTTGGCAAAATGGAAACAGCCCTACCTGGATGCGTGCATTTGTATCAACACCACTCAAAATGTATTTAAAAGGCGTTTACCAAATATAACAGTTTCGGTTTCAAAAGTTTCAAACATCAGAAAAGAGTCTGACATTTACATTTCGAAACAGTGGATCATCGACATAATATGCAGTTTATATCTCAATTGTCATTCGTTAGTATATATTATTCGTCTAGACAGGGTATCGTGCATCATTTAAAATGTGCAGAAGCTTCCGAAATAATGAAACGAATCGTTTTGTCATTCATAATCGTTTTTATTTGTGCTTGCGGTGCTGTCTGTAACACTATGAATATAAATATAGATGGTAATAACAAAAGGTCTGGAACTATGAATTCAAATACATAGTAAACTGGCCACTGAACATAAAATAGATATTGATTGACCTTTCCACTTTAACATATATGTATCTATGAAACAGTTTAATGTCTCAAAGGATATTCATATTTATATTTCATGCATGTACCTGATTAATTCGATACTTCGCCAAAATGTAAACGACAGTGATGCACTTTTCTGTCGTATAAATTTCTTTTTCTTACTGATTATTGTTGGTTTTTGATATATGAAATAATCAAGCATGAAAGAAAAACGGGTGATTGTTCGCACGCGCGGTTACAAAAAAAAGAGATTTTTTTCTCGATCTATTTTTTTTCAGACAATGCTATCACAAAGCCTTATATAGTTTCATCTGAGATTTCAAGGAGCCAAGCTTATTCAATGTGTGACCTATCGGAATTAAAGGCGAGAAGCTTGCACGGAGTAATACATTTATCTGGTGTGATGTTATCGGGGCTGACAGGCTGTTGTAGTGCACTAATACAAGGTGAAGGCGAATTGATGGGAAAGGTGACACTTGTCTTATTTAGTCGACGTACATTTTATAATCCAGGAAAACTAGGCCAGTGTTTGTACAATTGAGTCTGTGTTTTTTAGTTTATTCAAATGTGTTGTTTTTCTCTGTTGGCTTAAAAAGTAATGTTCGTATCCATAAGAGGGTCAAAAATGGAGAAAATCCATCTAGATACATTTCAAATATATGCATGCAAATAGTTTAAGCTTTGTTTGAAAAAATGCTCAAAATACTATTCAGGGTAGTAGTCGTAGTTCTGAAGATAATAGTCAATGATTTGTAAAAGCTTTGCTGAGTATAATCAAGTGCCAATGTAGTCATGTCCAAACAGATGCGTATCAGTTTTATGAGAGAAAAAAAAATCTTTTTCATTTCGCGCCGTATGAGTGAATTTAAATCATTCATTCACTTATTATATTTTAATTGATTTGAAATAAAATATTTAATTTTGGAGTTAGATATAATTCTCGGTAAAACTAAATATTCATTACAATAATTCACATTTTCATTTCTATGTTAAATAAGTCACATTATATGTCATCATTTATTCAAATTATCAATACGTGGCAAAGTTCGAACAAGTTTGCCTTGACAAACTCCAACACGTCCATTGTTAAATTTCTTATGTTGCATTACATGTATTATTTGATTATACTCGTATACCTAATAATATCGTATAACTATATAGGGTAGTTAATCACGGCGGAGTGGTAGAGGACATTGCTTAATCTTGAATTTTGGCATCAGCGAGTCAAGTTTCCCACAAACACTCTGCAACCGTGTGCACGTGACTTGGCCGAAAATGAAGCTAGCATTTGATCTGGTTCTAATGGTTCTACCCTGTCAGCAGCCGGCAAAATTTTTATTACAGTTCTTTTGATGGACGTTCAACATGTATTAGTTATCGTTTATATTTTAAATTTTATGGAATTTATCGCAAGCGACGCTGGAAATTCTAGCCAGTGATGTTTCAAAATATCTCCGAATGAGGTTAAAATTATCATCACTTAGTGTTAAGACAGAAAACAAAATTTGGAGCTTTATCTCCTATCTCCGCATAGTAAGAAAAGGGGAAATCTAAATATAGATGTCTAAATATAGCCCCGAAATGTAATGCGATGCAGAAATGTGTGCTACCATAGAACAGCGTTGCAAGCAACCATGTTCAAAGATGTCTTAATATAGCCCCGAAAGGTTGCGCAATGCAGAAATGAGCGCTGCCATAGACCTGTTCAAAAATCAGGTATAACTTGTTTGAACTGAAAAAAGGCTTAATGAGAGCATAAGTGTAGTGTTATTAATTTCCTTTCGAAAACTTGTGAAGACAAATCTACATTGAAATAGATTTTAGAAACTAATTTCGTTCTGTATTCCAAAAGAGTTTAAGTCGACGAAGGCATTGCTATGCATTGCATTCTTCTGATTGAATATTCCTGTGCAATTTGACAGTTACGAATAATAACTTCGCTTAAACTCGTTTGAGAAGTGGTAAAATACTAATCAGAATTAACTTTCAAGCGTATTCATGATTTCGTTTACTTAAATTGATTGAAATATCTTAAAAGATGTGTAAACGCAGCTAGGAACATGATTTCCTTTCTGATGAATGGCTCGTAAAGATAGAATAAAATAGATAGAATAACGCCATTCATTTGCGCGACGGGGTTTTTGTTTTTACCTAGTGATAAAATACCCTGACCCAAAATGAAAACTTTACACCTGTTTTAAATATCGATATATCAATATGCATTTCATATAGAAATTTGATGTTAGCTAATTGTGAAAGCTAAATGTATCGGTAATGTATCAGTGGAAGAAAGATTTTGAAATGTGGACATTTTCCTTGTTTTTGTCATCAATTAAGAGGAAAGGGGTGAAACTGAAGAATACATACATGACAGAATTCCATTGCCGCTGCGTAAAGCGCAGATGACGTTGTGCCCATTGAAGTCGGATGGCTCGATGATGGCGTGTCAAAATTTGACCAGTATAAGGTCGTCGGGCGCGAATCGGGACCTGGTTTTGCCTTAAACGATTTATGATGGTCTGAGCATGAACCCCATAACGTCGGGCAGTGACGGTTGCAGGTAAAAATCGATTACGCAAATGCGTTAACGTAATTGCGCGATCAGTACGTTGCGTTGTTGCACGTGCGCGACCGGGCCTATGTCGATCATGGACAGATCCAGTTGCAACATACCGACTTTGTAAGTTTTGAATAGTCTGCCTAGAACAGCCAAAATGAGCTGAGACAGCTACTGCTGTTGAACCCGCCAATAACATACCAATAGCTTGGTTTCTTTCATTTTCAGAAAGGCGTGGCATTGCTAATTATCAATAATTTTCTTTATTAAATGTGTTTTTTCAAATTTCTGGTAAAGACTGAATGAGTCTGTGCCAATAACAAATTTGTAAGTGAGCCACGTGGTGCTGTGCACGTGCAAAGTGTGAAAACAGTTAATCCGCTCTATATCGTGAAATACTCGGGGCAAACATTATTCTGTTACATAACCTTGAAGTGTGTTGATTGCCTCATAATACTGTATAACTGTCAAAATGGAAAGTTGATTGTTAAAGAAAATATTTATGAATAAAAAGTGTAAAGTTTTCATTTTGGGTCAGTAGACCAGTAACAATGAATGTGGAGTGAAAGGTATTTTTTTAGGTATACTGTGATTCTAGATAGAATTTTTTTAATCATTCAAAATTTTATATTTATTTGAAATAGGAAAGAATAACCAAATATCAATATTATTTTACGTTTTAATTCAGGACCGCCATGGCTTAGTGATTATTTTTAGTTACTTTAGACTACTCAGCCCCACATCGCCGTAACTTTAAGTTCCGGCTTTGCCATCCTGAGTTCCGACGTATATGGAGGTCACTCCTTTGGATCGTGGTAGACTGATGTTGATCATAGCACTGTTTGTGTATTATTTCGCCTCTAATTAACTTGATGTCATACTAACGCAGTAGCGGTAAACAACCCAACAACAAAGAGTTATTTTTATGTCCAACAAAAGCAATAGCAATATGACTGTACATGCTGCCTATCCACTATAATTTGCCAACAAAACAACACGTTAAAAAACATTTATTTTGATGTATAATAGACATGAAGAATATTAATTTCGACCGCTGTGAACTGAATTTAACAATACATAAAATTGTTAAAAACATACATTGACCTACAAGAACCAGATTTCCAGACGAACGGACGGACAGGTAGGGGACTAGGGTCTGCATACATTGTTTTACTCTTTTTTTTTTCGGTTTGTGTGGCGGGGTGCTCTGGAGCCGAGGTTGTAAAATGGCTTAAAGTTTTGTATGATATTGAGAATCACACAAAAAAAAACATTATACTGAAAGATTGACATATTAGGCACACAATTTAATTAAGTTATTAACTGTATTCTGTAACTTAAGATATTTCTACTATTTCCAGCTCAGTACCGAAAAACAAAAAGGTTTAAAAGTACAAAAGATATTTAGTTTATGAAATTTGTAAAATATATTTAAAAAATTGGCTTAACAATTCTATATATTTTACTAAAAGAGTACTGAGAATAAGATTTGACTTGACTATTTGAGTTTACCGTCACTTCGACAGTATTTCAGTCATATAGCGACGTCCAGCTAATTACAGGTGGAGGAAGACCCCGAATGCACGGAGGCATCCGGGTAGAACCATCGACCTACCGCAAGCCAGCTGGAAGGCTTCCTCACATGAAAATCCGAATGGCCCTGCCGGGTTTCGAACCCACGCGGTGAGGGACTGAGTGAGTGTTAAAGTCAACTGAGAATAAGAGACACACTCATTATATAGATCTTTTTATTCTATTATTTACATACTCATAGCTCAAAAAGTGTTGTTTTTTTATTTATAACAAAGTTTATAAGCATACTGAGTCTTTGAAAGTGAACTTTCTTTAACATATTGTAAGTAAAATCATTGGATTTGCTTCAGAATTAAAAAAAAATATGACAGTTTACCACGGCGATCAGAATTAAAAATCTGTAAGTGAAGCAATCGTCATTAAACTTAAACATGATCTTTGAGTATTTCAATACCTATTTAAATTATAGGAATAAAACTAAACACGGTTTTCTTTCTAAATCTGATACGAGTGATACGAAAATACAGGTAGGAGAAAAAGAAAATATATTGAACCTACTGGGATTTGAACCTACAATCCTCTGTTCAAAACAGTTGACAGTAATTTTAGATTATTTCTGGTTGCTCTTCATTTACAGTTTATGCATTAAGAATCCCAGAACCTTAACAGCAAACGAGTCCCGGCCGGGTATTTCGGATCGTTTTTATGAGGAAGCCTTGGTTGGTTGGTGGATCTACCAGCCTCTGTACGCTTGGGGTCTTTCTTCACCTGTTATTATCTGGACGTCACTGCATGACTGAAACGGAATATTTCAGCACAACTATAGTGCTTTCATGAAAGGGTAGCATTGCTGAACCTTATATGTCACACATGTCACAGAACGTATATGTCACATTCGTATTGCCGACCGAATAAATGACATCTGTCTAATGTGACATGTTCGTTTTGTCATTTTTTTAAGTTTACAGAGAAGCGTATATGTCACATGCGTTGTGAAAACTACGATATTTTTGTTTAACTCATTCCAGAAAGAGAGTCCACACAGAGCTACTTTGATAACAGATACACGGGTGGCTTTATTCGAATGAATAGCTCCCTCATTTAGCATGAATCAAGGTCTTCGACTGCGCAGATGCAGAGACAGACAGTCTAACTACCACATGGCTAATGCATCCTAAATGAAAATCTCGTGCCTGCGTGTTTGTATATGCGCCCCCTCCCCGTATATTGGGGGTATATTGCTTTGCACATGTCGGTCTGTCCGTCCGTAACAATTTGAACAAATGTCCTCATATTTGTAAGTAAGGCTTGGCAACACATGTAGATGACCCCCATTTATGTTAAGATCAGAAAATCAAAGGTCAAGGTTTCAACATAAAAACCTTTTTTTTGCGATCAATATATGGAAGAAGGTTGGTCATCACAAATAGCTGACACCTACTGATTTTGATGGTCAATGGATCAAGGTCACAGTTTTGTCTCATTTTGTAATCAGGTTACGATTGACAACAGCATATATTATTCAGTTGATATTATTGGGGCATAACACCTCTTTTATTGTTTTATTGCATCATATATCAGAAAAAAACACCAACCTTTCCGATTACAGCTGCTCATTTAGCATGAGAGATGGGACATTTTCGAAAAGAGCTACGAAAAGTGAGTATGTGTCTTATGTATAAAAAGTAATATTCTTATTAATTCATTGAATATTTCAAGGTTATAATCTACTTTCTTCAAGATGTAAAATGCGGAGATTGATTCGTAGAATCCCCGCCCTATCACAAGCCAGCTGGAAGGCTTCCTCAACGACCCTACCGGGATACGATGAAGAGCTGGGTGATATTAGCTCAGCGGTTTTACCTGCTCGGACTGGAAACATGCACATACATGAGAGGGAGAGAGTGTGTGTGTGTGTGTGTGTGTGTGTGTGGAGAGAGAGAGATTTATCTATTCATTTTTTCTAGTTTCTAACTCTGATTGATAATAATTTTCGAACAATAAATATATACATAAATAAATATATTTATAAATATTTTAAATATATAAAAGATAAAATTTGGTTTTTTTAATTAAATCAAACGTATATATCACATGTTAAGTGACATAAGAATTTCGACCGAATACATTTGTAGATCGCACGTGTGATATATTCGGTCGAATTTTTCACTCGTGTGACATATACGTTCCGTGACATATAAGGTTCAACATAGATTAGTTCAAGCTCGCATATACATGGAGTGTAATATCTTGACGGGGGAATGAGATGTAACTCTTGATCATTGTTGCATGCTGAATTGTGAAAATAAAGACTTAAATCTTAAGGTATATTGCTAGCCGCTCTAGGGTTGCTACCGATATTTTGGTCAGAATAAGGCATAATTTGAGAAATGAGATCTTTGGCAGTCAGTTACGAAATGTGCTCATTTGAATGTAATGTAAGTAAATATGGTGAACGTCATCGATGTTGCCTCAATTTCAAATGCTATAACTTTGTTCAATGTGGCTAAAACCTGATTATTAAAAATTTCAGAGTTTACAAAAGCTTGTATCAAACAGTATTTTTAGTATTAAAACAATTAGGACAAGCTGATGTGCAACAATGAAAAACATGTATATTGTAAAAATATATTTTATCAAAGATTTTTCCCTTGAATTTTGAATGGGTCAGGTACCCCTTCAACTGTGAAAAATAACGTTCTTTTTCTCCAAAGGGTGAAAAAGTGGCAGCGTTTCTGCCGCTATTGTGAGGAGAAAATGTGGGCTATGACAAAATACCTTGCAATTTTCTGCCAAACGGAAGGGAATGGTTGATATTTTCAAGAAACTGAGATATTGTGGAAGAGAAGCATTTTGAAATTAATTCAGCTTCGTAGGAAGGACTTAAAATGCATCTATCAAAATACATTTTTGAATTGTAAATCAATTTGGGCCCCTTCTAAATTGCGAATGAGTCCTGTTACTGGTACCACTTATAGATGGAAAAAAATCGCTGTTTATATGTTCTAGACCTTACAAGCGTTTATAAATCTATTGTTACATGTACCCAAGCCGTTATAATCAAAACTGCATTATTTAAGTAGATAACTTATTTGGGTTTGTAATATTTACCCAAAGCCCAAGCATTCTTTTTGTCTCAGTCATAAAGCAACGTCCAGCTAATTACAGGTGAAGGAAGACCCCGAATGCACTGAGGCATCCTGTTTAAATATAATTGAAAGCCATTTATAATTGATGAATTTCTTCAAAATATATTTTTAAATACCATTCTAGTTGATATTTAACTTCCAAAATTTACAGCATCCTTCAAATATACTGAATAAGAAAAATACAGAATTATCAACATAAAAAATACTGCAAGATTTATGTACATGTAAATGGTTTTGTTAGACATAATTAATCTTGATTTTTATTAAATAATTCTATTAATAAATCATTTTATAATATAGTCTAACGCATTAGGGACATTTGTTAACCAGTAACGCAGGTGTTTACATACATTCAAAATCAAAAATCACCTCCGTATCAACATCAGTACATAAATTACTATCATTCCTTTATAATGTCGTTCATTTACGCTTTGAGCTTTTGTTCTCATGGTCCTAATATGTCTCCGTGCTTCCTTTTTATGTTCTATAACTGATTCTAAATGTTTGTTTTATACTTACAATATTCTATATATGACTCCATTTGCGTTTTTATTATATGAGAAAATGTGGTCTTACTATTTCACATATTTTATTAAACCATTTATCTTTTATTCAAAATTCATGGTTGAAATTAGCAGTACTTGTACTAGGTAGACACCTAGGGCCATGTCACACACGCTGTAGCTCAGTAGTTAGAGTACAGGCCTTGTGAACCTGAAATAGTAAGTACTGTCGTATAATGGCCGTATTCAAGACAAGTAGCCTTCATCCAGTTTACACTTTATTTAGCATGACAGGCCATGGCCCACTCAGACTGAGCGCTGCCATGTAACGTGCCTAGCCCATGGTCGGGTCTCAAGGCTCTAACGAGATCTCTTCCCTAGACCCTTGACCGGTCAGCTTATATATTGGTTGGTTACCATCCAGCCAGACAGTAACCATATGTATTAAATAATAACAAATATTTGTACTAACGACAGTCACAACTGAGACAGACGTTGCATAACTAATGCAACGGTCATGTTATAATCACTTATGGTATATAAGTTAGGTTAGTAACAATGAAAATGTAACAATAGCGTCTAGCTAGAGTCCAATAACATTGCAGGACAATCCTCACTGGGGCCTAGCAGACACATCTTTCTAAGGACCACAATGGAACGGAAAAATAAGCACCATTGTTTGCTGAGATGGCAACTAACTGAAGCAAACTTCGTATTCACGAAATGTTAATAAAGTGTTCTGACAATTTCTATGATACACTTATCTTAGATGCAGAGTGAGACCTGTTTTGGGTCGAATGTTATAAACATCTGCAACACATTATGGTCCCTTTCACTTTCTCTGTAAGACGGTGCGCTATACACCTAAAACTGAACAAGTTCAATCAAAATTTTGTAAACATTTTCTTGATTAAAATGACTCGGCAAATGGCAAATAGCTCCATGGTTCTCAGTGAATGTAGTCGCCTCCCACTATGCGTTGTTAATTATTTTAAATGTATTAAACACACCGTTCAATCGGAAAATAAGACGTCAGTTGGAATCAACAACAGTCGTTAAGGTACTATATACATGAAGCCTGAGAAGCAAAGTGCGTTTTTTTATATCATCTAACCAATTTTTTTGGTAAAATCAAGTTTACATTTTCAAAGCCTACATATAACTGCTGACAAACTGTTGGCCTTGTTAACGCCTTACTTATCGTGAATTAGAATGAAAAATGAAAAATGACCAAAAGTTTCGATAGAATGATCAACTTGGCCAATCAGTCACTTCTGACCAAAGTGAATTATTTCAAGCAACGCTTGACGTTATCCATACTAGCTATTCAACTGATTTCGTCTTTATCCTTGAACCGCTACCGACTGTTGTGATCGATACCCAAATTTCGAAGACATGCCACCTTTAACATCTTATATCTCTTGTAAAGCCGTGGTTTGAATGAATAAGAGGGTTAATGATACGTAGCTTTAGATAATTCACTTTGATCAGAAAATGTTAATTTTTGTGACTGATTGGCCAAATGGCTCATTCCATCGAAACTTTTGGTCATTTTTCATTCAAATTCACGATAAGTAAGGCGTTAACAGGGTCAACAGTTTGTCAGCAGGACACTTTATATGTAGGCTTTGAAATTGTAAACTTGATTTTACCCAAAACTAATTAGAAAATATAAAAAACCGACAAATTAGCCACTGCGTCTCACGCTACATGTATATAGTACGACTGTTGTCGTCGACTCCAGCTGATGTCTCATTTTCCGATTGAACGGTGTGTTAAATATTGGTACAAACACTTTCATTGCCCTAAGAATTGTTATACCATTCTAAAGCGTTTAAAAGATATAGGTAGAATTAACTGGACAACACGTATCGAACAGATTTTATTTCAGTATGGATTTGGAGAATCCGGGTATTAATCCCGGTATCTCTCACACCGTTCTTCATTCTCCATTACTTTAATACCTATCAACGCCGCATATTTATAATATAATTCTTGTTAAAAGATAGTTCTCGTTCACTTGCTGTCAAGCAACTTAGTTTTAAGGTCACTAAAGAAGGTCACGGATGCCACTCAAAGATTATTCAGATGCTGTAGCTTGATAAAGCTTCCTGGTGATCTTTTGATGAATGTTAATAATGTAGGTTGTATGCAGTATCTTGAAGGTCGTGTGCATCCTAGACGTTTTCCCATCTTATCAACTGTGTCAAATTACACTGTTGTTATATAATTTACTCATCAACATATCGAAAGCAGAAGATTACACGACCGTTTAATCAGTATCAAGACGAATAGCGCCGACACCAAGGGGAGTCGAAGTGGCAATATCAGGTCTGAGAAATTTGGTTTATCCGTGATTTATGTTGATTAAACAATAAAATATAGTTTTGGTTTCCGAAACCTAAGAGAGATAAAGAGTTATACACAGAACGGCTGACAGGGATGAAGACATATTTGCTTGTGAAATATTCATTTAAAGTACAGTCGAGAACGAAATATTGTATGAAAAAGAAACACGTGTTTATTAAATAAAATGATAAGCATTTACACAACCTTATAGTTTTATCAGCGAGCAAATATCGTGTGTATACCGGTGATATAGTCATCAGTCTGTGTTACAGTAGATTTTTTTTTAATAATGACACCGTTTCAAACGGTGTGATTATAAAAGATTACTTTATCACCGTATAGACACCGATAGACACTCGACAACTGCGCGCTATAATATCGAGTGTCGCGTCGCATTGTCGTGTACTGCGTCGCATTGTCGCGCGTCGTTTTATAGTGTCGTGTGTCGCAATTAAACTGTAACACGAAAAAGCTCGTGGTAATGTCGTGCGTCGTGTCGTGTTTTCGTGTGTCGTTTCCTATTGTCGCGTGTCGTTTACAATTGTCGTGCGTCGACCCTTCCACGCGACACACATTATTAGCACGACATTATGAACGACAATGCGACGCGACGCACGACATTTTGAAACGACACTCGATATTTATTGCGATATTTCGTGAAAAAAAAATATGGTGAGTCAACGCGACATTTGCGCACTCTAATGTTGAGTGTCATGTCGTATTGTCGTGTGTCGATTACAGTTGTCGTGCGTCTCCTTCATACACCGACTAACGACATTCAAAATGGCTCAAACCGGATTCCGTAAGTTTTAGTTGCTCGTGATTGTTTAATTGCTCTTAAATTCATGTTTACTTTAAATGTGTTGTATGTTTTAAGCAATAAAGTTTGTTGTTGTGTTGTTGCTCACGAATATTAACATCTCAATTTTAATTGCTTATAAGAGTCTAAAATCTATTAATGCACCGTCTAGAATTAATTTTAAACATTTCTTAAGTTTATCTGTTTGATTTTGTTTTTGTTATTGTTCTGTTATTTGTTTTAATTTGTTTTTTTGTTTTTTTATTTCCTTGTTTTTACTCATAATGCATTATTTTTTTGACTGAATTTATTCACAGAAAGCATTCACTCGCAAAAAAAAAAAAAAAAAAAAATGTTTGAACACGTAGATGTTTAAATGTAAGTCATATCATATAACTATTTTGCGTTAGATCTTTAGACAGTCATAGGTATGTCCATTTTTTGATATTTATGAAATAATCTGAAATGCAATTAAATCTTTTTAAGAAATTGGCCGTAAGTGTCTATTCTCAACAACAAAAAATGCTGGTAGCTTGCTGAACTTATTGCACGGCGGATCACCGCCGGGCATACTGTATTTGATTCGTAGGTTGTTAATGGACACGGATCTGGAGGTTTAAAATCCTTTCGGTTGCAATTACGGCATATTTTCGTTATAAAACATGAAGTTTTTCCTAGAATTGAGGGAGCATGGATGAAATAAAAAAAAACAAAGGGATAACACGCAAAAAAATCCAGAAATGAATTGCACTCAATGCTGGATATGAAGACAAAATATGTAGCAATTCGGAATTGATCCTTTCGTATCCCATTCTATTTTAATCATTAGAGATTATTTTTATTAATATCATCAAAATCATTTCAACATAAAAACGTACTCTATCAATTTTAATTTTAAACTGAAATGCACAAGTTCGTGTCAATTTGATAAATCTCGTTTTGAAATGGGAGTAGCACAAAACCATTAAAAGAATCGAGATTTTCACCATATTCTGAACTTGGAGACCCTACATCGCTTACGATATTTAATCAACAAAATTGCAATTTACAACTGTATTAAAAAGTCTATACACGGTAAGTTGGTATTTATTGTAATCACGAAGCTACATTAGATAGTGTTTTATGAAAATTTATATAAATATCCTATTTTTCAGGTTATTGTTTAGATCCCAGAAATGAAAGTACATTTCGGAAAGGTTCGGACATTGCTGTAATTGTTAAAGATTATTTTTATGATGCTTGGCATGGTTACAGTATTTATAGGCAGAGTAAAAAGTATTTGAAATTCGTGAAAATATGTATAGAGTTTAAAATATCTGCTTACTAGTGCAAGTATTTACATGAGATATAATTTTTTTTTAAAAATCTACCTAAAATGGGGGGTGGGGTAGGGGAGTTCATATAAATTCTTCATTCTTTGGTTTAAATCCATTCTAAATATGTGCAGTTTTGTGTTCGGACAAATGTGAATACCTAATGTAGCTTCGTGGTTCAACAGTACGATTAATTTATGGAAAAATGAGTACAAAAAGATGGGAAACAATTTCTGTAATGAAATACATTTAATAATGCTTTATTGTAATACATTTTGTTTTATTTACACCTATATAATGTCACAGGGTGAGAAAGATGTGCAGCCTGACCGTGACTCGAACCCGGGGCCTCTTGCTTACAGGGCGAATGCTCTACTGACTGAGCTTCCCAGCCGCATACACATCTTTCTTCCCAATTGTGACTAATCAGTGCTGTGATATTATCCCCCTTCATTTTAGAATTTGTCTCTGAATTCTAAGAGTTATTGGGTAAATATAACGATGTGCAGGTGTAATAAGACAGACCTGACACCTATGTCACAGTCGTTGGGTGCCTAATGTCACAGGGTGAGAAAAATGTGCAGCCTGACCGAGGCATGAACCCGGGGTCTTTTTATGCTTACAGGGCGAATACAAAACCGACTGATTGAGCTACCCAGCTGGTAGCATCTATGGCATACACATCTTTATCCCCTATTGTGAGTAAAATGCAGTATGCGAATCCAGCATTTCTGGACTCTCTATCTTATTTATGTGTTTAAATACCAAAGCAAATCTATTACTGATGTTCACACACTATATTTAAAATTATAAAACTAATTATCTTCATTTTTTTTCAGCTTGCAAAACCTGGTTAATTGGACACTGACAATACATAAGCTCTAAAGAAAGGCCAGGGGCAGCTATATCCAGTTTTCAAGCAAAAATTCAACATTCTGTTCACCTCAGCAGCAGTTAACAACATCTCAAGCAACCAATGGACCATTTCATCAGGGGCTTGGCAATATGCAGTATAATTTTGACTAAACCATGACAAAAACTGTGACTGGTGGAAAATTTGATGCATATGTTTACTACCCAACTGAACACTGCGTGGAATGTTATACCAAGATAAAGACTTGGTATTTGGACAGGGTTTCTTGACTTACATATGTGAACGTCTCATTGCTTGCGTTTCACAACACTTAAACTCACTTCTCTTAACTAAAAGTTCAGAAGGTTTAAAACCCCCGTATTTATTGACCTAGTGATTAAAATATTTTTCATGAATGTTCTTATAGCAAATGGTATTTAATCTCAAGCTCTGAAATGTAAGAAAAAACTTTGAAAAAAAAGTTGTGAACTTACAGATTTGCTTATTGAAGAGAAAATATGGGAGACCATTCCAGATTGTCAGTCATCCTCC
>CM037784.1:44884002-44898003 GCA_021229015.1 Solen grandis | reverse complement strand
GAGCATAACTTTGTCACAATAAGTTTGAATGACTTGAAACTTCATATGTATGTTCCTTGCAATGACGCCAAGTGCAGTGCACAAGAACCATAACTCTACCTTGTGCACTTTTTGTGTTATTCCCCTTTGATAGAATTTCTTGTCCAGAGCATAACTTTGTCACCATAAGTTTGAATGACTTGAAACTTCATATGTATGTTCCTTGCAATGATACGGAGTGCAGTGCGCAAGAACCATAACTCTACCGTCTGCACTTTTTGAGTTATTCCCCTTTGATAGAATTTTTTGTCCGGAGCATAACTTTGTCACAATAAATTTGAATGACTTGAAACTTCATATGTATGTTCCTTTAATGACGCAATGTGCAGTGCGTAAGAACCATAACTCTACCTTGTGCACTTTTTGATTTATTTCCCTTTGATAGAATTTCTTGTCCAAAGCATAACTTTGTCACCATAAGTTTGAATGACTCGAAACTTCATATGTATGTTCCTTGCAGTGACGCGGTGTGTGCGCATGAACCATAACTCTTCCTTGTGCACTTTTTGTGTTATTCCCCTTTGATAGTATTTTTTGTCCGGAGCATAACTTTGTCACCATAAGTTTGAATGACTCGAAACTTCATATGTATGTTCCTTGCAGTGACGCGGTGTGTGCGCATGAACCATAACTTTCTTGTGCACTTTTTGAGTTATTCCCCTTTGATAGAATTTCTTGTCCGGAGGGTAACTTTGTCACAATAAATTTGAATGACTTGAAACTTCACATGTATGTTCCTTTCAATGACGCGGAGTGCAGTGCGTAAGAACCATAACTCTACCTTGTGCACTTTTTAGCTCACATGAGCACAACGTGCTCAAGGTGAGCTTTTCTGATCGCCTTTTGTCCGGCGTCCGTCGTCCGTGCGTCCGTGCGTCAGTGCGTCCGGCGTCAACAATTGCTTCAAACAACATCTCCTCCTAAACGGCTTGGCCAATTTGAAAAATATTTTGCAGGAATGTTCCTTGGATGAAGCTCTACTAAAGTTGTATAAATGGTTCTGGTCCATCGCATAATTAGGTCACAGGAGCTAAAAATAGATTTTAAAAATGAAAATTTAAAAAATCTTCTTCTCTGAAACCACAAGGCCTAGCCTTTTGATTTTTGGTATGTAGCATCATCTTATGGGCCACTACCAAGATTGTACAAATCATAGCCCTATGGTGATAAATGACCCCGCACCAGGGGTCACTTGTTTTACATAGAGTTATATAGAAAAATCTTAAAAAATCTTCTTCTATGAATCCATAAGGCCTAGCCTTTTGATTTTTGGTATGTAGCATCATCTTATGGGCCACTACCAAGATTGTACAAATCATAGCCCTATGGTGATAAATGACCCCCCACCAGGTTTCACTTGTTTTACACAGAGTTATATAGGAAAATCTTAAAAAATCTTCTTCTATGAATCCATAAGGCCTAGAGCTTAGATATTTAGTATGTAGCATCATCTTATGGGCCACTACCAAGATTGTACAAATCATAGCCCTATGGTGATAAATGACCCCACACCAGGGGTCACTTGTTTTACATAGAGTTAAATAGGAAAATCTTAAAAAATCTTCTTCTATGAATCAATAAGGCCTAGAGCTAAGATTTTTGGTATGTAGTAGCATCTAATGGTTCATTACAAAGATTTTCAAAGTCTTGGCCCTACGGTGATAAATGACCCTGCGCCCAAGTCTTCTCTGAAACCATATGGCCCATTGCTTAGATATTTGGTGTGTAGTATTGTCAGGGGTAAAATGTTTTAGATTAAGTTATATCAGAATCCTTGTCTGTTTAAAAACCTTGACATCAGTTGAAGCAATGGTACTCAGGTGAGCGATTCAGGGCCATCATGGCCCTCTTGTTTAGTTATTTCCCTTTGATAGAATTTCTTGTCCGAAGCATAACTTTGTCACCATAAGTTTGAATGACTTGAAACTTCATTTGTATGTTCCTTGCAATGACGCGAAGTGCAGTGCGCAAGGACCATATGTCTACCTTGTGCACTTTTTGTGTTATTCCCCTTTGATATAATTATCCCTAGGGGGCGTTTTGTAAAAGTCACTAGAGGCTAATAACTCTGTTATTTGAGGTCTGATTCCATTACGGTTTTTTGCGTTGTGTTGCTTGTCATAAGCCTAATCAAATATGATACATTTCAATTTCTTTTGTTTAAAAATATGATTGAATTGCGAAAACCGGTGATATCGCAATTCTGATTGCGATTCTAGTTATTTTTCCAATTCCACCCAATGTTGTGTCCAGCCTAGCGGCCAGATGAGAAAAGCTACAGCTATGAAATTTTGGGCATGGAGTCATCTTTATCTGAATATGTGCCTAAATGGTCAAACGTTTCACTTTTGTTTCTGATTTAGCCACTAGGGGGCGCAATGCATGTAATCACTGTTTTGCTAATAACTCAAAATTTTGAAACCTGATTTAGATGCGGTTTTTTACATAATGTTCCTTGTTGACAGCCCAATCAAATGTAATGGAAATCTCATCATCGAGTACGGGAAAAAAATTGTTCTAGGAGAGGTTGAATGTTCGAACCTTGGAAAAAAGTGAAATAATGAGGGTAGGTCTACGAAAAACCTTCCCACTTTTGTTAGAGATCAGATAGAAGAATTCTGTTTGCTGCATACGATTTGCAAGACATATACGCACAAAATATATGGGGTGGCGAATTTAGGAAATGCGTGGTTTGTCCTCTAGAAAAGGTCAAACTTCACTAAATTTTAGGAAAAATTAAAATTTCAGAAACATATTTTTGTCGCTCCTGACTTTATTTTCTGTTCATTCTTCGTGGAATTTTATACGATATGTATTGTTATGTTTGAAAGGGCCTCACAATAAAAAAAAAAAAAAAAAAAAACATTGAAAAGGTCAAGGTCATATTACAATAATAGTGTTTTTATTCGGCCACAAATAGCTCCAAAACTAAAAATATTTCATTGAGAGTATATGAACAAAAGTTTTAGTTCTTAAAGAGCTCTTTCCAGTGATGTTTCGTAGATCGGACTTGATTTGGTCATTATACGGCAGTCCAAAGTTTGATCCTTTTTTTGAATAATTGTAAATCAGGTTTTATGCTTCAAATTCTGATTTTTAAGAATAAAAAGTTTGACTTGTGCGACTAGTATACTTGATTGAACTATTTGCTACTTTGCTAGGTACCTAAAAGTAAAATTTTAATCAATTTTCTTTCTCATTTTACCGCTAGGGGGCGCTTTTCTTGAAATCATTCTTTTGCTTATAACTCAAAAAGTTGAAGCCTGATCCAAATGCGGTTAATTGAATTATGTTCCTTGTTGATAGCCTATTAAAATATGATTGTTTCTAGGTATGAGTGGCTTAAAATTTTTGAGCTAGAAACGGAAGGTTGAAAGTTCGAATCTCGTAAAAAACTGTGCAGATGAGGGTAGGTCTACGAAAAACCTATCCATTTTTGTTAGAAATCAGATAGAAGAATTCTGTTTGCTGCAAATGATTTGCAAGACATATACTCACAAAATATATGGGGTGGCGAATTTAAGAAAAGCATGGTTTGTCCTCTAGAAAAGGTCAAACTTCACTAAATTTTAGGAAAAATTAAAATTTCAAAAACATGTTTTTTTTGTCGCCCCTGACTTTATTTTCTGTTCATTCTTCATGAAATTTTCACAAGTTATGTATTGTTATGTTTGAAAGGGCCTCACAATTAAAAAGTTAAAAAAACATTGAACAGGTCAAGGTCATATTACGATAATTGTGTTTTTTTTTCGGCCCCAAAGTGCTCCAAATCTAAAAATATTTCATTGAGAGTATATGAACAAAAGTTTTAGTTCTAAATAGTTCTTCCGTATAATGTTTAGTTTTTGAAGATCGGACTTGATCTTTTCATTTTACGACAATCCAAAGTTTGATCCTTTTTTTGGAATAATTGTTATTCAGTTTTTATGCTTAAAATTGTGATATAAAAGAAAAAGAATGTTCGATTAGTGCGACTTATATACTTGTTTGAACTATTTGCTGAATTTCTAGGTACCTAATTGTAAAATTTTTATCAATTTTTTTTTCTCATTTTGCCGCTAGAGGGCGCTTTGCTTAAAATCACTCTTTTGCCTATAACTCAAAACGTTAAAGTCTAATTGAAATGCGGTTTTCAGCATTTTGTTCCTTGTACCACAGAATGTTATGATTTCAAAGTATAGAGTATGGGGAAATATTTGCGCTAGAGGCGTTTGAATGTTCTAACATTAAAAAAAACAAAAACAAAAAAAAACAAAAAACTGTGCAAATGAGAGTAGGTCTTCAAAAAACCTTTGCGTTCTGTTTCATATTGAAAATTGTGGCTGAGTTGAAATAAAGTGTTCAAGTTGATGAGGTTAAAAGCGAAAACCAAGATACCGCTTGCGGTTCTAGTTTATGTTTGTTTTTCTTTTTTTCTTTTTTTTCTTTGTTTTTTCTTTTTCTTTTTTTTAAATTTGAAGACCATGGATGTAATGCCTAGATCCCACTGGAGAAAAATCATCGGCGATGTGGAAATACACAAATTTTCTCCCGATGGCATCAGATGTTTGAGCCAAAAAGACGGAGCAGTCCCATGAGAAGCTTCGGGATTGGTCCGGTGAAACGTTCACTGATGTTTCGGTTATGGTACAATGACCTTGTATTATCGGGGATGGCTCCCGATGCTCGGGACATTTCTCCGATGATCGGGGAAGGTGCCTTGGAGCTTCACCAAATTTGAAACATCATCGGGGGGAATATCCCCGTAGGGAATGTATCGTTGTAGCGAACCATCCTAGGTGCCTCGGGGAAGATTATGGAGATTATGAGAATTTAGTGATGGACAAAATCAAGGGTAGACTTTCGGGGGTTTATGAGGATGCCCCCAGCAATACCCCATGGCCTTTTTGACCGTTTCAGTCTAAAGTTGATCAAAAAAAAGCAACACATTTTAGAGTGCGCTTGTCGAATCTTTTGCGAATATTCTGAGATTCTATCACAAGATCTGGAATGTGTCACAGAAAAGTTTCCGAACCTTCGAGACATCACCGAAGTCTAGGGGGTTCCTCGGAGGAAAAATATTTCACGAAATCTCCGTGAATGCTTCCCAGGAGCTTCCAGGAAGCCATGCGCATGTTTCCCCGGCCTGTTTTCCCCGATAAAACTTCGAGAACATATAGGGAAAACTTTCAATGCAAGCAATGAAGTTCTCCCGAGGCCTCCCGATGACTCCACATAGCTCGCGACGCTTTCGAAGCTTCCGCCGGACACAGGGGAACCTGTTCCCGACGCCTCCCGAGGCTCATCAATTTCCATCGGGAGTACATTCCCTAGGCAAAAAAATGTCAAGTGGGACTGAGCCTTGAGCGATATAATTTTATAATTTACCTTCGCAAAGCCATGTTTTTGAATAACTACTGTGCAAAAGTATTTGGCTACATTTGTATTTAAAAAAATGACGGTAGTAAGGGGGAGGGGGGGGGGGGCAGACTGGCATAAAAAATTAACAAGTGCTTTTTTGGAACCCCCCCCCCCCCCCAAATAAAAAAAAGAGAAAAAAAGTGACTTGTGTACACTTTCAGTTAGTGAATGCTTTGAATAGTTACCAGTTTTAGACTCAACATTGTAAGATAGTTTTGTTTAAATCTGAGGAAAAAATCACTTAAATGTTGAAGGGAATATCGGGTATATGCTTTATTAGGTTCGAACTTGGTAATCTTGACTGTCTAATTGTCGATCTGGAAGCAGCCTTCAAACACAGACTTCCCAGATTAAAAAAAAAATCAGGAGCACGTTTTAGGGTCGGGCGGTTGCAGAAGGTTTGGGCCCCTTCTGCGTGACGATTTTTGGTACATTTTTTTCTTCTGAATTTTACATCAGTGACAAAACAAACAATATTCAGTAATGAAAGATGTTGATATTTAATATAAAATCTTTAATATCCGTTTTAATTCGCACATAAATTGTGTTTTCTGTGATGATATGATGATGATAACATATTTTATTGCCAATTAGTTATATAAACTTACAACGAATATCCAAGCATTAATGGGTACATAGCAAATGGGTTGGGCTACAAGTTCTTAAACTTAATTTCAGCCCTCCCCAACAATGTAAAATTTTCAGCATTAAACATGGCAATATATACTAGTACTACTGCTAACAAATAGTCATTATTTAATTAACAGTGTTAGGGAAAAAAAACAATAAAAAAAAAAACATTCATGATACATGTTTGACAGACAGTAAAGATGGAGAGGAAGACATAAAGGGGGAGGGGGCAGTGGTAGAGAGAAGATGATGGAGAGAAGTTGGATGAGCATTTGTGGGGTTAGTGAATGTATGAGATTACGAGTTGAAACGCTTAGATAACTTAATATATAGGTGGACGGCTTCAACAATTAATATATTTTGTTGATGTGAAAGGCTAGTATCGCCAAAGATTAACAACTCAATGTTTAATGGATGAAATGCACGAGTAGCTGTGAACAATACAGTTCTTTCATTAATATAACGTTTACATCGGAAAAAATAATGTTCAGCATTTTCTGTTTCTTGACAATGTTCACATAAATCAGTATTTGACACATGATTTTTAAAAAGGTCACTTTTAAGATCACTACAATTGTTTCTCAAACGAGCATGAATAACCGATAAAAGACGTAATCCATAATAATAATGCTGAGGAACTTCTATGGAAGGAAATTGTGATTTTAAAAGTTCCCGTTTAAAACAACCGATAGAATGGCTATTGCGTAAATCTTGAGGTAAATTGTTCCATGCTTCAATGGAAGAAGGAACAAACGAGTTTTCAAATAAAGCAGTACGACGGGGATAATTAACAAAGTCATAGGTATTTCGAAGATTGTAATAAACAGTGTTATCATCAGTTCGAGGAAAAAGAGCTAGTAAGTAGTTAGGTACCATAGAATTTTTTATTTTAAACATTAAAATTAATTTCTGATAAAGACGTCTATCTGAAAGAGGAAGCCATCCTGTTTCACGATAAAGATTGTGTAAGATTGTTGACCTAGTTAATCCAGTTACTATCCTAGCAGCTTCTAGTTGAATTCTTTCTAATTTGGCCTTTTCGGATTGTGTACAATTATCCCAAACAGAAGATGCATATTCAAGTAAAGGGCGAAGGAAAGATATATATAATTGATTCAGAGCTTTACGACGAATAGTATATTTGATTTTGCGCATAATTCCAAGAAGTTTCGATGACGATATTATGATGTTGTTAACATGATAAGACCATTTACAGTTGTAACTCAGGGTTACACCTAAGTGTTTGTGGGAATCAGTTGGAGTCAATAAAGTATTTTCAAATTCAATAGTAGGTGCTTGATCATGACCGTAATACATGACTTCAGTTTTAACAGGATTAAAAGAGACAAGCCACTGTTTAGACCACTCAGAAATAATACGAAGGTCATGATTTAAAATCCCTTCAAGATCTTTGACGTTAGATGTTGTACATGCAAGAGAAGTATCGTCTGCAAATAATCTAGCTATACTTATTAAGTTTTCAGTGATGTCATTTACATACACTAGGAATAGCAAAGGACCTAACACTGACCCCTGGGGCACACCAGCGTTAACATCATTAAAACGAGAACGAGACTGACCTACTAATACTTGTTGCCGACGATTGCTTAAATAGTTATTTATCCAACCTAAAAGTCTACCTTGAATTCCTAACTGTCGTATTTTGAAGAGTAACCCTCGATGCCAAACCCTGTCAAAAGCTTTAGATATATCACAGAAAACAACACAGGTATGGGATTTTTTATCAAACGATTGCACAATTTGATGATATAAATCAACTAACTGATATACAGTAGAGTGCCCTGTTAGAAAACCGGATTGATTGTAGTATAGAAGATTATTGCTAGTTAAATGATTGTATAAATGTTTATAAACACAACGTTCCATAAGTTTACCGAGACAACTTAACAAAGATATTGGACGATAGTTACTTGGGCAGTTCTTTCGCCTTTTTTAAATAATGGTATAACCAATGCAGTTTTCCACATTTCAGGAAAAATACTTTCACGAAGGGATTTATTGAACAAACAGCATAGTGGGTAAGAAATAGTAAGTCTAATTTTCTTTAAGACTTTATGAGATATACAGTCAGGACCAACAGCTTTATTAGTATCAAGTATTTCAATTATGCTTTCAACGTCAGATTTATTAATAATTATATTATTAAGAATAGACCCAGTTTTCATGTCAAGTGGAGGGAGTTGAGTATGTGAATCATCTAAACTTGAAACAGATGTAAAAAAATCATTTAGACAGTTTGCTTTTTCTTCGTTAGTAAAACAGAATTCATCAATACCGTTTAATGTTTGTCTCATGATAGGGATTGAATCAGAAACTTTGTAATTATTTATAAGATTTTTTAAAGAATTCCAATACCCCCGGCTGTTTTTTAATCCCTCTTGTTCAATGTTAGACTCAATATTTTCATAAAAACGTTTTCTTGCATATTTCTTAAGATTATTTACCTTATTTCTTAGTGATTTATATTTAACCCAAGCAGATTGAGAACTTTTTTTAATTGCTATTTTCCTTTGTCTATTGCGATATTTTGAAAATCTTCTAACTTCAGAATCATACCACGGTTTATCATTCGGCCTTACAACAATATCCTTAGACGGTATACATTCAGACATAAGACGATGTAAAGTATTGGTAAATGTTTCACAAGCTTCATCAACAGACAAGTGTTCTATAAAACTCCAATCTTCGTACGATATTAAAGCATTCAGTTTTTCAAAGTCACCTTTGTTGTATAGCCAAACATTTTTAGTTGTACAAACATGTCGCGAGAAATCAAATTTAACAAATGCATAAACAGCTCTATGATCACTAATATGTGGCTCCACATCAATACAACCAGAATCGCAAACATCGAAAGTTTTAGAAATTATTACTGGATCAAGAAAAGAAGATGAGTCTTGACTTATGCGCGTGGGTTCAGTAATGATATTGTCTAAGTTGTTTATGAAAAGTATATTTTTCAAATGTTGTACATTGTTGTTTAACAGATTTTCATTAAGATCACCCATAATAATAATATTCTCGTTGTCATCGAGGGCACTTTCGATATTCAGGTTTAAGTCGTCCCAAATTGAGACTGGAGAGTTAGGTGGTCTATAGACTGTGCACAGAAGAAACGATGAAGATTTATAAGAAATGTCTAACCATATGCTTTGAAGAGAATTAACTTCAAGATCAAATCTACGTGTAGAATGTACAGTACTTTTAACGTAAACAACCACTCCCCCAGAGTGAGAGGACACGTCTTTCCTATACATATTAAAGTCGAAACATTCGTTCAATAGTAAATTATTATCAACCTGATTGTCTAGGTGAGTTTCGGTAAAACATAAAATATCAAAATCTTCAAATTGATCAAACACATAACTAAGTTTGTTTCGTATACTTCTAATGTTAAGATGTAAGAGACTGATTGCCCCAGGAGTAGCGTCACTGCCAGACGAAATAGGTCCTGGATTAGATTCAACATCACCAGACAAAAGAAGTATAACAAGTAACAGTTGAAAGAAATTCACATTCACTGCGCTACAAAATAGTATAAATATAGCACATGATGAACTTAACTTACAATGAAAATACAGTTCTGACAACAACTGACGACCAGTTGATGAAATACTGAAATGATAAAAACAGCGTTTCATTAAACAACGAGTTTTACAGTAGAATACTCCAATGGTCACGCGCCAACTAGCTACATCATTACCCAGTAGGTAATATAAAAACAACAGGAAGATAAGGCCACGTGAATACCGGACCATTCGACTGCAACACAACAATTACAGTATATAAACACATCACCCGATAATACTCATCCGAAGGGGTAGAAAGAGAGAAAAGAAAAAGAAGAAATAGACATGGAGAATGGAATGAGGAAGTACGCTAGAAAGAAAATTAAGTTTACACATTTTTCTGTTTCTCCGGTAAAAAAGGGAAAATACAAATTATAGTGGTAAAGTTAATATACTGAATATAAGTTGACATTTTAAAGTTAATGAAGACTTAACGATGTAAGAATGAAGCAACATTTACTGCAGGTTATCGTATATCTGTATAAGGAGAGACTAGTAATATTATCAAATATAATATTTGGTAAATGCCAAATAAATATTTTCTAAAGATACAAGACATAAACCCTTTTGAAACTCTTCTTAAATGTATTCATATGTTGTTGTTTTTTTAAATAAATGTTATAAATTATGTATTACATACATACATATATACATACATACATACACAACACACACACACACACACACACACAATATATATATATATATATATATATATATATATATATACACACATACACTCAAACATACATATACACATACTCTTATACACACATACTTACATACACATAAACTTACACGTACATATATGCATACACATATACACACATGCATACACATATGCATGCATATATTATACATATAAACTTGTACACTTACATAAAATTATAAACATATATCAGAGGTCAGTGTTTCTTAATTAATATTACTGCTTTTGGATGCTATGAACGTTAGCTTGAATATAACGAACACGTCTTCAACATGCTCATTTTCAATTTTGTTTAACCCTTTCCCTAATATAGACTCATCCTGATGCTCTAATAGGTATAACATAAAGCCTAATCTGAAGAAAACCACAGTCAAACCTTATCAAATGTAATAAGTGCTGTTAATGATGTTCGCATAGACCTTTTCATGGTGCCCTCTATCTGGGAAAGGGTTAAACTTGTACATATATACAGAATCATGTTGATAAATATTCGCATATGTCTGAGTGCGCACATACAATTATACACGTACATGGACACGCACGCACACCCGTATATATCTTAACATGTGTAAAGTTATGGAGCTCACAAACTAGATGATTATTCATACTGTCTTAAGCAATCAGGTACATATTTTTCATGAAATTTGTTCTTATCATTG
The DNA here is from genome assembly GCA_021229015.1 of Solen grandis. Taxonomy (NCBI): domain Eukaryota; kingdom Metazoa; phylum Mollusca; class Bivalvia; order Adapedonta; family Solenidae; genus Solen; species Solen grandis. The sequence continues at coordinate 44,886,976 of CM037784.1, read as the reverse complement.
TGTCCTTTCAAAAATATTCTTAATAATATATTCACCTTCCCTTCATGTTGTTTAAACAGTCATTTATGCATAAGTAACTCAAGACTAAGTGTAGTGAAAATGTAACCAGGTATAAACAAAGGTCAATTAAAATACAGAGTATCGCAATTTCAGACCACCCGCACCTTTTAAAGTAGATTAATATATCATTTAATTTAGACTCGTTTGGTAAATATACCATACCTGTAGGAAAGGTGAAAAAGATGACAATTTTCAATTGGACAATTTTTTGAGATTACAATTTGAAATATTATCATTATTATTATTTTAATTTAATGTACACATGCTTAAGTAAACTCTTCGGAAACATGGTCTAATACTTCAAATGTTTCAGCTGCCCAATGCATATAAGCATAGCACGTGAGACATGATACACACAGCAGATGCATATTTCATCCGTGATTCAAGGACTACTCAATAATATTAGATCTTCTATTTGTTTAAAATATATAAACATATTCGGCTACCCTTAGATACAATGTCATACATACGTATGTCCGTGCGTACAATTAACAATTGGTTTAAATTCAGAGATTACAATAATAATAACAATAATCGACAACATCATCGTCAACAGCATTACCATCATTAGTCCATCGTTATTCTATTTAAATGTATGCACATTGAAGTAAACACACAAAAAAGTTTCAGCTGTCAAATGTATATAAGTTTACACATGAGATATATGTAACACAGCAAATGGGTACACAGGCGTGTTTCATTCATGATTCAAGGATTATTATATGATACTACTATTTTATCAATAATAGTGTTTAATATGATAAAAAAAATTGAGACTTGTATAAGTACTGTAAACATACTAAAAATAATAAATTAGTCAGCACTCTAGGAGGAAGAGAAGGAAAGGGAACATTTCAAGTTTATACAGATTTCCATATTGTGATTACAAAATATAATTAGCAGAATAATACTAAGTTTTTTTGTTTTGTTGGGGTTAGCGTCCCACCGACAGGAAGAATACTAAGGGAGATGAAGTATGAGCAAGGACACATGGACCAAATGATTGTAATAGAGAGAAAGAGAGAGACGGGCAAGTGTCAAGAATACAATGAAGTAGTCCAAAGTAAATATGAATATTAGAAAATATTAAGTAGACGTATTCTAAATATACTCGTATGTGCTGTCAGAAGCAAGAAATGATAAGCGATCTGAGACGTCAGAAATGTCCACAGTTAAAGTCCCAGTATCTTATAGATGTTAGACCTAAATCCGAATGCTCTTACAACATATATAATTCAGTTTTGATTTCATCACTGAAAAACCTTGAGAAATGCCTAATTTACAGGAAAGATTCTATAAGAAAAAATGCAAATTGTGACTGTCTCGTTCTATATTTAGTTCAGAACAATGACAGCATAAAATTAACATACAGTGGATTTTTCAGAAGTTGATGGATTTTCTTCCTATCTCCTCTACTACCGTGTACCAATATTTATTCAGTCTATAGAAAAAAGTCAATGAACTTCAGAAACACCCCATGAACACCGAGACATCCGTGATTTTACTGAACAGTGTGTTTCAGAACAAGCTCCGCCCATCTTTCTCACTATTTTGCCCTGTCTGAACAACTAAGACTTCCGGCCGAATATTTCATTATGTGGGCTAAATTAAACATTAAGAGGTTCATCAAACATCATTTGAGGATTTGCTAATCAGAAATTTTGAAAAATATATTTTTCCCAGCTATAACGCACTGGGGCTTTAAGTAAACATTAACTGACACGAGAGTCATGAGATGTACATAGACTTCATTCATGATATATACTACGATTTGTTTGTAAACATGCTGGTTGTTTTCATTTTGGAACCAACCTTGGTAATCAGTTTAACAGGTTACTGGAGGTTTTCAATGTCTCGTTCAGAGTTGATGAAGTGCCTTGAACCGTCTACGCTCTTGATGAAAATGCGGCCATCATAAGACCACGCACTGTTAAATTTGCCTTCTTTGACAAGTTGTCTTGCAGATCGCAGCAGGGTTGCGCGGTAACGAGTCAGGTCTTCGTTTATATAGACTCCTTTGTAACTCGCCTTATCCTTGAGCCGCGATTTACCACCAAACAGGGCTGCGCGCGAGAACGATAGGAAACAAACTTCACAATTATATCTGAGGGTTGAAACTTGGTTGTGGACCTTGGCTTCCTCGGGGGTATCCGATGGGACCTGTCTATATCGGAGAGCTTAAGCTCGACGTCACAGGCACTGGCAATACTGAGCACTATCTCATCCGTCGATTCCTCTGGAGATTCGGTGACACCCGATTAGCGCAGACAAGATCTGCTTTGTGTTTTCTGTGCATTAGTATTTCGTATTCATCGACTTATCAGTAACATTGCTCAATGACTGATTACCTGGATTTGATTGGAGTTAGTGATCATGTATAATCTACATATACATTGTCCCAAAATATGGATTTTCCCAAAATATGGCAGATTGAAATTTTCAAATTCCTTCATTTCATATTCATGTTTTTTTTATAAGTTTTAAATACACCAGGGTCTCTATATAAAGAGACCATGAATACACATATGTAGATTTTTATATTCGTAAATATTAAAAAGTGAACATGATGATGTATCGGCCTACTTTTGTATTTATTCCTTTCAGGGAAAAATATTTAGGAGTTAAATAATACTTAAAAGGTTATGTAAAAATAGTAAAGCTGATGATGGCATTTAGAAACACAACCCATTTCTGATTAAGTTTAATTTGCATGGCTAGCGATAGGTATGCATCTACTCTGCAGTTTGCTACAGCAAAAAAATAAATAAAAAAAATCATTACCTTTTTAACTTTTTCTAAAACGAAATCGGCAATTTTTCAAACCTGAAAGTTCATCAACCTGCCGGCAGCTAATTAGCCTGCTTTTAACGCAAAATTTAAAACTGTATACATGTAGAGAAGTGAATTAAAAAAA
>CM037784.1:44833902-44883902 GCA_021229015.1 Solen grandis | reverse complement strand
ATTGTCCACTTTTTTTTATTTAAAAATAAGCATCTTTATCAAGGTAACTTGACCCCCTTACATGATTTAAAAAGGAACAAAATCTCAGCCCCCTCCTCCAATAAAATGAGAAACCCTTTTTAAATCCATTGCTGATACAAATACAGGGTCTAGCTAGTATTTAAGTTATTTTTTTAGAATTTAAAATTTACTTTTTCTGACGCAATATGTAGGTCAAGTTTTAAAAAAATTATTTTTAAGGACACTGCTTTAACGTATATGTTATATAGGAATGCCAATGTCAACGAACATAAAATGGCAATAAAAATGTTATTGAAGATAGTTGTGAAGAGGGAAAAGAGAGATCTGATACATTTTTAATGGGACTGTAAATCCACCCCTTTCAGAAATTTAACTAATGTAACCTCAGCTAATGTTACCTTGATATAATTATTATAATTGAAAAAAAAATCTCACTATGGAGCCTTCTCAAAGAGAAATGTTGAATTTAACTGAGAAGGAAATTAAAAGAAAAAAAAAAAAATTTAGTATAAATTATAGGGACATGATAATTTTTGAAAATTAATGATACCTTACCAAAAAGTTTTAAAATATGTCTTATTTAAAAGAAAATTTTGCTGAGTGCATGAAAATTCAATATCAAGAAAGATGCTTCTGAACGGGCCCCATGCAGATAAAGAAAGGGTAAAAAGAGCTTTAAAGTTTAAATGTGTTGTGTCTTTCTTTTATTTTACAATTAATAATCTAATGTCTCAATTTGATATTATGGTGGTGAGTGTGATTATTTCCTGGCATACTTCTAGGTAGGATCTAATGACATTGCATTAAAGGTCGTCTCAAATTGATCTTTGATTAGCCAATCAAATCATCAGCTTGGGTATAACTTAGTGAATATTCATAATGTAACAAACACGGCCCGGCCCGGAATCGAACCCGGTCCGCCGGCGTGATAACCCAATGCTCTAACCACTGAGCCAAAGAGTCGACTCCCTGACGCAGTTGTCAGAGATTGTATTTGTACCCGTAACGACGCATCGTCACATTACTTCCCCCTCCGAGAAGTCTCGCCCCGAGACTTGGCCTGGGAAACACGTGGGTAAGGCAACTCCGGTATGGCAGTTGACATTATCCCACTTCTGACACCAAATGTAACAAACTCGGCCCAGCCCGGAATCAAACCCGGTCCGCCGGCGTGATAACCCAATGCTCTAACCACTGAGCCAAAGAGTCGACTCCCTGACGCAGTTGTCAGAGATTGTATTTGTACCTGTAACGACGCATCGTCACAATAAGTTAATTGCAGCGAAAAGAAATTTTAATGTTGCAGATATCACTAAGGAATTATGATTATTAAATTTAAACATTTTGAAATGCGCATTCTGATTGGACAAATTTGATTTCATTTTCTTATGAATATTCATAATGTAAAGGTTGACTTTAGATGACCTTACACAGGATGTCAGATCTTCGTAGTGTAGAGTTATATAGGTCACAGATTTAGGTCACTTGAGTGGAACAGAAATAAAGGGGTTAAAAAGCATGTTTTTGCTCCTGATCGTGAAATATCATACACAGGTGCAGGGCGATTTGTGTACTCTAAGACTTTGATTCTTTGAAGATATTGTAGCTTGTGTATTGGTTATGAATGATGATGCTAATATTTCATGATGTACTAAGCAAGGAATTCTGATTGAGACTGATAGAGGCAGGTAATTGGTACTCAGGCATTCCATGCTGGAAGTTCATTAAATGTTCTTGAAATATTTAAATGGCTATTATCTATTGATTTTATTGATAAAAGAGAGATAGAGAGAATGTACCTGAGAGAGAGAGAGGGGGGGAAAGAGAGAGGGTGGAGGAGGGGCTGAGTGAAAAAATAAGATAGAGATTGAGTCAGTATACAGGGAGAGAGAGAAAGTGAGTGAGAAATAATTACAAAGAGAGAGGGGTAGAATACATGTATATGGAAAGAGAGAGTAAATGAGAGAAGAGAGTCAATTTACAAAACAAAAAAAAAAAGATAGAGGAAGAGAGAGAGACGAGGATGATGTTAATGAACTAGAGATATTTGAGAGAGGCAATTTTTACATTTTGTATTTAAGTCAACTCCATAATGGAGCCTGCTAACTGGGTGCAATTCGCTAGCTCAGTAGGATCTCTCTTGATTGTAGACAACTTATCTCAATGAGCATGTCTGAATGTTTGTGCTCAGTCCGCCAGCCGAAAAAAAGTATTGTAGAGGAAAGTGCGAGAACACAGCGGGGAAGTATTGATGGATGGATCAGAGAGGAAAGATAGAATTTTTATAGAGGTGTAAAATTATTCCTGAGGGGAATTTAAGTGCCTTGGAGTGGTGAAATGTTCTTAGAATGAATTGTTATACCATGCAGTAATGATAGAAATGTTTTTTTTTTATTTTCTGAAATGAATGAGTTTGGGAAGAAATTTCTGTAACAAATATCAAACATTTTGAGACAGATGAAGTCAGTTGTTTCCTCACTACTTTGAAACATAACAGAAGTTAAGTAATTCTGCCAGTGTACCTTACGGATGTATCATTATGACCTAGAAACTGTTGTGTTGTATTTTTGAATACCTTTCGTTGGCTCAAAGTACTGGTCCAACCATGGTACTGTTGATAGTTCATGTTATAATTTGGTCCTTTTATATGATGCAGTAATTTTATTACATTGAAAAATCATGTTTCTCAGTCAGTGTAAAAGAATGTTAAAAAAGTTTAATAGTCTAGTAAAACATGGTTAAAAAAAGGTTTAAAATCTGCAACTTAATTACATGATGTACACTGTGTAAGACTCTGAAAAGCCTAATCAGAATGAAGGCATTAATAATTCTCTCTAACTCAGGATAACATAATTGTAACTATTAAGTTAAAGAAAGAAGAGAGAGACAGAGAGCTCAGAGAGAGACAGAGAGCTCAGAGAGAGACAGAGAGCTCAGAGAGAGACAGAGAGCTCAGAGAGAGACAGAGAGCTCAGAGAGAGAGAGAGAGCTCAGAGAGAGACAGAGAGCTCAGAGAGAGACAGAGAGCTCAGAGAGAGACAGAGAGCTCAGAGAGAGAAGAGAGAGAGAGAGAGAGAGAGAGAGAGAGAGAGAGAGAGAGATATCAACACGACCCTTTTGGCAATTGTATAATTGGAAACATTAGGCTTCAGAAACAATGCATTATTATGCATCAAGAAGAATGCACTATTTACAACCGTGTAAGAATTTGTAGCCTGCCATGGTTGAAGATGGTACTTAATGGTACAATAGTTTGTAAGTATCCAGTGAACATCACGAAAAGACTGTCTAAAATATACGAACATCCGCCTGAAGACGTGTCAAAATTGATCTTAATTAGTTTATGGAACATTTAAATGGACAAAAGGAAGGTAAACATTGTCACTTTTAAGTGCCAGGATAAGGGTTTATTGGTCGTGACATTGGACACTCTTTATACAGGTAAATATTGCCCCGTCAATGGATGGTTTTGACACCAGTCTGGCTCGAGGTGTGAGAAGTTTTATTGTTAATGGAGTTATAATGTGGGGGGGGGTGGGGTGGGGGGAAATCCAGCACCTCACCTTGGACCCTCTGATAAAGGTGTAAATCCATTACAATGCTATATTTGGGGCCCATAGCATGATATCCCATACTATCACATGTCGTTCCTTCTTTCAAGTGTAATATAACCATTGCATATTTTTAGCTCACCTGAACACAAAGTGCTCACAATGAGCTTTTGTGATCACCCTGCATCTGTTGTCCGCTGTTTGTCTGTCGTGCGTCATCAACATGCAATTAGCTTTAAAGGACATCTCCTCTGAAACCGCTTGACAGAATTTGAATAAACTTGGCAGGGATAATCCTTGGGTGAACCTTTACAAAGTTTGCTAAAATAAACTTGGTCCATAGAGAACTCCAGTTGCCATGGCAACAGAAAGAAAAAAAAAATGAAAATTTTAAAAATCATCTGCTTCTAAACTACATGCCAGATCTCAAAATGTTTCAGTACAGACGTTCCTTGCAGGGTAAACCTATACTCAGGTGAGTGATCCAGGGCCACTATGGCCCTCTTGTTTTATATTCAGCATGTGTTAAATATAACAATGTCATGATATCATTTAACCCTATACAATTCATAGGATAAAAACAATGTACATAAACATGCTCAAAACATTATTTTTACCATTATTAATCTCAGCATTTGTAATCATGTGTTAAAAGTAATCTCACATGAGTTGTCACATAAATTTTTTATTAAAGTCGTCCAAGAATATGGTCAGAGGCTTGCTTTTTACCAATTTCTTGAACTTGTTTAATAAAATTTTATATAATATGACAACTCATGTGAGATCCTATATATATTGGGCCCCATTGAATCTATAACAACAGTGAAAAAAAATACAATTTGGGTTCCATTGTTTGGGCCATTCACATTATAATGTTTTGATTTTACAGCTGCCATGCATGTTAACTTAAAACAAAATCTCAGTTTGTTTAACCCTTTCCCTCATAGAGGAAACCATGAAAAGACCTATGCGAACAACATAAAACCAGATCAGCCTGCGAGTAACTCGCAGGCTGATCAGGTTTTATGCTGTTCGCTGCTCCTCAGTGGTCTGGAAATAAGGACTTTATAATCAAATTTGGTAAGGTTTAACTGTGGTTTTCTGCAGATCAGGCTTTATGTGGTACCTAATGAGTGCGTCAGAATGAGTCTATATGAGGGAAAGGGTTAACTTTACCCTGCCTTCTTTAATCTTACAAAGATCGTATGGATATAATGTAACAGTGGTATAGGGCTCTTGATCTCTCCAGTACTGATAGGTCCTGGTTTAAATTCCTGGTCTTGCACATTAAAAGATGAGGTGTTTCCTGAGTCTTCTAGATTCATTGGATTCATGTCTTTCTTTTGTTTATCATTAAAATGATATAGATCAAATATCAACTCTAACCTAGATTTTTTATATCCTCACTTTGGAGGAAGGGGATATAGATTTACTCTGTCTGTCTGTTTGTTGGGTTTAACATCCAACTGACAGTATTTGATGATGTCTACTTGAGACAGATACATTGTATAGTGCTGCCACACTGCAGTATCACGTAGACATGTGGCATGATACCACACCCAGTCACATTATCCTGACACCAGGTCAACCAGTCCTGGAACTACCCTTATATGCTAAGCGCCAGGCAAGGGAGCTATAACAGTACCATTTTTTACGACTTTGGTATGTTGTGGCTGGGGATCGAACCCACAACCTCCTGCACCAGAGGCAGATGCTCAAACCACTCTGCCACCGGGGACAGTCTGCCTGTTTGTGAACAGAATTTTGTGTCATTCACCACTTCATAAGTATACAATGTATGTTAAGGTAAAAACAGCTATCATTAAATTATAATCATTGTCCATCAAGTGATCATGGGAATTTTATAGTAAATGCAATCCTTTATAGACTTAGAGCAGAAGAGCCGATAACTCCAAGTCAATGAATGCTTGCATCCGCACTGAAGTCTTTTTAAGCATTTGATGAATCATGCTTAATAATTTGACAATTAGTTGATAACCTTAAGTGCTGACCCCAATTACTTTTATCTCCTTCTATTTCTATATGCACTTAGAAATTATAGCTTTGTGTCCTATGTTGATGAAACTCAATTCCATTATGAAATTCATGAAGTCATAGCAGAGTTGTGGCCCTTGACTTTGATAAACTATCTAGAAATTCAAGCAAGGGCATTTTTGTCCAGGGGCAAATTTATCCTGATTTTTTTTTTTTTTTTTGAGTCATTATAGGTCCAAATAACAAGACCTGAGGATGGGGGTAAATAAAGACCCAGTAGTGTGTGTGTGGGTGTGGGGGGTTAATAGAACTTTTATATGGAGAGTTTATTTTCACAGGACAAAAAGACTTGGTGGGGGTGCGTAACATTGTGTTATTGTGGCTATGCTGAGATCAAGTAGTCCATTTATTGGTTTACTCTGGGAAGATTGACTTTCTATGGGTGGATAAGACGTATTTGTATTTGTGGGAAAACGTGAACATGGGTACACAGGGATGTAAATAATTTTTAAATTACAGTCTTTCGGGTAAGGAAATTGATGTGTAACTGCTGTTGTTAAACAAATTGTCAATTTAAGTGAACATTTCTATGTAAATAGTGGAAGTTGATACAGATTTTTAAACACTGAATGTTTCATTTCAAAGGTTGTGTATTGGACACAATTGGGCTGTAAATTAATTGTACAAACTGGATCTTTCAGGTATATATGTATATTTATTTCTATACTTATTTATTTCATGTTGTTTGGGATGGAAAATCTTTCAACATATACTTATCCCTCTTGACGGTTCCTGGGTTGGACCAGGGTAATGACATTTCCTTGCCCTCAATAGGGTTTGAACCAACTACCTTTGGATCTGTAATTTGGTATGTTACCGCTGCACCAGTGCATAGGCAAAATGACATCATCAAGTAGGTTATGACGTCATAATTAAAAATTGACAAAAATAGTTAAAAAAAGGGTTACGCTTTACTGTAAATATGTTAAGTCTGATCTTTATGGACTGACAAAGAAAACATGGCTAAAGCTCTTGAATATAATGATCACCCCTCGTATGTTATATGAATTAATTTCATGTGAAGAGTCCCCAGTCCTTATAAGATGCATTCTTATTTATAACAGGGTACAACTTCGAGAAAAATAATTCAAAAATCAAATATTTCAAATAACCACTATAAATAATGCTATAAATTATTTAATAGATGATTCACATATTTTTATGATGTTGTAGAATTTTCAATTACCTAATTGAGTTGTTTACAAGATAAATCCTGCTTTAAAAATTCACTAGCAGCTGTATTTTGCACCTACATGAGAATATTTTCGTCGGGAGCATTTATTGATAGGAATATGGTATGATGAGTCTCTTCTCCATATAAGACAAAAATGTTTTGCTGAGAGCGTTTTTGTTTTGTTTTTGGCAATTGATTGAACTTTCAGCTTTCATGCATCGTCAAAACCCTCTCTGCAATATTCAACTGTGAGCCATCCGATACTGTGTGTCAATCTAATTTTCTTATGTAATTACCAGAAAGATGACTCAGTACCTTCCCATTGTAAAGTGCTTTAAATTAAATTGTAATAAACATTTTTTAACATTGTTATACGATGTAACAAAACGTACCCTAGGGAAATTCCTGTTTATGTGATCCATTATCACAATAAAATATTGATGTTTATGGACCCAAGCATTACTGTAAAAGAACCCTATAGCTTGAAGCTGTTACCAAGATTTCTCATGACGTGAAAATAAGATACTTAAAGGTCCATTAATCTTCGAAAAGCAGTGTATATATCCTTCAGATAGAAAAGTAAAATGCTTGATACAGATTTGTTATTAGAGATGCAACTTGTACGTATCCGTTGACGACACCAGTACTACAAGGCATAAATATATAAGGAAGAATCTTTCACCAAAGTCCATTCATTTGTTTACAAAAATACCTGATTTGCATATTCTGCATAATTTTGTTAATTGACTGATGTTTTCCTTACACCTTCTGTATGTTAACTTATTGATGACATAAACAAATTATGATTTGGCCATGCTTTTTCAAGTTCAACTTATTTTCGATTATGGACCGCCTTCAGGAATGTTCACCAATGCAAAATGTAAAAGGAGAGAGTGTTTTGACATCCATACTAAATACTAAATGGCAAGATTTGATCAACCTTTTCAGTGCGTATTAACTGTTATTTCACAGCAGATATTTGCACATTAAGTACCAGTTTGTGTCAGTCTACAATATGTCAATGCCATCTTTTTCATGAAAACTGCATCATTATGAGATGGCCTTGAATATACAGTCAAACCTGTCTTAAGTGGTCAGTCAAGGGAGCAAGCGAAAGTGACTGCTTAACAGAGGTGGCCCCTAAATGAAGGTCAATTATATAACAAAGTTCTGTATATAGTTCAGTAGTTTGATAATATTAATACTGGCTGTTAAATACAGGTTGATTGCTTAATACAGGTTGATTGCTTAATACAGGTTGATTGCTAAATACAGGTTGATTGCTTAATACAGATTGATTGCTTAATACAGATTGATTGATGAATACAGGTTGATTGCTTAATACAGGTTGATTGATTAATACAGGTTGATTGCTTAATACAGGTTGATTGCTTAATACAGGTTGATTGCTTAATACAGGTGGCCACTAATACTGGTTCAGCTGTAATATGACTAAGAAATGAATGTTTCTTGAAATATCAACCCCCTTTAAGGATTTTTCAGTACAGATTTCTATTTCTTTTATCATCACAGTTTTTGTGTCCCGTTGCTGAAAGTAGAGGTGACGTATAGGGATCACTTTTCTGTCGTCTGTCTGTTCGTTCATCTGTCTGTCATACTTTTTCCATCACGCTTCAGCAGGTTTACTCAGAATTCAGGTATAATTTGACAAACAACTCACAAGTTTGTGTATTTAACAACCAAATCAAAAGTTACGGATTTGACTTTGAATTCAAAATTTATAGATTAAACAGCTTTCCTGTTGAAGCTGTAAATTGTTGATCAATTTAACCACAAAAAGTATAAAGAGAAGTTAAAAGAACAAATGTTTCTCAGTTGACTTTAAATGCTCAATTAGGACTTTACAAAAAAATCAAGTCACCATGAAAATATGTCAAAATTTCAAATGATTTTAACCCTTTCCCTCATAGAGGAAACCATGAAAAGACCTATGCGAACAGCATAAAACCAGATCAGCCTGCAAGTAACTCGCAGGCTGATCAGGTTTTATGCTGTTCGCTGCTCCTCAGTGGTCTGGAAATGAGGACTTTATAATTAAATTTGGTAAGGTTTAACTGTGGTTTTCTGCAGATCAGGCTTTATGTGGTACCTATTGAGTGCGTCAAAATGAAAGGGTTAAATTACTTACACAGAAACGTAATAAGACATAATAACAGCAATAGACTGCCACAATAACATGTTTATGTCATACTTTTATTTTATTACTAAAGAAAATACAGGTTAACCTGTGATAGAAAAAAATGACATGAAATCTCAAAGTTTTATACATGAGGCATTTTTTGAAATCACAGATATGTGATAAAATGTTATACATTGTGTTAATACTTCCAAATTGAGATGGCTTACTAAGAATGTGACATGCTTATCTCTGACAGAAACGGGCTTTCAGTCATATCATGATCATAATTATGGCAGTTTTAATAAATGTATGAAGGGGCACTTACTGTGCGCATATTTAATCATTTAACTTATAGGCAATCTGTTGAATTAGTAGAGGACTTGACTATTTGAGTTTACCATTGCTTTGACAGTATTTCAGTCATATAGTGACATCCAGCTAATTACAGGTGGAGGAAGACCCCAAATGCACGGAGGCATCCGGGTAGAACCACTGACCTACCGCAAGCCAGCTGGAAGGCTTCCTCACATGAAAATCCGAATGATTCTACCGGGATTCGAACCCCGCGGTGAGGGGCTGAGTGAGTGTTAAAGTCAGCAACATTACCCTCTCAGCCACAGAGGTCCCTCTAAATCAGTGGAGGACGTTTTGGCTAAAGAACACACATTCTGAAAAGTTTGTAGAAACCGTTGAACATATTGGTCCATATGGTCTTTTTAGCTCACCTGAGCACAATGTGCTCAAGGTGAGCTTTTGTGATCGCCCTTCGTCCGTCGTCCGTCGTCAACAATTTGCTTTAAATGACATCTCCTCTGAAACCACTGGACAGAATTTAATGAAACTTGGCAGGAATGTTCCTCAGGTGAGGCTCTACAAAAGTTGCTAAAATAAAGTTGATCCATGAAGAACTCTGGTTGCCATGGCAACAAAAAGAAAAATAATTTGAAAACTTTAAAAATCATCTCCTTCAAAACTACTGGCCAGATTTCAAAATAATTTGGTACAGATGTTCCTTGGGTCAACCTCTACCAAAGTTGCTAAAATTATTCCGATCCGTAAAAAATCATGGCCGCCAGGGGTGGAGCTTATTTGCCTTATATGTATATTGGGAAAACTTTAATCAACATTTCCTCAGAAACCAATTGACAGAATTTGATTAAATTTGGCAGGAATGATCCTTGGGACAACCTTCACAAAAGTTCCTAAAATAAACTTGATCCATATAGAACTCTGGTTGCCATGGCAACAAAAAGAAGAAAAAAATGAAAACTTTAAAAATCATCTTCTTCAAAACTACTGGCCAGATTTTAAAATAAATTGGTACAGATGTTCCTTGGGTCAACCTATTTATCTCAGGTGAGCGATTTATGGGCCTCTTGTTTAACTTAAGTTTAAACTTTATTTTACATCAGTTATGAAACAAGTTCTATAACAACTTATATTAATCACTCTTGATGGCTCTGGTGGCAGCGTTTGTGGTCAATATTCTGGGAGAAAACCAGAGAACCCGGAGAAAACCCATGTGTCTCAGGATGGTTGACCAGTCTGCACCCTCTCACATACTTGACCAGGAATCAAACCCAGGATGCATTGGTGAGAAGCAAAGTTCGTTACCACTTCCCTTTCCAGCTAACTTTTAAATCTCTGTTTCTGTTGACATTAAATTTCTGCACTAAAGGAAAATTTGTTGGTATATTTGTATATGGATCATGCTCTAGAAAACATAAGGTCTCTTGAATAAACTGTTTTCATTGGGAAATTAATATTCGTGGATAGAATCTTCCACAAAATCAGTGAAAATTTAAGTGCCCCATGAAAGTGAATGATTTTAATAAGATACAGTTTAGGACTATACTTAACTTCTGTAATATGGAACAAACTTTAAACTCTGTGTGATCTTATTTCTGTTTATCATTCATTTAAATATGAAGTTTTAAACACTTCATTACTTTCTGATTTCTTTCGAGATTGCTGATAAAATTAATGAATTTTCAAGACTATAATAGATCAAGCAGGTGTGCTGTTGTATGTAATGATATAGTAAGAAATATAACCAGAAACCTGAAGTTATCACAAGACCGACCTCAGTAGTCGCAGTTTAGGTCAGACTATCAATGGCGTAGCTCCATGTACATAGTCACATATTATAGGCCTGGACTTGCATATCATTTTGAGAAGAATTTTTTTTTCGAAACGTACAAAATGCAATAAAAACGTGCAATGTTATTGATTTTTTGCCCCATATGTGCTGAAAGATGCACATACATGCATCTTAGAAAAATATTCCCGGCTGAGCATGATACCTGGACCCCATAGCCACGGCCTGCACACCAATTCAGGCCCTGCAGCTACGCCCATGACGATAGGCACTTTTGAAATATCTGAAAAACAACACACAATACCATTAAAAGCAGAGATGTTAAAAGATATTTTGAAGAAGCCTTTGTGAAGGTAAACTTCAGTGCAGTCTCCTCAAGTAACAAAGGCTACGTCAGTATATTCAAGAGTTTGCGTTTCACAATGCTATCTAGGTTGTCTGCACATAATTATATGCATTATTTACGCAGTGCAGAAATTGGTATTTACATTCTTACTGCGCATGAAATTGCTCTGTTAGAGGCTTACATGCAATCCAGTAGACATGTTTTTACTTGGAATCCTAGCAAAGCCAGAATGGATTAGCCAATGTGCTTAATTTTTATGAGTTCACAAAAATCGGTTAAATTTATAATAATGTAGTTCATTTAAGGTAAGGAGAGTGACATTATTGCGATAGAATTAAGAGAAATCATTTTAAAGCCAGTCACATCAAAAGCTATATACCAGTACCATTTTTTATATGCCACCGGAGGCGGTCGTATATTGGCGTCATCTTCTTCGTCTCTCCATCCGTACGTCCATATCTTTTGAACGCAACTCCTCCTACGTTTCTAAATGAATCTTTTCAAAACTTGGTCAATGTCATAACTATAATGGGTAGATGTGCATGAAGTGGCGATTTTCCAGTTCATTGATTTTTACAAGATTTGTGTCCCTTGAAACTTAGTCTCTGTAGCTGATTGATATTGCAACCTTGTGAATGCAACTCCTCCTACGTTTCTGAATGAATCTTTTCAAAACTTGGTCAATGTCATAACTATAATGGGTAGATGTACATGAGGTAGGGATTTTCCGGTTCATTGATTTTTATAAGATTTGTGTCCCTTGAAACTTAGTCTCTGTAGCTAATTAATATTGCAGCCTTGTGAACGCAACTCCTCCTACATTTCTGAATCAATCTTTTCAAAACTTGGTCAATGTCATTACTATAATGGGTAGATGTGCATGAAGTGGCAATTTTCCGATTCATTGATTTTCACAAGATTTGTGTCCCTTGAAACTTAGTCTCTGTAGCTGATTGATATTGCAGCCTTGTGAACACAACTCCTCCTACGTTTCTGAATGAATCTTTTCAAAACTTAGTCAATGTCATTATTATAATGGGTAGATGTGCATGAAGTGGATTTCCGTTCATGATTTTACAAGATTTGTGTCCCTTGAAACTTAGTCTCTGTAGCTGATTGATATTGCAGCCTTGTGTACTCAACTCCTCCTATGTTTCTGACCTAATCTTTTCAAAACTTGGACAATGTCATTACTATACTAGGTAGATATGTACAAAGCAGGGATTTTGATGTTCATCAATATTTGCAATAGTTATGCGTTTCTAAACATGGTCTCTTGAAAACACAACTCAAGTTTCTTAACAGGTAAAAGTGCATAAAGCAGGGATTTTCTGGTACAGTGATTTTTGCAAGAGTTATGTGGAGAAAGAAAAAAGGATTTATATTGATACTTCCATTTGACCTACTTTCATATTGGAAGCATTTTTGGGTTCTATCTCTGTTCAGCTAAATTAATTGGTCTTACAGACTTCATTATGAGCTTATGCTTACAGAAATGTTAAAAGCAATAATTAAAAGACCCCTCTTGGTCTTTATATTTTGTGGCGGCTTATATTGTGGCATCACTGGCACTCTTGTTTTACTTTGGTATATGTCGCTGCCTTGGATGAATCCATGACCTCCCGTTCCTGAGGCGGATGCCTGAAAACGTCTCTCATAACGTGCATCTCAAATAATAACTATATAATTCATAATGAATGGAACAGTAAGCGTAATTCAGTCAGAATACTTATATAATTATATTTTTGAGACTATAAAGCATTATATATCACCTATATAGTTATGATTGTCATCTCAGCTAACATTCAGATGCTCAATTTTTTTTTATTATAAAATTTAAACTAATTTATCTGTCTTTTCTATATATTAGTGTTAAGTGATGTTGTCATTGTATTGCTGACTATGCAACACTGAGTCCATATAAATACACAGCTACAAAAACTGATCTTACATTTTGTCGTTAATTTTCCACTTGAGACTGTCATTGAGTGCAGGACAGATCATAACCATCAACACTTAATTACCCGTTGCAAGATTTGCTTATCATGATTTTCCATGTATTTTAGGTCATGTGAGCTGACACAAACCTCGTTAGAGTTAATGCACTCAGTGTTACCGAAATTTGAATCTTGATCTTCGAACCTTGATCTCAGTCATTAAGTGCGCAAATCTTGAATGATCATGTTTATTCTATACTAAGTGCTTCAAAAATTTTAAAGGTTCTATGTAAAACGTTTTAAATATCATAATTTTTATTTCTTTCAGGGTCATATAATAAGCTCAGTTACTGTTCACAAAAAAGCCAAAAGTTCTCAACTCGTAAAAACGAAAATTAGTTTGTAATTATTCAGGATTCTTTAGTACCAGTTGGTATTTCAATGTCATATACGGCTCATCAAGTATCCTTTAATCCCGCCCAAACTCCTGAATTTATTCATATAATCTTTTTAATGAAAATTCATTACAAATTTTCAATGAAAATGGAATAAAAAATATCAGGGGTGTATAATTCCAATTTTCATTTCTTGTCCTCCTTAAATTAAAATTAAAATAAACACATTCAAGAAATAAATGCGATTTTTTACTTGTCTTGCACTAATGTCAGGATTCACCATGGATCATGATCCTCAGTGGTTGAGTGGTCAGTGTGTCTGCCTCAGGAGCTGGATAGTGCAACATACTGGTCGTTAAAAATGGTACTGGTAGCTCCCTGCTTGGCATTCAGCATTTATACAGAGATGTTCCAAATGACTGAAATACTGTTGGTTCATTGATATACCCAACAAAGAAACATACAAGAACTTGCAATCGGGCAAGCAAGTGTCCTTGAAGCTTAAATATGCAATACACCTTATATATGCATTCCATAAATGCATGAGGGCTTTAAATGGATTTGGTTTGGGCTGGTTTTGGAATTTGTGTGAAACAGGCTAGTCTTGTGAGTTGTTTGCTGGTTGATCGTAAAGCAGCTTGTTAAATGATATATAATGGAACATCAGATGCATGTAAGTATGTTAAACTGTGCCAGATTCTGTCTGGCGTAATCTCATTTTCCCAAACAATCCGCCAGTCTGTAATGACTGAGTGTTTTGTAAACACACTTTATTTGTTTAGACTGCTACGTTGAAATTTTGACAATGAACTATAGATGAAGGCAAGTGAAAATAAGATTGGCCTATAAACATATTTGAGATGTAAGTTGCGATGTTACATATGGCTCTTATAATGAGCGGCATTAAATTACTGTATCTCTCCTAAAAAAGGCTCTATTTAACCCCTTCCCTCATAGAGGATACCATGAAAAGACCTATGCGAACAGCATAAAACCAGATCAGCCTGAGAGTAACTCGCAGGCTGATCAGGTTTTATGCTGTTCGCTGCTCCTAGTGTGGTCTGGTAATGAGGATTTTACAATTAAATTTGGTAAGGTTTAACTGTGGCAAAAAAATCAAGTCACCATGAAAATATGTCAAAATTTCAAATGATTTTAACTCTTTCCCTCATAGAGGAAACCATGAAAAGACCTATGCAAACAGCATAAAACCAGATCAGCCTGTGAGTAACTCGCAGGCTGATCAGGTTTTATGCTGTTCGCTGCTCCTAATGTGGTCTGGTAATGAGGATTTTACAATTAAATTTGGTAAGGTTTAACTTGGCTTTCTGCAGATCAGGCTTTCAAAATGAGTCTATATGAGGGAAAGGGTTAAGACAGATCAGGCTTTATGTGATACCTATTGAGTGTGTCAAAATGAGTCTATATGAGGGAAAGGGTTAAGACAGATCAGGCTTTATGTGGTACCTATTGAGTGTGTCAAAATGAGTCTATATGAGGGAAAGGGTTAAGACAGATCAGGCTTTATGTGGTACCTATTGGGTGCGTCAAAATGAGTCTATATGAGGGAAAGGGTTAACCACTTAGGCATGTCAAATTATGGTGATTCACAGAAAGCTGAATGAAAGCATTTCTCATTTTGATTTATAGACTTGTGGCAAAGTCAGTCTTATGTAGCGGGAAATCAAAATCAGACATTGATCATTTGCATAATTAATGCAGTTATACAAATTATTAATGGAATCAGGGTCATGACCCTCACCCTGGATAATTATGAAACAAATCAAAGTGGTCAAGGTATTGAGAAACTTTTGGGAGAGTTTCATGAAACAAGAGCAAATTCAGCTGACTTACTGATACATATAACAAGATTTGCAGGGAAACATGTGGAGTTTTTAGTGTCATATAAGCTTTGCCTCTACCAAGGTCAGGCCTGCTGAATTTAAGAATTAGAGTTATAAACCTATATTTCATGTAAATTGACAATCTCCCAGTGCCTTCAGCACTTTGACTTAAAAGTACTGCCATATCAAGCAATCAATTCTGACTCAGTGGACAAGATTTTCAGTGGGGGCTATATATAGGACTCTCGTACGTTTTGTCATGTTGAATCACTTCCTGTCACACACTTTAGTATTACTTAGTGCTGTTATTACCTAAACATGCATATAATCAGAACTTCATTGAATGACATTGATATTTCATCCTTGACCTTTGAGATGACCTGATCTGTAAGGTCATACATGCACAGTATGTATATGCATGGATATAACAAAAGATCTCAGTACTGAATTCAAACAGAAATAAAGGTTTCTTATTATACCTCCATTTCAAAGAAGGGGGATGGTCATAGTCAAACCTGGCTTTAAGACCACTTCAAAATTAAGACAACCTTGCTATCATGACCACTCATTGTTGGAACCAAATAGTTTAAATCCTGTTCTGACCACCTAATGCTATTGAGGCAACTTTTTTCTGGAACTGAAGTCGGTCATAAATTAGCAATGTTTTACTGAATATCGAAGGATTGGAGGGAAACTAGGCTAAGTGTATAAAATATGTAAGCACTTAGCCTAGTTTTGCTCTCATCCCTTGATTATGAATCATGCTTATCATCACGTCCTATCATGTCCTGTCCCGTCCTATGTCCAGTCCTGTCCCGTCCTATGTCCTGTCCCGTCCTACACTCACATTACATAAAGACAAGATGAGATGTGAGGGTATTAATCACCTTTTGTATCAAGTGATTTTTCTACTTTAAAAATTAAATTGCTAAATAAAATTCCAAACAAAAACAACAAGAAAAGGAAAGAAGAGCACATTAAAAGTGTCACAAATTTGAGTATATACGGTTGTTCAACTTTACTAAAAACATGTGGCTTATGTAAAACTATGATGAACTGAATCTCATTATTTTCTAATAAATAAACACACAAACTCATTTTCAGTTGCATGCATGGGAACTCCTCGAAACACTTTAATATCAGTGAGGACCTTTATACTTTAGGGAAAACATGTTTGCTTTTTCAATATAAACTGAAGTTAATATATATATATCTTTAAAGGGTAAGCAGTTATAAAATGTGATTTGTGACTGACATTATTATGTGAATATAAATCTTGATTTTTTTTTTATGCCCCCCCAGATCGATAGATAGGGGCATATTGTTTTTTGTCTGTCTGCTTTTTTCGTCACAAAACTTTAACCTTGACCAAAACACAGAAGTCCTTCCACCAACAGCTTCCAAATTTCAAAGGTGTACATGCACCTTGATGAGCTCTACCTGCCAGGCGACCTTCAAATGACCTAGATCACAAAGGTCTAGGCCACCCCCCATTCGGATGGGGGGCATGATGGCATTCATTTGAATGTAGTTCTTGTTTCTCCTTAAAAGTAGGCATAACGAGGAAATAAATGACAAACTTCATTTTGTTCTCAAACTACATTGTTATTTATCCCCTCTCTTCACAGTGGTAAGGGCTATATCCTTTGTTATGAAGTGAAGTGGGTAACAAAATTTGGCCAAACTTACAGTGAAAGCCATTTAACTTATTTGAGCAAGTTGAATTTTTCTCCTTTTTTTAGCATAGGAACCCTGAAAATATTTAATTTTTAACAAAAAAATTGCCAAATTTATGCATTTAAATTAAAAAAGTTACATTAAAGTCATCTAAAAATGATTATTCGGTATTTGGGTTATTTGTTTATTTATCATCAACTGGACAGTTTTTAAACTGGCAGTATCCGTTTACATACCTATATATTAAAGCAAATATTGCTGATTTGTTTAATTTCCACAAACGTTTTCACCGCACTGTATCACTCCGCACTCAGGAGCATATCTATTCAATGTGATTACGTACATCAGATGTAAGAACATGATCTCCTTGCAGTGGTATGCAAATAGTGAATGAAACCTGACAATCTGGATCATTTTGAAATCAATGTGCTCAATGTTCTGAGAGACTGCCGGTGGGGTGGGGGGTGCGGGGGTGGAATATCATGAAACAAAGAGCAAGATCAGCTGGCTTACTACAAGTACCTGATAATTAGAGTTACAGGAAAACATTTTGAGTTTCTGGCATCATATAATATGACCTTTGTCTCTATGGAGTTCAACCCTGCTTAAATACTGGAATTAGAATTATACCTATTTCATCATGTAAATTCTGCCACCAGTCTCCCAGCACATTGTGGGCTTTATATTATATAACTCCAAATGATTGAACCCAGGTGATGTGGCGAATGCACAATGATTCAACATTTCATTCAGTAAAAACTGCTAGCTTTTTATTGTGATAATTTTGGTCATGAATATGAATTTTTACCATCTCAACTCAAAATCCAATTTCCTTTTATTAATTTTTTCGCATTTAAAAGGTTATTAAATTGAACAAAAAAAGATGACTAGTAAAAAGATGTTTTTTACTTGATATGTTGGAAGATTCAAGATTTAGAAACTTCTCTGATTTTCTTTTCAAGGGAAAGTTTAACCCTTTCCCTCATATATACCCCTTTTGACGCCCTCAATAGGTATCACATAAAGCCTGATCTGCAGAAAACCACAGTTAAACCTTACCAAATTTAATTACAAAATCCTCATTTCCAGACCACTGAGGAGCAGCGAACAGCATAAAACCTGATCAGCCTGCGAGTAACTCGCAGGCTGATCTGGTTTTATGCTGTTCGCATAGGTCTTTTCATGGTGTCCTCTATGAGGGAAAGGGTTAAGGCAGAGTGCATGCAGGCTTTCAAAAGATGAAAGAAAGATATCTCTTAAAACTTAATATATTTTTCGTTCTTTTTACTTTTACAACTGATACTATTTCCTGTTGACGGTTCATGGGTTGGACCAGTACTTTGTGCTTGGGTTATTCATGGAAATGCCTTCCATTGAGGTTTGTACCCTCATTTACCTTCAGATCCAGAGTCTAATATGCTACCGTAATGGACCACATCACAAGGAAAATATTTAGAAATAGTCAGTCAACCTTCGATACATCAGCATCCAATACAATGGCATACTCAGGTTCCGGCATTAAAAGTCATATGACGGATATTTTCATTTCTAAACAACAGCAAATTTGACTTCCAGTATCGGCAGCAAGTTTCGATACATCAGTGAAATCGAGATTTGCAAACACTGCCGATGTATCAAGGCTTGACTGTACATTTCTTTTGTATGTGTTACTGGTTGAACATAAGACTGCTAATTATTCTTTGTATTTGGGGAAAGATGCTGCATTAGATTTATAATGCCTTATCTGATATGCATTCAATAAAAATGTAATTCAAGTCTCCGATACCAATGGTTACCAGGGGAACAATAGACACAAATGTAATCAAAGAAAGCAATAAAAGATAATCAAATATTAATTGGCAATGTCACTTTATATGGTTGTATAGGAAAATAGATGCTATATATCTTGTCACTGACCGGTATGTGACCTTTCAGCTATTGATAATGGGGATCCCACAAGTATTTTCACAGGGTTTTTGATGAAGCACAAATTTTTTGTGTGCGTTTTGATGCAGTCTAGGATGAAATGATCCCAAAATTTCATACCAATGCGCCATCAATGACGCAATTTTAAAAACTCGCTTGAAACTTTCATTTTCGTTTTCAGAAAATTGAATACTAAAAAAAGTAGCATGCTTATAACAGACAACTGTATAAAGTTGTTCATAAATTTATAGTGCGCATTCCAATTTTTCTTGCTTATCAGCTACAAGACTTCTCATTAAACAACAACTAATTATTATACAATCAGCCATAGTAACAAGTATTTAAACAAAGCATGTCCCCCAAATTTCAAATGACCCCCAAATTCTTACCGTACCTGTAAGAGGACATATGTCACCCCAAAATAAAAAAAGTCAGCATTAAACCCTGTTTTCACTTGGGTATCCATAAGGAAAGAAATGTCATAATTATGTGACTAGTTAAAAACCAGATCAGCCAGAAAGCAATTGGCATACGGCCACAGCCCTATATTTAACCCTTTAATATTCATGTACAAATTTATGACTTAATGAATATATAAATTGACTTGATTAGACTAGCTATTTGAGTTTACTGTCGCTTCGACAGTATTTCAGTCATATAGTGACGTCCAGCTAATTACAGGTGGAGGAAGACCCCGAGTGCACGGAGGCATCCGGGTAGAACCACCGACCTACCGCAAGCCAGCTGGAAGGCTTCCTCACATGAAAATCCAAACGACCCTTCCAGGATTCGAACACACGTGGTGAGGGGCTGAGTGAGTGTTAAATTCAGCGACTTTACCCTCTCGGCCACTGAGGCCCCATATAAATTGACTGTACTTTAAAACCTTAAAGATAAACGTAAACTTCAAAAGTCAGATGTTTTACATTTTACATTCATTCTATGGATTAAGCTATGTTTAGGATTGTATTGTTAGTGTATAAAAAAATAATTATTTCATTTCAAAGCACCTTTGTAAATCTGTTCTAATGACGATTTCAAAATTTAGAATTTTGGATCTGAAGTAATAGACATGAAATATTGATGAGTTTTAGAGCCCTGGGGCTGGAACAACAATACTTAGCGCAGTTATATTTAAATTTAAGGTAGAAATGCATTCTACTATTCCTGTCTCATTAAATATCTAAGGACATGAATAATTACTTAAGTAACTCAAAGTTTTTGTTAAGAAATTAGATAATTGATTATTTTTATTAGAGAAACAAAAATAATGAAATTTGCCTTTTGTAAGTAATTGTTAAGTATTACTTAATAAGCACAAAAACTTGTATTGAATTGATACTGGAATTGGTGCCAGGATTTACCCTATGTATAAAGCATCAGGGACTTTAAGATAAAAAAAACCCTGTCAAATCTCAGGTTAAAATAAGGACTGTGTTCAGTTTGATTCAGCCTGACAATGGCGTGTTATGCTGTATAATTATAATAACATGTATATTCAAATTGACGACTAAGGCTCTCCACTTCCTTCACTGGGATACTAGGTAGTCAATGGTTGACCTGCTTTATTCAAAAGAACACATGGTTTTGTGTGTGATCTTTTTTGTGAGCAGTTGACCTGGCCGTGAAAGCTTGAGAGGGAAAGGTGGGGGCTTTAATTTTCGTTTGCTAAAAATTGGGAAAGTGCATTGCTCTCAGTCTTTTCTGGTTCTTTAATGGCTCGTCATGGAGTTAATTGATGCAACAGGGTAATAAAGGTTCAATACAGGGTGGCCTCATTAGCGGAATTGTGTAGAGGTCAGTTTAGTATCTTGTTCAAGCAGCCATATTGAGTGCTTATTGAACGGAAATTAATGATACATGTGCACAATGTTATGTGTAATGTCGTGGGTCGTTTGGGGTTCGGTTAAGGTTATTGACCTGTATGAAAGTAGGTCACTAGTGTAAAATAGTGTGAGGTTTATTCGTCCCAGGTGACTCGTTAGAGAGGTCAATGTCGACCTGCTGGTATATAAGTGAAGGTTTATTGTCGATAGGGTACTTTTGTGATTTGTTAAGAGACACTTTAATATAATATTCAGCTGTTATAATGATGAACACGGAACTGCAGTTGACTGTCTGTATATTGACATCAAGGAAAGTACAATTGAGTGATTGTTTGATGTCCCAGTTACACTTAACTTCAGTCATTGGGTGTTAATTAAATTCAAGCATTTTACAGATAAACTTAAGACATTAGATAAGAGTGCTTTGTGTCCACCCTAGAATCGGGAGGTTTTAGGTTTGATCCCTGGCTGCAAATTTCATAAAAAATGGTATATGAATAGCTCCCTTGCTTGGTGCTAAGTATATAAGGGTACTTCCAGGTTAGTTGACTAAGTGTCAGGATAATGTGACTGGGTGTGGTATCATGCCACATGTCTACGACGTGATACTCGTGCTGCAGTGTGGTAGCACTATATGTTTCTGTCTTAAGTAATAGACAGGACATTAAGCTCAATAAGACAAATTAATTCTTCTTCTTCGTCATCTTTTTCATCATCATCAACATCATCATCATCCTCAGCAGCAGCAGCAGCAGCAGCATGATAGCATCCTCATCATAATCAATTTGAGATACTTTGATGTGTTCTGACACCAAACAAAATTCTTTGACAACGAAAAACACACAGTAGGTATCAGAGGTGGCAACTAGAGACCCTCTGGCATACATTTCAGACAGAGATTCATCGGCAACTAATCTAGGCAGTATCTGGCACACAATTCAGCATGATCTGTATCTGACTATAAGATATAGGGAGCCACACTATAAAGCACCAATACAATAGATAGCGAAAATATTTTGGCGTAAATGATCACAACCCTAGGCAATCATTTCACAATTAGTGACATGACAGCTGCTCCCAGCCAAATCTGTTGGGATTAATTTAAGGCTGTCTGAGCATGCTCAAACTCGCGGTGTCAAAGTCAGTAAGTAGTAGCTTTTCGGTCCCATTATAGCTTATAACAAGACGGTTTAACTTCTGGGAAATATCACCAGCACGAGAACGCCAGACATGATGGGATATTGGTGTATCAAAGTGGTATCGATATTCCGATATTGCCTCCGAATCGCACTTGATTTATGTCGGACTGGCGTTATTGGTTTGTCAATATTCTAGAAGATTGGGATTTTTTTTTCAATAATCCTATAGTCAAGATTCTGTCTCATTTTGTTTCTGTTTGTGTGCACTCCTTTTGGTAGGTGAGTATTCATGCGCAGTGCATCACAGGTTTACAATTTGTAAAAAAGTAGTCCCTTGTTTTCACAAACATTTTTGAAAAAATAAAGATTCCTTCATGTTTTGGCTATTTGAGATTGATGACTTACCACATATTAAGAGCTTTTCTTATCATTAAAATGCAATTCAATACTGGACCATCAATCTTGAAGATGTTAAGCAAACAACAAAAAACAAACAACAAAAACAAACAACAAAAGAACTGTGAGGCAAGTTAAGCTTTTTATACTCGTAGTGGCTTAAATACACTACATCAATCTCTCGCTAAAAACAAACCCTTTAATAATGATAACTGTACCTGTCTGGAAATAAAATCTAGAGCTATCACTGATGGTGATTAATACCCCTGTATCCTGATTTAGGACGGAAAGGGACGGGACAGGACCACACTTCTGTGATCAGGGATATAATAATGACTTAATGTAATCCATCCATCATTAAATTATAATTATGATCCTTCAAAGACTTCAGTGCTGATGCAAGCATCCATTGACATGGAGTTTTAAGCTCTTCTGCTCAAAGTCTCTCAGAGTATCATTTGATAACTTACTCAATAATATTTATGGGTACTCAATTTAGTGTTGAATGTAAACGGTAATACTCGAGTAGCCATGCTGAAGGCCTTCATTAAAAATATGTTTGTTTCCAATGCTCCGAACGACAGATGACAGAATCGTAACTGCCTCAATTTATTTTTAGACCCAGACAGGTGATTTTATTTTTCGGTTTACTGATTTTGCTCTTTCCAGTCATTTTTGCTCCTTCCAGTCTTGAATTATATTGTCATTCCTTTATCTTGAAAGCCAATCAGCTTTGCTCAAGTTAGAGTTTAAAAAAATCCTTCCAACTCGACAATAAAGTTCTGGGTAGGCCTATCAGCCCAGCACTGCAATCAAACATATTTCTTATGAATTTGCCCAATTAATTGCAATACAGCTTATTTGTTCCTTTAAGATGAAAGAAGCTTCAAAATGGAGCCTGCAGGCCAGTTGATGACGGCATGAGCTATGTAACCAGGATCCCACCCAAGTACAAGCAACAAATTCTTGAACAAATCCCAGGATTAGCCTTAATGTGTTTGAGAGATCTTTCATATATTACACCATCCCGTAACAGTCGGTTTTGAACCCTTCAATCTGTAAAAATTCACAGGTTTTAATCATCGGAGAGAATCTTGTGCATGGAATAAATCACTTTCATCATAGCCGAAAGAAATTGGAGCCTCATTTTGTAATCTTGGCTGATATAACATGAAAGTCCCGTATTCATTTTTAGGGATGAACTTTTGTTTTTTTAAGTGGAACCAACCCTGGATTCCCATGCACCAGGGCCGAGATATTCCCTGTAATTAGTTTGGTTGCCATTCGATACATGACATTGGCATTGATCTAAAGAGGGGTTGAGCGTAATGATATTTTTTTATGGTTTGAACAGTATCTTGTGTTTGCTGATTGCATGGGAATTCTGAACATTGAGGGAGCAGTAATTTTACACTAGGGAGCAATCATTAAGAAGAAAGTATTATGATCATGTATGTATGTTTTGCAACTTTTTCTGATAATGCATTATTAAATGAAACACATTAAAATGCACCTTAAGTTAACTAAACAAATTATGAAAAAGATCTTTGGGGCTGAAATGTTGAACTGTACTATAATTTGGATTTTGCATAATAATGGATGTACATAGTTTGTTTGCATTATGTGTTATACTTGTTCTACACTGTGTTTTTTTAATTTATTTATTTATTTTTGTTGAAAATTTATCACATAAGATTTTATATTTCAAGGACATTTAACCAATGCTAATTTTTGTTTCTTCTTCTTCACAATTCATATCATTACGATTTTAGATATTTGCAGTCTGACCAAGTTTCAAGTAATTGCTTTCAAAGGCTATAAATTCCATTGTTGAAAGTAGAGCAGGTAAGTTAAACAAACAACCCTTCCCATTTTCGCGAAAATAGCAATGTTATTTCGCAATGCGTCCTTGTATTGGTCCAGTGAATGAAATACTTCACATTTTCTCACACCTTGAGTATCGAGCCTTACAGACAAACAGGTTCACAAATCTGAGTTAAACAATCTGACAGTTACGGTTCATCAGGATGATGGATGGTGTCTGTCGGTCACACGAAATCTCTCAATGCTGATCGCCACTTCAGATAGTTTGTCAACATTTATGGACAAAAACAGTCATACACAAATGGTATCGTGTATGGTCATTGATAAAAATTGTCGTCTGCTTATATTAAGCATTTAACTTCACAGGGACATGTCAACTTTGACACAATGTCAGACCACAGTAGGGTGTCATCAACATTCCTGAATACTTGAATTATTCTAAAAGCCTTCTACGGCTTATCAGGTTTAAAAATGTTTGTATTTTATCCCAAAGATTTGTTACGGGATAAGAATTAAGTATACAGTTTTAAACTTTTAAAAAAACCCTTGTGCTTCTTTATCTGGATTTATATCCAACTTTATTGTTGTACTGTTTCTAGGGTTAACCCTTTCCCTCATATAGACTCATTTTGACGCCCTCAATAGGTATCACATAAAGCCTGATCTGCAGAAAACCACATTTAAACCTTACCAAATTTAATTACAAAACCCTCATTTCCAGACCACTGAGGAGCAGCGAACAGCATAAAACCTGATCAGCCTGCGAGTTACTCGCAGGCTGATCTGGTTTTATGCTGTTCGCATAGGTCTTTTCATGGCGTCCTCTATGAGGGAAAGGGTTAAGGGGTTTACTTAAGGTAAATCATCCCTCATTAAATAGTGATCATTGTCCATCAAGTGATTGTGGGAATTTTATAGTATATGCAATCCAGTATAGACTTTGAGCAAAAGAGCCTAAACTCCAAGTCAGTGGATGCTTGCACTCTTTATGCTACGATACAACAGGGAAACAAACGCTAATGTTGTGGATTTAACCGTTGCTCAGAATGCGGGGCTGGGTCTGCTTTGTTAGCCAATTAATGCGTCAGTCTAATATAGTCTATATGAAGACAAGAGTTAAGTAACAGTAAAAGAAACAATAAAGGTGTCTCTTCATAATGCTTCAGCATTGATTATAATTATGTCTTCATCAATAAAAATGGAGAAAAAAATTCAGCAAATTGGAATTGACTTAACTATAATTTAATGAACAATTATTCAATTTAGAAGTCATAATTTTTCAGTGTGCCTGGAATATAAATACTGGCCCTCTTGTTAGCTGACATCAAGAAATTATGTGAACAACAATCCCCTTTTTTTGTCACCTGCTGTAAAGATAGGGGACACTTAGGGATCACTTTTCCGTTGTCTGTCTGTCCGTCTGTCTACAGTCTCTCTGTCTTTCACACTTTTTCCGTAACACTTCAGCAGGTGGCACATGTGCACATGTTCCAAAGAACAATTTTGTCAATCAATATTTGTCTGTCCATTCATCTGCCTGTTTTGTTCAGTTATATAGAGAATACTAGGTTAGTGTTGCTTTGCCGAGCAGGATAAACTTATCTTTATCCAACACTAACCTAGTATTCTATTTATCCTATTATTCGAAAATAAAAGAAAAAAAATCTGGATTCTCCCAACTATCTGCCCTTTAGTATTCTTCCGCGTGTGCAAGCAAACAAACCGTTCTGCGTACACACCAAAGTAGTCCCAGGATTTAAAAAACGGTTATAATAATTCACGAACTTTTCGAAACTTTTTATTAAGCATATGTGTTAAGCATTTTCAACTTTCAAATACTCGACAAGAAAAAAATATATTTAAAAAGTATAGTATCTTACACGGTTGAGCCCAATACACAAAACACATTTGAACGCAAGAAAGTAGTTCCGATGACGTCAGAGTATATAAAATCTCACGAATGAGTATAAAGCTAAGTTTATTCGATAGGCAGTTTATACCACGATGTGAGTCTGATGATAGGATAAAATATGATTATAATCACATAATTGCTATTATGGGCCTGGCAAGTATCTTTTCAACATTTACAGTACTCACAGATTTTCTTGCCATAATCCTGTTTTACAAAATTGATAAAAAATGTACAGAACTGACGGCAATTATATACTTCTGCTAATTATCCAATTTAAATAACACAAAATATAATTCAAACTGATGGTCAAGAGCTCAGAGCAAAATTTTGGTAACTACAATCTGTTAAAATTTTTCACCAAGACCTTGATGTTTAGTTTGCCCAAACTCTGCAGAATCTAGCTTTGTGTCAGTATAACAGAGCCTTGTTCTTCATTGTGGCAGAATTATTTTTGTGCCATGGAAAAAGGAAAAAGCTACAGATCACCAAAATTGGTAAAATAATGTATAGAAATGACAGCAAACATATATATATAATTCAGCTAATATCCATTTTGAATGACACATGCTAAAATTCCAACTGACAGTTGA
Organism: Solen grandis; assembly: GCA_021229015.1. Lineage (NCBI taxonomy): Eukaryota > Metazoa > Mollusca > Bivalvia > Adapedonta > Solenidae > Solen > Solen grandis. The sequence goes on along the minus strand of CM037784.1, from coordinate 44,857,051 downwards.
AGGCTCAGTGCAAAATCATGTAAGTAATTGATAAAATAGTTTTTCACTAAGATCTCAAAGTAAACTTTATCCAAACTGAGACTTATGATATTAGAAAGAGCCTTTTTCTTCGTTGTGGCAGAATTTTTGTGCCAGTAAATAAAAAGAGGAAATTAGCTACAGATGATGTGTAGAAAATGTGTTATAAATTCACATGAACAGGAGTTCCTGTCTGGATGCTATAAAGTAGTGACTGTCAGAACAGTGGGCCCCTATCTAGCGAAGCGTTTCTCGGAGTATTATTAATAGGTAATAAAGAGTCGGTAATAGGGCTTTTAGTATTCGACAAATGTCGTTTAGGCGCAATCCCTGGTCTCTGGTAGATGATAAAGTTCCATGGTGTGTTATTTAATGACTAAATGGGTGGATCAATGACTTTGGATAATAAATAAGACTCTGGCGTGGATCATTATTGTTCAGTCATATTACATACCGTTATCTTCTGTATAAGCAGGCTTGAATTCCAGCATGAATACTTGGCACTAAGTTATACATGTACTTAGAATATTAAGTATTTAGTTAGGTAAACATTCCACTGTTCCTATTGAAATAAATGATTAAGTTTAAATAATGAAATGGGAATCATATTAATATTAATAATTAATAGATGTAAGAACTCTTCAGTATTTATGTATCACTTAACAGTAAGTGCTTATTTTAACCTATACACTTTTTTTCCTTAATTTAATTAATTTTTTTTAAATTGTAACAATGGATTTTTCACTGCTCTGCAGACTGTGTAGAATTTGATCTACACTTTTGTATAATCAAACAGAGAAGACCCTGATCAGTTCTGTTTGCCAATGTGTCAAAATGAGTGTTTATGAAGCAATTAAGAGTTATGGTAGATTCTATGAAATATTGTAGGAAATGATATTACATTTACATAAATCTTAAGTTTCATGCATATGGCTAACAATTTGATTTTTTTTTGCGTGTGTTTAGAAATGAAATATTTAGATGTTTATATATATAAGAGAAACAAGAATAATGAAATATGGTCCTTAATATTTCAGTTAGCGCTATATAAGTTTAAAAATGATGGAATTGGAGACTGAATAACACTTTACTCTTTACCACGTAAATGATAGACGTGTTTTGACACCATTTAACAGATAAACCAGATCTGGATCAGATGGCTTCCCACAGGATTCATAATGAAGCATTGTTTGAAAACCCATGTTTGCGCAGTATGCTTTGCTTCTTAATCGACCATTGGATATTTGGTTAGCAAAACTTCGTACTCCTGAATTGTATTTCATTGGATCTGTGGCAGAAACAGCGCGGAGACAGCAAGGATCATTTGACCAATGAAACAGCGAGGGATTTTGAAAGTTAGCTTCAATGTGCCGTGCACAGCTTAGGTCACACTCCTCGCCTTTAAGCATTGCGTTTTATCTTGCCGGAACAATGAATCAATCATTTTTCGTTTTTTTGTAAATTTCAACAAAGAGTATTCAGAATACTATGTGTGATTTCATTGGTCAGCAAGTAGCTGATAAATATTCATGAAAACAAAGTTTTGCCAGCTGGATATCCCATAGTATATACAGAAGTGATAATGGAATATATACCATGGGTTTTTGATGATGATAATATAGATGCTATGTTAAATATACTATTTGAAAGATTGATCATTTTGGAAGGAGGATGAATTATATTATTTTCTACTTAATCTTAATCTAAGTCATAATTTATTGATATATGTTGGAAAAAAAAAACATGATTTGATATATCGTAAATCTTTATATCAGTCTACATGTATATCAGGATTATCGCGCGTCACTAATGATCCAGAGTCTGACAGTATCCCATAGTGCAATAGGTGCAGCAGTAATGCAGTATGCAGACGTCGCTAGTAACTAACCTTTGATCAGTTAGTACAAAGTTAATTTAGTCTGGGCTGAGTTTAAATCGGGCTGATTGGATATGCAGAGGCATTATTGATGATCGTAATTATGTTAATTAATTTCCAAAACCATCATTTAAACAAATATTAATTATTTTTGGATGTAAGAATTGTGTTTTAAAGATAACTATGCAGTCTTTCATAACTATGATATCACAGGGTCCAGGAGTATTTGCCAAATGATTACAGCTTCCAACTTTTGGTCTTCAAAAGCTGACTATGAAATTAGTATAATTACATTTAGGAGTCACCCGAAATTTATGGCCAATCAGAAGCTCTGAAATTACAAATTTATCAGCAATTTATTTCAATAAAACACCTTTCTGTTTTCTATCATACCATGTGCAAAATAGATCTATCCATTTTACAAAATCAAGTGTTTTCCACAAATTGTGGACTCCACACAAAAGGGTTGAAACTAATATGTACTAAAGAACAAGTTAAGACCCTTTTGTACTGAGCCATCAAAATTTTGTTCACTTCTTAGTCAGATAGAATCATTTTAGACATTTCTCCAGGAGATAGTTTGGTCTTCTATTGTCTGTAGAAATGTTTTAATAGACTCAATCCAATACATATAAATGGAAAGAGATGGAACAGTTTTGCAGTCAGCCATCACCATGGTAACAGGTATAGTAGCCTAAATATTTGGTGTCCAGCAAACAAGGGTAGATATATGAAAGGTTGGCTCAGTGTCAGTATAATTAACATGACTGGATGTTTCCTGAGACATGTTACTTGTCCATAGCATTGTATTGATACATTTATCGTATGCCAGCACTTATCCTTGTTGGATACCCCCGGCTGACTTATTCCGTTTCACTACATCATGCTGTGGGAATATAGGCAAGCAAACCATTTTAATACAGTAGATATTGATTAAATTATCGACCAATGAAAATGCGCCTTATATTAATGCATACTCTTCAGCATGGAGTCCTGAAAGTAATGTTAACAATAAAAAAAGATGGGTGCATCCAGCAGCTGTATAAAACGGCCTCTATGATTGGTGTTAAAAACATGATGCACAAAAAACATGGCGTAATTAGACACACCCTAAAATGACAAAATCCAGTCATACAATCCCATGGCCTTTAGAATGACAATCTATTGATCGGCCATGGGTATTTGAAGATGACACTTATATATAACAAGCTGAGGTAGACTTAGTCCTTAATTAATGAGCAGTTGGTTGATGGGATGTTAAAACAAATATATCAATCTGGAAGGACTAAAATGATTGGATCATCAGTTTGTCTATGTTATGAAGGACCCAGCTTCATAAAATTCATAAAGGCGTGCAAGGGTAGACATGGCATCTGTAAAATTGGCATTTATTCAATATCTGTTTTTTTTTTTATGTTTTTCTCTTAACTTGATCTTTTTCTATAAAATTACTCCTTTTGCATGAAAGTGAAAAAAAGAAGATAAATGATGAAATATTTGTTGAAGTTGTTTTAAATAATCCATTGTTTTATGATTGTTGTTTTCTCTTTTTTTTTGTAACCAGTGTCTTGAAGACGACAGATTTAAGAGATTAAGTAAATGGCCACTTAGTGCACAATAAAGAATGGCTGCTTAGTAGAGGTCAACTGTATGATATTATAATGTCATTTTATTAAAAGACACCTGTCCATTTAAAGCGGTAGCTGAGGTTATACTCTTCTTAGTAGAGGTGACTATTAACACAAGTTTAACTGTGGAGTACCTGTGTAAATAAATCAGGGATCGTGTTTGTACTGTTAATTGGAGTACGTTTGTGCGGTTGAAACAGTTTACCATAAATCAGAATCACAAAAAAGTGTAGGTCAAGGTTATTTGTTACAGTTAACTTCCTGTCTTCATTGCCCTTTTGGTAATTTAGAGTAATCTCCCCTTTTGATTAGATTTAATGAAGGCAGACTTGCAACTAATGAGTTTCTATCTGAATTAATTCTGTAGAGTTTATGTAAAGTTGATTAAACACTCAGATTTTGGAGTAATTACCCTGGTAACAAAATAGCATCATTTTTCAATATGAGACCTCCTTACAAATTTTTAATGTAAAATTTTTAATGTGAGACTTCTTAATTTTAATAGATCTGATTACAGTATTTTGCTTATTTTTGTTAGAATTAGTAATTTTTTGTGAGAAACATTAGCAATAAAATCACTACGTTTAGTCATAATTATGAAAATAAATGTTAGTGCAATTTTGCGCTCTGCTCATTTGCTCATTCCCCCCCCACCCCCCGCAATGATCTTATACATGTATAATAGGTTTCTGAAAACTGGATTTACCAAAATAATGGAGACTGCATTTAGGAAAAAATAGGAGTTCTTTTCGTTGAAACTGGAGTCCAGGCCCCAAGTTCTGGAATATATATAAATTTTCGCAGGCTAAGATGTACTCAAATTTGCACTGAATCTATTATGGCCATTAAACTTAAAGTTTGAGCACAAAAATGATAGAGTTAAGTCTACAGAACATTTTTAATTTTGAGAACAAATGGACATGTAGGAATTGGTATGAATTATAAGAACTTGTTTCCTAATAAAACAGTTTAACCCTTTCCCTCATAGAGGAAACCATGAAAAGACCTATGCGAACAACATAAAACCAGATCAGCCTGCGAGTAACTCGCAGGGTGATCAGGTTTTATGCTGTTCGCTGCTCCTCAGTGGTCTGAAAATGAGGATTTTGTAATTAAATTTGGTAAGGTTTAACTGTGGTTTTCTGCAGATCAGGCTTTATGTGGTACCTACTGAGTGCGTCAAAATGAGTCTACATGAGGGAAAGGGTTAAATAAAGTGGTTATAAGACCTAAGCAGACCATTAAAGTGAAATACTGCTTTAGGAATAATAGGCTGACTTAAAAACTGTTTTAAGGTAATCCATCCATCATTGAATTAGGATCATGCATGGGTCCATCAAATGATTGTGTAAATTTTATAGTAAATGCAAACCGTTTTAGACTTGGAGCAAATAGCCTACGACTCAAGTCATAGGCTGCTTGCATCTGCACTGAAATCTTTTTAAGTATTTGAAGTTCCACGATTATTATAAATATTAATGATGCATTGGTAACCTTATGTTCTTTTGTAGAGGGAACAGTCTTTGGGTTGGTCAGCTCTCAAAGCACTTAAACAGTTTTAAATTTAAGTACCTTTTGTCTATAGAATAAACCAGAGTTTAATTCGGTTTCTTGGCTAATATAAGTTTCAATGTTCAAAAAAGATGATAAATCATGTATTTTGTAAGGGCAGTCACTTAATCTCTGATGTGATTAATTGACATTTTAACTCTTGACCTAAATGAAATTTAATTATAGATATTAGTGGACTAATGGAGTAGTTATAGTGTATATTTCATTGTTGCAAAATTCTTCAAAGGAAATCTTTAAATATTTGAGTTAAGGTACAGTGAATGATTAATTTCAAACTTTTTCAAATTTGGGCATTCACAAAGCTGAACACTCAATTACATTTCTGTCGGACGACCTTTGACCAAAATAATGCATCCTGGAATCCTAAGGCTATAACTTTACCCTTACTATGTTAAATTTCCTAATCTTCATTTTGGACTGTACCTTAAGTTGTTTATGGGGGTGTTTTCTGAAAATTCTTTAACCCTTTCCCTCATAGAGGATACCATGAAAAGACCTATGCGAACAGCATAAAACCAGATCAGCCTGCGAGTAACTCGCAGGCTGATCAGGTTTTATGCTGTTCGCTGCTCCTCAGTGGTCTGGTAATGAGGATTTTACAATTAAATTAATAAGTAAGGTTTCAGTTTGGCTTTCTGCAGATCAGGCTTTATGTGGTACCTATTGAGTGCGTCAAAATGAGTCTATATGAGGGAAAGGGTTAACTGAATATAGCGAACAGTGCAGACCATTTTTAGACTGCACAGATGTGCAGGCTGATTTTGGTCTGCACTGGTGCTAAAGGCAGTCACTAAGTTGTGAAGGTTAAGTGTTTGATCCCCAGCAAGTCATTAAAATAATACAGGTGTGCCTTACATGTTCATGTACTCTGCTTGGCTCTCAGCCCATGAAGGTTACAATTCCACGTCAGGTTGTTGGCTACTGGGTGTGGTAACTAAGCATGCTGCATGTCGGTTGCATGATAAATCGGTGACGCAGCACCATAGACAAAAGAGAGTTGTAATTTGTATTGTGGAATGTGTGGTATTATGACTGATCATTATATGAAACCAGTTGTCTTCATCTTATCCCATCAAGTCGGATCATGAGAATTAAGAGAGAAGTACAAAAACCTGATAATTTTCAGGCCAATTTGACGTCATACTGATCACAAAGACCATTTCTTTCATCATAGCTTCCATGTCATAAAGATGTTATTTAACCCTTTTCCTCATAGAGGAAACCATGAAAAGACCTATGCGAACAACATAAAACCAGATCAGCCTGCGAGTAACTCGCAGGCTGATCAGGTTTTATGCTGTTCGCTGCTCCTCAGTGGTCTGGAAATGAGGATTTTGTAATTAAATTTGGTAAGGTTTAACTGTGGTTTTCTGCAGATCAGGCTTTATGTGGTACCTATTGAGTGCGTCAAAATGAGTCTATATGAGGGAAAGGGTTAAGCTCAGTCACAAGAAAGACGGATATCCACTGTTTATTTTTTTTACGATCAATCAATTTTTTCAATTGTCTTATGAAGAAATATCTTATAATTTTCTTAATTAAACCTTGAGAAACTTTAACGTGCTCTGAAGTTAACAGAAGAAATATATCCTAAATAATAAACAGTCATGTTTTTCCATATCTTCAGTGAAGCTGGATTAATATCCTGCTTATAATTTACTTAAAACAAATCTATTTCGTATGACCTAGTTCTAAGATAATGGGTGTATTTACCCACTAAAAGAAGAAATATTGTTTTTCACGTGGAATTAATACACTATGATGTGAAAGACTTAATTTTGTTGAAAGCTCCCATATTGCTTGGGAACCGTTTTAATGGTAGCAAGTGGTATGAGCTGGTTTTGACTGGTTTTATTGGGAGCACGGGTCATTTCCTGATTGCTTCATGTTTGAATGATTGTCTACAGGGGAGCTAGTGGTGTATTCCCTCTGGTAGACCACATGTTTATCTTGATAGTGAAATGGGATGGAAGCTGTCTGAGAAATGGTTGAAATTAAGGCCCTTTCTTTTTTATTCTTGGTTTTTGGACTGGTTTTTCAATGAAAAATTCTGTCCTTTAAATTGATGATGTCTTATATTAGTGGTGTCGTTTTTTTTTAAAATTTTTTTAATTAATTTTTATTTTTTACCTTGACCTTTGACCTACTTTTTATGGAAAAAAGCTGCATCTGGACAGGTATCTGCTATAACTTCCATGTGCTTCATTTGATTGCTTCAATATTTGGACAGTTACTAAAGAGGATGGACCTCTTCATTATGCAGTTGACCTTGACCTTTGACCTACTTTGGATGAAAAAAGCCCAGAAGGACCCGTCCATAATACCATCAGGTCTTGTTCATTTCATGCTAAGATTCTATTTCATTCAGTTAGTTAAAAACAAGAGGGCCATGATGGCCCTGAATCGCTCACCTGAGTACCATTGCTTCAACTGATGTCAAGGTTTTTAAACAGACAAGGATTCTGATATAACTTAATCTAAAACATTTTACCCCTGACAATACTACACACCAAATACCTAAGCAATGGGCCATATGGTTTCAGAGAAGACTTGGGCGCAGGGTCATTTATCACCGTAGGGCCAAGACTTTGAAAATCTTTGTAATGAACCATTAGATGCTACAACATACCAAAAATCTTAGCTCTAGGCCTTATGGATTCATAGAAGAAGATTTTTTAAGATTTTCCTATATAACTCTATGTAAAACAAGTGACCCCTGGTGCGGGGTCATTTATCACCATAGGGCTATGATTTGTACAATCTTGGTAGTGGCCCATAAGATGATACTACATACCAAAAATCTTAGCTCTAGGCCTTATGGATTCATAGAAGAAGATTTTTTAAGATTTTCCTATATAACTCTATGTAAAACAAGTGACCCCTGGTGCGGGGTCATTTATCACCATAGGGCTATGATTTGTACAATCTTGGTAGTGGCCCATAAGATGATGCTTCATACCAAATATCTAAGCTCTAGGTCTTATGCATTCATGGAAGAAGATTTTTTAAGATTTTCCTATATAACTCTTTGTAAAACAAGTGACCCCTGGTGCGGGGTCATTTATCACCATAGGGCTATGATTTGTACAATCTTGGTAGTGGCCCATAAGATGATGCTTCATACCAAATATCTAAGCTCTAGGTCTTATGCATTCATGGAAGAAGATTTTTTAAGATTTTCCTATATAACTCTTTGTAAAACAAGTGACCCCTGGTGCGGGGTCATTTATCACCATAGGGCTATGATTTGTACAATCTTGGTAGTGGCCCATAAGATGATGCTACATACCAAATATCTAAGCTCTAGGCCTTATGGATTCAAAGAGGAAGATTTTTTAAGATTTTTCTATATAACTCTTTGTAAAACAAGTGACCCCTGGTGCGGGGTCATTTATCACCATAGGGCTATGATTTGTACAATCTTGGTAGTGGCCCATAAGATGATGCTACATACCAAAAATCAAAAGGTTAGGCCTTGTGGTTTCGGAGAAGAAGATTTTTTCAAGTTTTTCCTATATAAGCCTATGTGAAATCAAGTGACCCCTGGGGCGGGGCCAATTTTGACCCCAGGGTCATAATTTGTATAATCCTGGTAGAGAGTCATAAGATCATGCTACATACCAAAAATCAAAAGGCTAGGCCTTGTGGTTTCAGAGAAGAAGATTTTTTAAATTTTCATTTTTAAAATCTATTTTTAGCTCCTGTGACCTAATTATGCAATGGACCAGAACCATTTATACAACTTTAGTAGAGCTTCATCCAAGGAACATTCCTGCAAAATATTTTTCAAATTGGCCAAGCCGTTTAGGAGGAGATGTTGTTTGAAGCAATTGTTGACGCCGGACGCACGCACGCACGCACGCACGCACGGACGCCGGACGCCGGACAAAAGGCGATCAGAAAAGCTCACCTTGAGCACGTTGTGCTCATGTGAGCTAATAAGGCCTCCTCTATTTTTCTTTGTTTCTTATGTCATAGGCCGATTTCATTTAGTTAAAACTAATTTCTTCTTTTTTTTTCTTTGTTTTTCATATCATTCACATATTCATATAGTTAAAATTAAGGCCTTATCTCTTTTAAGCTTGGCTGTTTTTCAAAGAAAAAAAGTTGAGGTATTGTCATCACTCTGGTGTTGTCATCATCAGTATCGTTGTCGTCGTTGGCATCAAGGGCTACATTTCTATCAAGTGCCATAACTCTTAGGTCTTTTTTTTTTTACAGTTAAAACTTTTAATTTGGCTATAACTTCAAAACTTTATGCCTTCTTCCATCAAACTTCATATTGTTTACTTTCATAAGTGCCTATATAAATCCATCAATGTCCATAATGCTAATTAAGGTAAAAAAATGTCTCCCTGTTTAAAAAAAAAAACTATGGTGAAAAAATTTAACCTTGGTCATAACTTCTACACTATTAAACCCTCTGTCAAGGGATACATTTCCATCAAGGGACATCACTCTCAGGTCCATTTAGACCAAATTTATTTCCTTTTTTAAAAAAGGAAATATAGTGAAAATTAACCATGGCATAAACTTAGGCAGTTTTTTTCACATTTTATCTGTTTTCTACTTATAATACAAAAAGAGATGAGCATTGGCATCCCCATGTGATGCCCTTGTTTATTCTTTGTTTATCAAATCTGACAGTGAATGTCAAATTCCATTTCATATGGTTGATATTAAAGCAATGGCTTTTCCTCAATACAACCCCGGCGGAGTCCAAAACTGTATAATTATGTAAAAGAGTATATTGTCACTTGTTCGGATATTTAGTGGGTTTTCTCAGAGTATTCCGGTTTCTTCCCATATCAAGGACCACCAGCCATGCCAATGAGAAATAATTTTCATAAGGCATGTCGATCGCATTCTGTCCAATAGTTATAAAATAAATTTAGTTTTTTATTTTATGCTAACTGATGTAATACTGTCTTCTGTCAGTGAGATAAAATTTGCCACAGTGTAAATAATGATATATAGATCTGCCAGGACTATTTATTTTACTTATAAATGAAATGTAGCAGCAGGTAGCATAAAATAAAATGAAAATTTGTTTGTTTTGAATGGATATAGGCTATATCTCATCTCAGAGTGATAAAATTTTTACATTATCTCTCACGTTACGCGCTCGTGAAAATATGAAATTGTATCACAACTCGATGAGATATAATCCATATCCATTCAAAACAAACAATTATCTTATAGAACTTTTCACTTAAGTTGGGCCTATATAGATACAAAGGTGAAGCGTCATGTCCCATCCTCTGTCAGGTCACGTCGCTTAACATATAATATGCAATGCAGAGGTATTAATCACCATAAGTTCAAGTTAATGGTGGTTTTCTTCCATGTTACTTTACAGGGTTCTGCTGAAAGGGCTGAAATTCATTTCTGTGGCAGATAGCCTGTTCTGAAATCATTTCATCACATAACCTAATAAAAACTGCAGACTGGTTCAATAAAGCCTTGTTCTCTTAAATTGGCTACACTTTCATGATAACCAGTCTAGTTTTATGGTGCGCAGACGGGCTTGAAGGTTACGGACTGATGAAGAAACAAGCCACATCTCCATGTTTTGCCGTTAATGGTGATGAAAAATAGGCTTTGAAAGGATGTGCAGCGGCATTAATAATGCAAGACTGACATAGTGGTTTTTGCAGTCATTCCCCCGTGATCTTGTCTAAGTGGGAAGCCTGCAATTAAGTTTTGATGAAAAGTTACAGTTCTGCTCCCTATTTTTTTCGACCATGCTGTAAGTGGTAACATTTATCACTTTGAGTGATAGCTCTAGTTATATTCCTGTACAATAATATAGTATCACACAGTACAAGAAAATAATAAAGCACTGATCACTGCTATATAATAACTTTCACAGCTGTACAATAGGGCTTAATTACACAAATTATGCTGGAAAGTAATGATATCACAGCTGTACAATAGGGCTTAATTACACTGACAAATAATGCTGGAAAGTAACGATATCACAGCTGTACAATAGGGCTTAATTACACTGACAAATAATGCTGGAAAGTAACGATATCACAGCTGTACAATAGGGCTTAATTACACTGACAAATAATGCTGGAAAGTGATGATATCACAGCTGTACAATAGGGCTTAATTACACTGACAAATAATGCTGGAAAGTGATGATATCACAGCTGTACAATAGGGCTTAATTACACTGACAAATAATGCTGGAAAGTGATGATATCACAGCTGTACAATAGGGCTTAATTACACTGACAAATAATGCTGGAAAGTGATGATATCACAGCTGTACAATAGGGCTTAATTACACTGACAAATAATGCTGGAAAGTGATGATATCACAGCTGTACAATAGGGCTTAATTACACTGACAAATAATGCTGGAAAGTGATGATATCACAGCTGTACTATTACTGTATCACAGTTGTATGCTAATGCCTAATTATACTGAAAAATTATGCTGAACATAGCTGTACAATATCTTATCTCAGCTTTACAATAACACTGTCAATAACTGTATCACAGATGTGCAATACTAACTATATCACAGCTGTACAATTACAGCATCACAGCTGTATAATAACTGTATCACAGATGTGCAATACTAACTATATCACAGCTGTACAATTACTGTATCACAGTTGTACACTAACTGTATCACAGATTTACAATTACTGTATCACAGCTGTACAATTACTGCATCACAGCTGTACAATTATTTTACCACAACTGTTCAATAACTGTATCACAGCTGTACAGCTGTACAATTACTGTATCTCTGCTGTAGCTGTACTATACACAATGTTCATTAACTATATCACAGCTGTACAATAACTGTATCACAGTTGTACGTTTACTCTGTCACAGCTGTTCAATTATTGTATCACATCTGTACAATAACTACATCACAGCTGTACATCTACAATAACTGACTATCACAAAACACCATGTCACAATGTTCAATTACACTATAGCAAAACTTTATAAATAAAAAATGTCCATGCCATACAATAAAACCACAATCACACTGCACAATAACACTGTATTACATGAGATATCACAGTTGTACAATAACTGTATTCATTATGGCTGTACCATAACACTGTTAGACAGTGACTGCCCTAACAGTTTGGTGTATGTTAGAGGTGTATCAGACAATATACTCCGATCCAGTGCTGGGTGAGACGGTGTGAGCTGATGTATGGATTGTGTTTGATATATACAGATACTGCTGTGCTGTACAGTCAGGCCTTTCAAATCACTTGAAATATCACGAGTGGATGGAAGTACATTTGAAATGTTGAGCTTGTACAGGGGAAACTATGGATGTAATATAGATGAATTTATTTTGTGGTGTATATGAAAAGTCATTTTCTGGAAGATATAGGAAGTCAGTAATTAAAAAGGTAATATTAAATGAAGGTTTTAAGGATGCACTTAAGTACTGTTGTTGTTTATTTTTTCCAATAGTCTTTGTTATTTTATAGTTATACCTTAAGATTATTTTTATAAATTACTGTATATTGTGTTCATTGTTGTCTGAATGTAATGATTCAAGAAAAAGTTAATCCTGAAAATAAGAATATTTCCTTCTTACATAATTTAATTTTAAATTTATGACAAATAAGAGATTCAATGTGCTTTTTATGATAAATGGTATGTAATTTTTACATTATAGATTTTGTAAAAATAATAAATATTAGTTATATTTGGTAATAAATGATAATTATATAAAATTCATTTAGATGATAATATAGTTATGATAATTTATACATGATATAATTATGTATTTATGTAGGCATTCTAGAAAAAATGCACCTCATAATATTAGATCTATTATGATACACTGATGAAAAGCGCAGACCTGGTAAAAATGAAATATCTTATTAACCCTTTCCCTTTTGACGCAAAAAAATAAAAATTAAATTACCAAATTTAATTATAAAGTCCTACTTTCCAGACCACTGAGGAGCAGCGAACAACATAAAACCTGATCAGCCTGCGAGTTACTCGCAGGCTGATCTGGTTTTATGCTGTTCGCATAGGTTTTTTCATGGTGTCCTCTATGAGGGAAAGGGTTAAAGATCATTTTCATATATCATGTGCTTTATGTTGTTTTCAGTCACATTTAAATCCAGCTAATTGACCAATTTTAACTTATTTGCCACAATATTCCAAGTAAATAAATAATATCATGATGAAAATAAAAGGATAAATAATAATTGCAATAAAAAATTGATAAATATATATTTTGTAAAATATTATGCATTTTTATTGTATCAGTTTTACATGTAGTCAAGTTTGAATATTTTTAGATACAGGTTTTGTTTTAATTTAATCACTGTTCAACTTCTTGAGTTGACACCTCTTACTTTGATTATAAATAATACTATATTTGGTCTTTCAGACCACATGTCACTGGTTGATATAATCACTTGAGACAGACATTACTTCTAGTACCTAATGACATTAGAGCTATTGTTGTTAGCAAGCCAAATTGTGTATTTGTTAAGTTGTGAAGCCATGTTGATTATCTTAGTTGATTAACTCCCAATTGTATTTAGGGTAATTCTAGTGTTGGTTGGCAATGTCTTTGGATAATGTGACAGGGTGTGGTATGCCACACGTCTACGATGTGATGATTATACTGCAATATGTGATCTCACATAGACATTATAGTCTCCAAATGACTGAAAATTACTAGCTGTCAGTCTCCAAAAGATTTGGTCATACTTTAAAATCATTAATTTTCGTTGACATTAAAATTCATTGATTATGTACGTAAAGGAATTTTGTAGGTCATTTTTTTGGATCTTTTCCTAGAAAACATATGTCTATATAAGAGACAAGTTTTCGTGGGGATTAATCATTATTCTTGGATTATAAAACCAGCCACCTCCATGAAATCGATGAAAATTAGTGTCCCTTCCCCCATTTAAATTATGTAAAAAAATATCAAGAAATAGGAAAAGCAGAAACACACTCTATCAAAACTCCAAGAATTTTCAATTTAAGGGGATTATTTTTTTATTATTATTTAAGATGCATTTTGAATACTTGCAGCTCCTCAGCTGAGCCTACTTATTCAATGCATGGTGACGATTCATTTCGTTGTTTTTCATGATTTTTGTTAACTAGAAATAAAGCCATTTTGATTAAGTTTAAATTAGGTTAGGACTTCCATGTATTTAGCTGTGAATTCTGACATATTGCAGAATGAGGATTAAGAAATCATTTTTATACCCAAGCCGAATCAGAAAAATGGTTGTCGGGTCCAATCACGTCCTGTCCTGTCCTACACTCACATTACATGACGACAATATAGCATGCGAGGGTATCAATCACCTTTAGTGCTAGTTCAAGTTAATTTTTTTTTTTATTTTATCACAGAGAGTAAGGGAGAATTATAATCTATGCAAACATTATAAAACTCAATCAGCCTGCAAGCCCTGTTAACACTCAGGCTGGTCAGGTTCTGTACTGTCTCCTGGTACTCTTAACAGACCAAAATTTCTTTCAGTTTGATCATGCAATCTTTTTGTTGCTGTAGAAATTGATTTGGAAAAAGCTTATCAGACAGGTAAAGCAGCTAGATTTACTTTGTAATGAGGTCATTCCAATGATTCTGTCTGCACTCTATATCGCCGTCAACTGACCCCGGTCATCGGTCATCGTTGTTTGCACTAACTGTTTGTTATTCACAATTCAAGACCAATTCATACAAGGAGTGTGTCAGACAAACAGAAGTTGAACAGATTCAGGTAGCTGGACTTACGTGAACTTCTGAACTTAACATATTTATAACATATAATCGAATTCTTAAGTCATGCAAGTAAATTCTGTTGTCTGGTCCAGAAGTAGATCAATGAACCCTTGGGCCTTGTGTTTTCAAAAAGTACTTAAGTGCAATCTAAAGTTTAAAGTCAGATTGATCATACTCAGTTTAGTTCCTATCTAATCTTGAAGCCATATTTTCAGTTTGAGTTATTGTTATTATATGTATAAATGAAGTACAATTGATAATTTTGGGAATACGGGTGAGTGCCCGTGGGTTAGGGCCCTTGGGTGAGGCCCCTGAAATTCTTGAAAAAAACATGTACTAAATTACAATCTAAGCTAGGCTTAAATTCCAATACTATACTCATTAATCCCTATTGCATTACTTGACAGTATTA
This sequence comes from Solen grandis, assembly GCA_021229015.1. NCBI lineage: Eukaryota > Metazoa > Mollusca > Bivalvia > Adapedonta > Solenidae > Solen > Solen grandis. Next base: position 44,841,794 of record CM037784.1, on the reverse strand, counting down.
TTAATTGTGAGTTAGAAAAATAATTATTTTAGTCAACTTTGTTGTTAACCTTTGTACTAAAATACTAAAAAATAAAGCCGTCTAGCAATAATCGTAAAACTGCACAAATACTTAGAATTAATTAATTTTTAATCAAACAAAAACAATGAATAAGCTTTAGACACTTAAGTTCTCTTATTTTTTGTTGAAGAAACATCTTCTTTTTAATTAATTGCCTCTAAGAAGATAGAAAATACTAAAATCTCAAGTTCAACCAGTAACTATTACTTAGTGCAATAAGTGATACAAATAAATGCTTATAGATTAGGAAATTGAATAATGGTATTATTAATGGATAAACAAGATGATGGAATTTGCCATTTAATATTTAAGTATTATCACTACTAGTATGGATGCTTGAATTTGAACCTGGATAAATGCTTTGTGAGGCCTTAAGTACAGTCAAACCTGTATTAACAGACCACCTGAGGGAATGGTAAAATGTGGTCTCTGAATACAATTAGTCAGGTCTCCTAATCCAGGTTTAAGTCTATTAGATTGTCATATTCAAGAGTTTCAAAATGTGGTCTATTAATAAAGGTGGTCTCTCAATACAGGTGGTCTTTAACACAGTCTTGGCTGTATTTCAGACGCATGACAAGATTTTAAATAAATACTCAGTGGGGAATATAAATGCCTATTTGAATGACCTCCGATATGCAAGAAAGAAGGAAGAAAAAAATACTGGCAATCTAAAGATGTGAAGTACCTCCATTATGAGCTCTCTTGTGCTGGAGATTTTTATAGCCCTCAAGAATGCTTAACTACAGTACTCTGAAGCAATAAACATATGATTGAATAACAACACGTTTTGACGATGTGTAACAATTGCACATAGATTGGGTTTCGACAGAGATTTATTTCCTTTCTAACATCAATATAATGTAGTTTTCAGTCACTTTCAAGTATCGCCCCCATATTTATGGTCGTATATATTAAGACGGTTCAATTTTTTTTCTGCATACTTTGGTATTTTCTGATGTAAGAATGGATTGTTACAGAATATGTTGTGGGTAAATTATGTCTACACTTGCTGTGCATAATTGGTTTATGTGCTGTGTTAAATACGATACGTTTTTTGGGTTGAACGAGTACTTTGCACCTGGGAAGAGTCCTGATGCATTTATTCAATCTAAGGCAGGTATCAAACATGTGACCTTTGGATCAAAGTCAAGCAACACTATCACTCAGCCCTTTATTTCACTGTAGACGAAAACTTTTGACACAAATAACCATGTCGATCAGAAAAAAAAAAATTGAATTATTTTTTTTTTTTTTCAGGCAGGCAGGGAATAAAATAATTGATACATTCATTCTGACGTGGACGATTACGGGTATATAATTGTGGAAAAAAGCTGACAGAAATTTACACCCCAGTAAAAGGTAATAGTTTTATTTAATTCTTCTTCTTTTATTTGATTATCTGAATCATAAAGTCCTTTTGTATTTATTTGATTACTATCCCCTATGGCTTAGTGGTTAGAGTGTCCGCTTTGTGATCAGGAGGTAACAGATTCGATACCAATTAAGCTCCGGAATATTGAAGTAGTGTTTTCAAATTTACACAAATTTGTCAGGGCTGACCCTCAAATTGTTTAATTGACCCCAAAATATTTCAAAATTTGTCTTTTACCTGGTATCTATAAATCAAAGTGTCACTTGAAAAAACTGATTAAAGTCATAAACAACGATGCTGAAATTTTATAGCTCCATGCTTCAGGTACATGTATACTGTAAACATAGGGTTTCATTCATATATATATTTTTTCAATATCCTATCTATCACAATGTGACTGAAATACTGTTGAAGTGAAGTTCTAAAGATTGCAATTTATATATAATCAGTGTTTTCCTTTGAAAAACAATTTAAGTTCACTTCAGCTTCAATAGTTTGTTTAACTTAGTTTAAACGTATTTATTTTATGCTGATTGAAAAACAAAGATTTTACAGCTTATATTAAATTGCTTTCAATGATTCAGGGTTGGACCAGTACTTTGTGCCTGGGAAGGCCTTGAAAAATCGTTCAGTGGTTAACACTAAATATCCGAAGGGTTAAACCCGAATACTCAGTGCCTCATAATTAGTAAGCCTTAAATTTACATGTTCATAGCCCCTGAGTGGTGTTCGAACCCTCAACCTTACGACTGGTATTCAGTATACTGTACCATTAGGCCATGGCATCATCAAATGGTTTTACAATTAGCCCCTCCAAGGGCTTTAATCATGTTTTTAGCTGTGTGAATCTCATATCAGATTCTGTAACGAGGATGAGAATCTTGTTTAACCCTTAACCTGCTGAATTTCTCAAATGGACTTAGCCAGCGTCCTTTTTGGAACTGCCCATTATCAATTTTAGGGATAACAAGATGAAAGCTTGTAGTTGATCAGCTAATAGTAAAGAGCCAGGTCAGCCTGCATGGATGTGCATTCTGGCCTGGCTCTTTACTGGTGGCAAAGGTTAGCACTTTCGGTTCCAGCAGGGTAAGTATGATACTTCGCTGTGAATGGATGTGGCTTTTTATACATGTGTTTTTGCACTAAAGATATTAGGTTGAAGATGTTGCAGACGTATGTAACATGGTTGAAGCTAAAGTACATGACAAAGGAAATAAAATGCAGGATGGTTGCGCAAATACTTGATAAAGTTCAAGCTTAAGAGCTCATAACACTTTAATAGAGCTTTCTCAGTAAAGTTCTGAATCTAGTTGAAAGAGGTATTGGACTTGCCTTTGATATTTGCCGGAAAACCACAAGGCATCAGGGTCTATTTCATCTTTATGAAGAATATTGAGTTGTATTAATAAATTCTTTGCAACAAGAAATTTATCATCTTTGATATTGAGCAATAAAAAAGGTCCCTGTGGATGCAAGACCTTTTTGTAGCTACGCTGCATGTCGATATGGTACAAACGTTGTATGCAGAATCCATCATAAGTTTTGTGCAGTTGGATAAAATTTTGGAGGATGAAATTTCTCAGAAAAGGCACATATACATATACACATTAAAGATGCTGATTTTTAGACCAATAATGATAATTTAATCTGATCAGGATTTGAATTGCATAATTATGTTTTTTTTTTCTTTTTTTTCAAATTAATGGTACATTGTATACAGAAAACTGCTCAATCCTTTATCTCATGAATATTAATGCATAAATTTATGACTTGATAAGTATTAATTTACTGCACTTCAAATGGTATATATGAAACAATAGATTTTTCTTTGCTGAGCAGACAGTAGAATCTAAGCTACAGTATAATGTAGGTAGACTTTGTAGAATCTTATAGCTACAGTACTGTATAAGCAAACAGAGGAGACGCTGATTAGAAAACTCCTGGCATTGGAAGGAGCTCTCTGATCTATTTGCCAATGCATCAATGCATCTATCAAACATATTGTCTTTATGAGGTAAATTAAAGGTTTAGAGCTGACCTATCTTGTATAACCCTTTACTTCATGTATAGACTCATTTTGGCAGACAGAGCAGACCCAGATCAGAGAGCTCCTATAAGAGCTCTCTCTGTTTGTTCATACAATATTGTACCTTTAAGTTTCTATTCAGTGTGTATAGTAAAGAAAAATCCATTATTTTATATATATACAATTTTAAATTCAGTCAATCAAGTCATATATTTGTACATAAATATTCATGAGGTAAATCATATATATTTGCACATGAATATTCATGAGGTAAAGTGAAAAGTAGCAGACAGTCGGCTTCCCAGGTTCATGGTGGCACCAGTCATTTTGGAATCATAATTTCTCAACATGAAACTCAGTGTTGAGGTTTAAATGTAGACCATATAACAGTGTTGTATGAGAGTGTAATATTAGATGTGATGTGTCTGTTTGTCTGTCTGTCTGCAGACACAGATTGGTTGCACTCAATTCCTCCTTTATTCCTCCTTTATTTTTATACCTCCCCTGCTTCACATAGTCAAGTTGGGGCTATATAATTATGTTGTTTGTGTTCGCAAAGAGATCAGGTGCACTACCCTAGCTTATTCCTAATAGACCCCCGGGCCCAGTGTATAGCACCGATACACTTTCTGGATGTCCAGCTCTAGGCTTCTAGTTAAGCGGGGAACATTAAGAAATGTCCCAGAAAATTTCCAAGGTTCTACAGCGATTTGAACCCTGGACCCATGGATTAGCAGTACAGTGTGTTTCCACTGACTCTGCTCCACCGCTATATATTTATAGTAACCAATTGCTCGTCATGTCCCATCACATATGCTATGTTATGCCATGTCTGCACACTCACATGACATGAAGTTTGGTAAATGTTGTTAATTGCCTTCATAACTGGAATAATGATTTTTCATTCTAAGACCAATAAGCAGACATTGGCTTTAATCACCTTCAGTGATAGTTCTAGTTTAACTCTTGCTTCTATCCGAAGAATATTATGTGCTACCTAACCAGGAGTTGAACCCAGGACCCACTAAACGCTCTACTGACTCAGAGCTTTCCAACTTACTAATGCACTAACTATCCTAGTTAGAAATTTCTTTGTATTTTTCTTGGTAAAACTGTACCAAATTTGTGATATATAAGGCGAGTGATTTCACCATTTTACAGCCCTGAAGTTCTGAACTCTGGGGTTTTTGGTTTGAATCTCGGTTGGGACTCATTGCTAATTTCCTTGGATTGTTTCACTCCTACCCAGGTGTATAAGTGGATACCAGTGAAGATTAACTGGGTAGCGCCATATGTCTTAAAGCTGCTCACATTGGATCTATTAACCCTTTCCCTCATAGAGGACACCATGAAAAGACCTATGCGAACAGCATAAAACCAGATCAGCCTGCGAGTAACTCGTAGGCTGATCAGGTTTTATGCTGTTCGCTGCTCCTCAGTGGTCTGGTAATGAGGATTTTGTAATTAAATTTGGTAAGGTTTAATTGTGGTTTTCTGCAGATCAGGCTTTATGTGGTACCTATTGAGTGCGTCAAAATGAGTCTTTATGAGGGAAAGGGTTAATATACCAAATGACAAGGGGATAAAACACTCTAAAAAGTGCTGAACAAGCACTACAAGTATATTATAACTAGGTATAAGCATTACAAAAATAAGAAAGACGCAATATGTTTTGTCTTCAGAGCCGTTATACTGTCGTAATGTCTTATTCTGTTTTACAAATAGAAGCCATTTAAACAAAACAAAAAATTTTGCGCACATATTCATTTGTATTTATTTGTCTTCCAGACTTAAACACATGAACTCTTAAGGCTACAACTATGACAGCTGTCAGTAAAAACTTTAACGTTAACTTAAATTAGTTTACAGTATTCAAGTCATGTGACACAGCTCTTTGCATCAAGTTCTAAAAAAAATTCTGAAAAATAAAGTACTTTTTTTATTCCAGAAAAAGAAAATTAGTCTCAATAAGAAATATGTGAAATTAATAAGATTGAATTTCTAGCCCCAGAAGTTTGTTACTGAAAAATATATCAATTTCATAGTCAGAAAATCTATTCTTATTTTGAACACAAGCCTAGCCAAGCAGCTAAACCAGACGACCCTTAAGTGCTTTCAAGATAATCTGAATCTGTTTTGAATTTTTTTGAATGATAGACAGAACTTGATAGATTTAATCAACTTTTTTTTTCTAACGGAGACCGTCTTTGAAAATATTCTAAGTGCATAGAGAAATGGAATGAGATGGAACAGTTTTGCGATCAACCCTGCATCAGCCCAGAGTCAATAATTTATACAGCACAGTCCAATGTAATGTCGTATATTATGAATTGTTATAATGGATTGGGCTCTGAGGATTCCTCCAACAATACATAGTGCAAAATAATATAGCTAAGTTCTTAAATTAGGTTGCAACTGACATCCTTTCATTCCTGTTTTAATGTACATGTATAGCAAAAGTAACATGAATGTACCTTGATTATTAAAAGTACTATAAGTCTTGCTTATTAAGAAATGAAATGTTTGGGAATTTTTATTTTATTATCACAAAAGTGATGAAATTAGCCCAAGTATTTAAGTTTTACTTACAGCACTAAGTGTACTATGTGTATTTTGAGAGCCTGTTTGCTGTTACAGTGTAAAATAATTTCAAACTTTTTGTCTGATATGGCTTTTTCATCATTTAAACTTTTACCTCATCTATAAACTCATCAAAACCTGATCAGACAGCAGCTCCTTCCAACAAGGGGCTTCCTCTGTGTGCTCATACAATATTGTAGCTTAGATTCTACACAGTCTGCATGCAAAGAAAAATCCTTTGTTTCAAATTATACCATAATTATAAAGTTCTGTAAATTGATATTAATCAAGTCATAAATTTGCCATGAATATTTATGAGGTTAAGGGTTAAATTGGTGTAAAATGTGAGCAAATTCAGGTACAAAAATAGGGACAAAGTGTTAGTGAGCAGCTAGTGGATTTTAGACCTTGACCTTGTTCTATCTAAGTAAATGGTTCTCCCATTAGGAGAGCTCCTGCAGCTCCTGGTGAAGATGTGATGAAATATTTATGCGCTGAAATTAATTGGAAACAGGAAATGATGTGAGCAAGAAACTGTATAATACTGCATGCAACAACAGAAAATGTATTCTGGGATTTTCAGAGGGCTGGCTTCAATGCAATTTGTAAAAAAAAAAATGTTTAAAATCAGCCCTTTACCTCATGAACAAACTTTATGACTTGTTAAAATTAATATAAATCCTTGTTTTCTGTAGAATATAAGCATTGCTTATTTTTTTTTATATTTAACACATGTAATATAACAACGTCATGATATTTTAGCCCCATACAATTCATAAGATAAAAACAACATGCAAAAATGCACGTAAAACATAAAAACATTATTGTTCCATTTAATTTCAGCATTTCAGGCCATGTGATAAAAAGAATCTCACATTTGTTCTCATATAATCTAAACTTTTATTAAACTCATCCAAGAAAATAGTAAAAAAATACTGAATGAACACAGACTGCATGTTACTGACAAGGAGAAGAGTTGTAACCAAAAAAATTCAGATTTTGTGAAAGTGACAGAAATTAAAGAAATATTGAAAGTAAAAGATAAATTTAACAACACTTGTTTACATTTGAGTTGTTAACATGTATCCAGTGTTTTGACTTACAATGCACAAGTGGAGAGAAATGTTTACTTAGATGAAAACCTGCTGACAGGATTTTACCATCTGACATAAATCTCAACATCTTGGACAATTAACAAAGAGATTGTTTTCTTACTTTAAACAATCTTGGGAGGCAGTCACATTTATCATATGGAACCAGACATGTTCTTTTTTTTTTTTAGACTGCTTCCAGAATTAAGGGTGTATTAACATCATGTAAAATCCTTATCACAGTCTGCCATTCAAAAGAATGGGAAGAAATGTAGCCAAAGGACATAAATTCAATGTGACATGAGTATTTACCATCAGGTAGATTCCCTTCCTATTCCAGATTTCATAGGATTGTGTGATACTCTGATAAGCTCCACGGGTAATTTAATTTGGTTCGACTAAATTGGTACTTTTCTCTTATGTCAGTGTTTTTTTTTATTTATTGTTTTTTTTACATAAATTTGCATTGCAATTAAAGGAAAGGTGGTGGGGGAGGAAATAAACAAACCACAAGGGAAATGTCTATGGATTTTCAATTGATTCTAAAACCCTTTACATTTTGATGCATTGGCAAACACTGAACAGACTAAGATCAGACAGTTCTTAGAAGGAGCTGATCAGGGTCTCCTCTGTTTTCCTATGATGTATTGTAGCTCAGATTGTACACATTGAGGGGTGAGAGCTAAACTAGGCTAATTGCATATATTTTTTTAAGCACTTAGCCAAGTTTCCCTTTCACCCCTCAACATTCTTAATGGCA
>CM037784.1:44783802-44833802 GCA_021229015.1 Solen grandis | reverse complement strand
AAGAAAAATCCATCATTTTATGTACCATTTGAAGTTCATTCATATTCCAGCAGTCATAAATTTGAACATTATAAATTATACATGAAGCCAATGGTTACAGTAGAAAGAAAATGCGACAAAGTCTTGATCATAAGGGTACCATTGTGTATACAGACAATTTGTGCCAATCAGGTCAAGGCCCTTGACACTAAAAATAGAAAAAAAATGTGTTCTGCACGGTGATTTTGGTTATATGACCTAACTGTGTGATTGTGAAATGGCATGAGGTCATGTGTCTAATAATGCAGTTAGCTGTTTCTTAAAAAAAAATGAATAGATAAAAGAATGACTTGAATGCTTTTTCTCAAGTTGTGATCTAACATGCATTCAAAAGAGCCTAAAACTCCAGGTCAATGGATGCTTGCATCTGCACTGAAGTTTTTTAAGCATTAATTGATTATAATTTAATGACAGATTGATGCCATCATAGATTACCTTAAAAAACCCCAAAAAACAGAGCATATACCTGTGGCATTTAGAGCGTCATATTTTTGTGTTTGACTTTTTGCTGTATCATTGCCATTCTAAAACCGCAAACCCTTGTTCCGTGTTTTTCCATTTACACTAATGTGCATGCAGGTTGCAGATAACTACTTTAAAGGGGTAATGTTATTGCTCAAGTTGATAGTTGCAATCCACTTTAAAATGGAAATTTATTGACATATCTAAATGAATTAAAGCCATCGTAAAACAAATCTACTTTAAAGGGTCGAAAAAAGGTTAAAAACGTAATGGTCGAGCTCTTTTACCTGAAAAAGATAAATGAATTGTGGAAATTATGGAAAGCATTCACAAAAGACATTAGGGCACGTACTGTAAAAAGTCCAGACTAACTCAATCATTGTTTGATACGCTAATACTATTTGATGCTCATCCCTTCGTTATCTTCCCTTTGAACTGCAAGGCATGTGAAAGATGTGAATAATTTGGCTCCTGGAAGGATTGCGTCTGCATTTCTTGACAGATGCAGGTGTTTTTATTGTGGGATGTTTAGTTTCATGTTTTGTCAGATATAAAAAACAAAACAGAATTTGATAATTTTGTCAGAAAACTAGCTTGGTATTATGTATAAGCGATACCTATTTTTTTACGTCTGAAGATGATTTATTGAAGAATCTTTTATAATTGAAGATATATTTTGATAACATTTAGGCAATGCTTATATTTTCAGTTTTAAGTTTATCTGAGATGGAAGAGTCTGCATTCTGTAATTTTTTTACCTTCTTGGCACAAGAGCTTTTTCTGCATTGGTACAAGACAGTGGTTATCTCCCTTGAAGTAATTACCATTACGGATAATACATTGTATACATTGACAACAGATCTGAAGTTAAAATGCTTAAAATAAGTTAATGTGCAAATGGATATAAATTTTCCAGGACCTTAACTTTCCAAGGCAATAAAGATGAATACACGTACAATGAGAGGGATTTGTAAAAGTTGTAAAGATTTTTTCTTTCCAAAACAATATGTAAAAAAATAATATGTTTATTAACCCTTTCCCTCATATAGACTCATTTTGACGCACTCAATAGGTACCACATAAAGCCTGATCTGCAGAAAACCACAGTTAAACCTTACCAAATTTAATTATAAAGTCCTCATTTCCAGACCACTGAGGAGCAGCGAACAGCATAAAACCTGATCAGCCTGCGAGTTACTCGCAGGCTGATCTGGTTTTATGCTGTTTGCATAGGTCTTTTCATGGTTTCCTCTATGAGGGAAAGGGTTAAATCAAAAGAGTCATTTTTAGATTTTTTTTCCAGGCATTTTAACATTAAGTTATAAGGTGGTTGAAAACATTGGTATTCAGCAGTGGCATGATTTGCTTCTCTTTAATTATTGTGTAGATAATGAAGCCATTGCATATATAAATAGAGCATGGATTCCATCACTTATTATCTACCCTTTTTGTCCCTAATGAAGTGAGAGTTACATGTATCATAGTTATCTATCCCTGTTTTAATGAGTCGTTAAATTAGGGCAAAATGAGTTTGAAGGGGTCAATAATAATCACATCTAATGATACATGTAATTTTGGTTCTTATTAACCCTTTCCCTCATATAGACTCATTTTGACGCACTCAATAGGTACCACATAAAGCCTGATCTGCAGAAAGCCAAACTCAAACCTTACCAAATTTAATTGTAAAATCCTCATTACCAGACCACTGAGGAGCAGCGAACAGCATAAAACCTGATCAGCCTGCGAGTTACTCGCAGGCTGATCTGGTTTTATGCTGTTCGCATAGGTCTTTTCATGGTATCCTCTATGAGGGAAAGGGTTAAGTAAGCTCTCTTATTTAGTGTTTACTATGATTCCAGGGTTTTGTTCAAGACTGGCTTAAGGTAATTCATCCATCATTAAATTATAAACATGAACCTTCAAATGCTTAAATAGACTTCTGTGCAGAGGCATAACACAAGCATCCATTGACTTTGAGTTAGAGGCCCGCTTTCATATGAAGTCTATGAAGGCTTGCGTTTTCTATAAAAATCTCTTGACGGACCATGATCATAATTTATTGAAGGATGGATTACCTTAAAGCATAAGTGTTATGTTATATGAGTGAGGTTATCATGACATTTGTCTGTGGCATATGATACTAAAGTGTGGCAGCACTATGAATGTCTTATGTAAACTTAATGAATGATTTCTGGTACATTCAAATATCACCTAATTACAAATACACATAATATATTATCTTTCTGCCTTGAAGCCATAAATACTGATTCAATTCTGTAGTTATTCTTAAAGAAAAGTTTAAAGTCAAACATGTTATATTCAGGGGAAAGCTATTAATATTACTTCTTCCATACTTTGGACTTAATTTATGATTTCCGTCGACTTTTGGACTCCTTTGCAAAATTAAAAAGCAAAAATTGTGAGTGAGAAATACCTGTATACACAAATAAATATTCTCATGATATTTTTTTTTATCCTTATATTGATGATATTTTATCAAGGAGATTTCAACGATATTTGTCAATAAACAATCTTTATGATTATGATTATAAAAATGTATTTACCCAGCTTAACAAATTGATACCAGGTCTTTTTTCTTTTTCTATGTTTCCATCGCCATTGTTGGCATAGTATGATGGCTATATGATTAATTCATACAAACACTTGCGCTGTTATCTGATTGCAATTTTCATTGATAGCAAACACAGACCAAAGTTCTAGAAAAATAAACCTTGTTCTTAATTTCTGACCCCGTTTTGTGGTATCCACTTCACAAAGACGTCAAGTCTTCCTTTTCAGAAGTCTATCGCATTATTCATATTTACCTCCATTCTTCAATCTGTAATCATACTTCAATGCAGATTTTTTTACCTCCTCAAGAAGAGTACGTTTTTTACTGCTATTCACTTGAAGTTCTTGAAGACTGTAAACTTTTTGCTCTCGTAATGTTTTTAAAAATGATTATGTGGTTGGAAGTTTTTTTCTAAAAAAGTTTTATAAAAACTTCGTCAATTGAATTTCTGAAAGTTATTCATCTATTTTCATCTTTTTAGAAGAAGTGCATAATGTTTTAAGAAATTAAATGTTACATGGAATTTTTTTTATATGTTCAGCAAAATTGCTAGACACTCAGAGAAAAATAAACGCTGGCTTTTGATATGAAATTTTTAACCATTTTTTTGTAAACAAAAACAATAATTAGTTTTTAACCAGGTTTTCATTGAAAATCCTGGTTATTAGAATGAGGTACATTTTTTTGTCAAACATTTGGTTTCTGTTGAATATCTCGATTAGAATAGAGATACAGTTTTCATACTTATGTAGTACATTGATATCTTATGGGAAGAAGAAGATTGCAACTGATTTTCAGGGTGATAGGGTCAAGGTAAAAATAGATTTTTTGTTTCTGTTTAATAACTTTATGTCAGATGATTAGATTTAGTAGAAAGATTATTCTTATGGGAAGAGAAAGTTCAGGTCAATAGGGTCAAGGTCACTGTTACTAAAAATAGTTTGTTTGCATTAGGTGTCACTTGAAAACCTGGTTTCGCGTCATTTAACATGTTTCTTGTTATAGCATGATTTAGCTCTTGGCCCTAAAATGTACTACCTGAAAAGTGACCATAGTACCGGTACATTATGATATGTTCTGTTGTAATATATGTTATTAAATAAATGATTTAATATTGGCCCTGCTATTTGTCCAAGGGCAGTCATATTGGCTCGAGGCCGCATACTGAGAACAAATATGACTGTCCCGAGGACAAAGAACAGGGCCAATATCCAATGATTTGTTAAATCACAATTTTATTACTTAACTATCATTCTTTGCTTTAGCCAATCAAATTGCAGGAAAAGCAGGGCCAAGAAATTAATAATATCAATTTCAGCCCTGGTCTGACAGTGATATTTTTATTAGCCTGTTTATTGAGATCATCAGTGTATTATTGAAAAGGCCTCTTTAAATGTTATAGGGCTCATAAATAATAGTTATGTAATAAGAAATGACTCAACTTGACTCTTTGAGTTTACCGTTGCTTCAACAGTATTTCAGTCATATAGCGACGTCCAGCTTATTACAGGTGGAGGAAAACCCGGAATGCACGGAGCCACCCGGGTAGAACCACCGACCTACCGCAAGCCAGCTGGAAGGCTTCCTCACATGAAAATCCGAATGGCCCTGCCTGGATTCGAACCCACGCGGTGAGGGGCTGAGTGAGTGCTAAAGTCACTGACTTTACCCTCTCGGCCACGGAGGTCCAAATAAGAAATGATAAAGTAAAATACGTCAAAACATGGTCCCATAATATATATACATTGTTTAACACTGGTTCATTGTCTTGTCCTGTTAACTACATGTCTCGTCCAGTATAACTCTAATACCTTGTTAAATTTCTTATTTAGACTTTTCCTTTCTTCATTTTGGACTGTACCATTAGATGTTTATCGGGGGTGCTTGCTGAATATTAATTGACTGAATAATGAACAGTGTAGACCATGATCAGACTGCATGTATGTGCAGGCTGATCTTGGTCTGCAGTAGTGGCAAAGGCAGTCACAATGGCCACAGCATTGTAAAAGATAACACAGTATCTGGTTGTGGACCCATATTTTGTCAATTATAGTTTCATAATGGTTTTGGACCCCAAATATTAAAACTTTCATAATGGTTTTGGACCCCAAATATTAAAAGTTTCATAATGGTTTTGGACCCCAAATATTAAAAGTTTCATAACGGTTTTGGACCCCTAATCTTAATAGTTTCATAATGTTTCTGCAATGTACCGGTGAATAAACCATAATAAATCCAGACCAAGCTGCAAGTTGTGGGTTCAAACCCCTTAAGATTCAAGAATTGTCCCCAGACACAAAGTACAAATCTAACCAAAGAATCACCATAAAAGATTTGTAAAAGTTCATCAATAGCACATGAGCTAATTGCTTCATTAGTAACCGTCAGAACTGATGTACTTTTTTTTGTCTCGTGCTGTAAGCAGATGTGATACATAGGGATCACTTTTCCATCGTCTGTCTGTCCATCAGACTTTTTTTCGTCACACTTCAGCCGGTGACCCTGTGTTCTTGTTGCTTCATATAGACGTGTCTACAATGCAGACCCAGATCAGACTGGTCTTTCATGTGCTGTCTGATCAGGGTCTCCTCTGTTTGCTTATTCAATATTGTAGCTTAGATTTTACACAATCTGCTCAGCAAAAAAATATATACCATTTGATTTTCAGTAAATTAAGGTAATACATCCTTCAGTTAAATTGTGATCATGGTCCTTCAAGTGATTGTGGGAGTTTTATAGTAAATGCAAGCCTTTATAGACTTTGAGCATTAGAGAGCCTATATAACTCCAAATCAATGGATGCTTGCATCTGCATTAAAATCTTTTAAGTATAAGGGTGCCTTGATAGCGTAGTGGTAACGTGCTTCGCTTTTCAACAATGCGTCCTGGGTTTGATTCCTGGTCACCTATGTGAGAGGAAACAGTGGTTCCCAGTCCAGACATGTGGGTTTTCTCCGGATTATCTGGTCCCCCCGCCACCACACACACACACCACAATAATGACTACATACTCTCCCAGTCACCCCAGCCATCCTAAGAGAGTCATTAATTTAAGTTGCGAGAACTTGTTTTATAATTGATGTAAAATAAATAAAAGTAAAAAAGCAACATTTAATGAAGGACTAAATGCAGGACCTTAATTATACTTTAATGATGGATGGATTACCTTAATATTCATTAAATCATAATTTTATACCGGAATATTCATGAGGTTAAGGGTTAGAGAATGTATCTTCTGGATTCTGACGTAGTGTAGTGTTTATCTGTCTATAAACTATTGTGTTTTTTATTCTGATAAAAAATATGATTATTTTTAGAGGAAAGGGAAATAATTGTGGAGAAAATGAGTCATGGTTGAAAAACAATCGTCCATGTTTGTATTTAATTGCCTATACTGAAATTGTTCATGGAAATTGAAGTTAATGCAGTTCAATTAAAACCCAACATTTGAGCGTCATTTTTTTGGTATTCTCTTGCATACTTGGTTACATTGAAATGGCACAAATGTAAACATCCCTTGCAAGCAAATTATTCGCCGTTGTCTAGAAGGGCTTAGATTTTTTTCTTTTCACATTTCCGACCTCTTGAAGTTTGCCGAGTGACTCAGCCGAGATTGTTGGTCGCAAGATAATTGTTTCGGCAGTGTTATCTGACAGCGCAAAGCATTGTGGCAGCATGTAAATTTAAAGGGGCTTAATGTGATGAAATTCTGTCTCTGCCTTTTCTTTTTAATTTGTTGGCTTACGACAGCCAGGATCCAGGTCATTCATTTGAAGCTATGGGTAAATAATTGGAGTCAAACAATGCATTTTAATGATGTATTAATGATCCGCCTCAAGAAAAATATCAGCATTGGGATCTCTTCCTGTGCCATGAGAAGTTTAACCCTTTCCCTCATAGAGGACACCGTGAAAAGACCTATGCGAACAGCATAAAACCAGATCAGCCTGCAAGTAACTTGCAGGCTGATCAGGTTTTATGCTGTTCGCTGCTCCTCAGTGGTCTGGAAATGAGGATTTTGTAATTAAATTTGGTAAGGTTTAACTCTGGTTTTCTGCAGATCAGGCTTTATGTGGTACCTATTGAGTGCCTCAAAATGAGTCTATATGAGGGAAAGGGTTAAGCATTGGGTCTGTGATTCATTCACTGGATGGATTTTATTTTTTTTTACTTTGTAATAGTTTTAAAGTCTTAGCTTAAACTTGTTTATTATAGGTTGATTGAAAAATAAGTTTGTACAACTTAATTATACTTATACCTTTTGACAGCTCCTGTGTTGGACCAGTACTTTGTGCCTAAGGATAGTTCATGAAAAATACTACACTTGAATCCACTGGGGTTCAGACCCACAACATTTTGATCTGCAGTCGAGTATGTTACCACTAGACCAACATGCCCTCTTAGGCATAATATACTGTACAGCCATGTTTAGTAAAGACCCCTCCCCCATCCTTCTCTGAAGAGAAAAGCCAAACAAACATTCCAGTTTAAGGCAAAATAAAAATATGTGTGTTTAGGCAAAAAGGTTAGGTAGGGTATGGATTGATTTTTTTTTTTTGAAGTTCAGTCGTATAACAGTGAATAAATTAAGGAAAATGGCGGTCCCAAAATGGCTGCTACATTTTAAAACTTTAGGGTTGGTGGGTTTTCATTAGGTAGAGTCAGGTTGCCTGAAAAACAGACCTTTTTTTAAGCCTTACTTTGTTAATAATTCATGAATATCAGGAATAATTATTGTGAATTTTGAATTCTGTGCTTTATTTTTAGTGGATGGTTTGTGACTTATAAAAAAGTAAAGTCAAAATGGCGCTTATATCTGTTTTGATTTTTTGGTGAAGCAACCTGGCGAATGATCCTTAATGTCTGACTTACATAAATTACCATCATTATAGAGATATATATAAGAAGCAATGTGATTGGTCCAATTCCTTATAAAATCCTGGAGCAACCAATGAAATTAGACTTAACTCATGGATATTGAAAACAACAAAAATTCTCTTAAAATAATTCATGGATCCTAAATAAAAAGTTGCAAAATATATCATTAGAATTTAAACACTTGCTATAATAATTTAAGCAAGAAAATTAAAAGGTCATCTTGATTTCAACATTCATTTCAACAAGTGAATGGACCTTTCCAATGTTTACAGATGTATCCAAATTGATTTAAAGTCGGCCCATTAGCTCTGGAATAAAAAATAAATCATTGGCTGACCTGAGGTTTACACAAAAGACTGTCTGTTTTTGACATTGTAAGCACAGGAGTTTGAAGTTCTATATCAATAAATAAGTAATATAGTAAAAGAAATGAGTCCTGTATACTGCATATGATAAAAAGAACAAGGAAATTGCTATGCCTTTTTGTTACACAACCCACGTTTGGTTGAATTATACGATTGGAATAATGGTTCCGACGACAAACTGTACGTCTTCTCAGAAAAATGAGCGAAAGTTGTTGAGTTATTCCTGTGGAGTTTAATGGCATGATTTAAAATACCAACAGTTGTTTCGGGTGTATTTTAGCATTCTTTATTGAGTAGGCTCAATAGATATTTATCATTCAGTATTCTAATGGTATAATTCAACCAAACGTGTGTTGGGTGGAGAAAAGGCGTTGCATTCCTTGTATTTTTTATTAGGTATGGGGCTTATCTTTTATTATAATATTATATTTATGTATTGATAGAACTACAAACTCCTGTGCTGTAAGAGAGAAGATAACCAAGCCCTGAATGGAAGAGGCAAGGCTGAAATGTTTTCACTGCTAAAAACAGAAAATGTTCTTTGTTAATTCAGAGTCACTATACATTTTTCTCCACTGACAAACGTTTTCGATTTCAACCATTGGGTTTCTATTTCATTATAATAGGAGTTTTCTTATGATTGCGTTACATGTGGAAAATAAATCATCTGAATCCATGCAGTGTGGTTTTGGTATGCTTTTACAAAAAGGAAACTCAATTTTCTAGATTAATATAAGCCTGGGAGTTGTCTAATACAAGAAATGATATCGTAGGAGTATCATTTATGGTTGATGATAATTGCTTGTTCCCATATTCTTGAATTACACTTGTTTAAATGAAGCCCACAGTGGGCATGGCAATTTTTTGTGCTTTTGACAAATTGCACATGTGGATCAAGTCAAAACAGAAATAAAATACAATTAAACTGGATACTATAAAAAAGAAAGACCTCCCATTCTGAAAGAAATAGGATGCCGCTTATTTTTTTTTGTGGTTGCAATACATTGTTAACAGTTGTTTTGTTTTGTTTAATTCATGACATAGCTTCTTGGATTTAATCCATTTTTACTTTGTTAGGACCTTCGAGGAGTCAGGTCCAGGCTGAATGAAATTTAATCAGAGACTGAACAGGCATAAAAATGATATGGCCTCACTTGTGGTTCCTTTATAACATACTATGAAATCTAAAGTAAGGCAGTATGAAAATTAACCCTGAAACTAAAACCATATGTTCTTTGTTCAGTAAACTTTGGGATGCATTGTCAAAGACATTGGGTACATAGATTATTTCTACAAAGCAATTAATTCACTGGTAAGTCATTTTTTTAGTTTTTAAGGTAATCCATCCATTTTTATTTGTAGTCATGGTCCATCAAGTGATTGTAGGAAATTTATAGTAACTACAAGCCTTTGTTAAGTCTGAAAACGATGCTTGAATCTGCACTGAATTCTTTTTAAGCATTTAAAGGACCATGATTATATTTTAATGATGGAATGGATTACAAGTCTTAAGTCATAAGTCAGTTATTTCTGGTAAACAGTTTTTCTGCTTTTTTCATGAAAATGCATAATAAACATAATGGTAGATGTTTGTTTCACCTCTAGAATTTATTCTTTAATTTAAGACTTAAATAAATAAGAGAACTTATACAATTTTACCAAAGTTAAAGCAACCTGAAGAAGTTTTTTAACTATGGTCCCTGTTTAAAATCTTAGCATGTAGACATATAGAAGCTGAACTAAATGAACTTGTAGCCATATAGTAGCTGAACTGAATGAACTTGTAGCCATATAGTAGCAGAACTGAATGAAATTGTAGCCATATTGGAGCAGAACTGAATGAACTTGTAGCCATATAGTAGCAGAACTGAATGAACTTGTAGCCATATAATTGCAGAACTGAATGAACTTGTAGCCATATAGGAGCAGAACTGAATGAACTTGTAGCCATATACGAGTGGAACTGTATGAACTTGTAGCCATATAGTAGCAGAACTGTATGAACTTGTAGCCATATAGTAGCAGAACTGTATGAACTTGTAGCCATATAGTAGCTGAACTGAATGAACTTGTAGCCATATAGGAGCAGAACTGAATGAACTTGTAGCCATATAGGAGCTGAACTGAATGAACTTGTAGCCATATAGGAGCAGAACTGAATGAACTTGTAGCCATATAGTAGCAGAACTGTATGAACTTGTAGCCATATAGTAGCAGAACTGTATGAACTTGTAGCCATATAGTAGCTGAACTGTATGAACTTGTAGCCATATAGGAGCAGAACTGTATGAACTTGTAGCCATATAGGAGGCAGAACTGTATGAACTTGTAGCCATATAGGAGCTGAACTGTATGAACTTGTAGCCATATAGGAGCAGAACTGTATGAACTTGTAGCCATATAGGAGCAGAACTGTATGAACTTGTAGCCATATAGGAGCAGAACTGTATGAACTTGTAGCATAATATAGGAAGTGAACTGATAATGTAACTTTTAGCCATAAGGAGCAGAACTGTATGAACTTGTAGCCATATAGGAGCTAGAACTGTATGAACTTGTAGCCATATAGGAGCAGAACTGTATGAACTTGTAGCCATATAGGAGCTGAACTGTATGAACATTGGATAAAATAGGAGCTGAACTGTATGAACTTGTAGTCATATAGGAGCAGAACTGTATGAACTTGTAGCCATATAGAGGCAGAACTGTATGAACTTGTAGCCATATAGGAGCAGAACTGTATGAACTTGTAGCCATATAGGAGCTGAACTGTATGAACATTTGATAATATAGGAGCTGAACTGTATGAACTTTTGATAATATAGGAACTGAACTGTATGAACTTTTGATAATATAGGACTGAACTGTATGAACTTTTGATAATATAGGAACTGAACTGTATGAACTTTTGATAATATAGGATCTGAACTGTATGAACTTTTGATAATATAGGAGCTGAACTGTATGAACTTTTGATAATATAGGAACTGAACTGTATGAACTTTTGATAATATAGGAACTGAACTGTATGAACTTTTGATAATTTGGGACTGAACTGTATGAACTTTTGATAATATAGGATCTGAACTGTATGAACTTTTGATAATATAGGAACTGAACTGTATGAACTTTTGATAATATAGGATCTGAACTGTATGAACTTTTGATAATATAGGAGCTGAACTGATATGAACTTTTGATAATATAGGATCTGAACTGTATGAACCTTTGATAATATAGGAGCTGAACTGTATGAACTTTTGATAATATAGGAACTGAACTGTATGAACTTTTGATAATATAGGAGCTGAACTGTATGAACTTTTGATAATATAGGAGCTGAACTGTATGAACTTTTGATAATATAGGAGCTGAACTGTATGAATGTGAAGCTACTTTCGGCTTGATATGGCTTTACTGATATTTCGATATGCTTAAACTGTATTGAATGCCCTTTATGATATTTGATAGGCCTTTACTGATATTTCGATATTGGCCTTTACTGATATTTCGATATTGGCCTTTACTGATATTTCGATATTGGCCTTTACTGATATTTCGATATTGGCCTTTACTGATATTTCGATATTGGCCTTTACTGATATTTCGATATTGGCCTTTACTGATATTTCGATATTGGCCTTTACTGATATTTCGATACTTGCCTGCTTTTACCATTCAGGGGCCTATTTCACTAAACTGCGTGAAAACAAATTTTAATTTAGTTGTAAGACTTTTGTTTTTGATAGTGTCTATTACTGTTAATTTCACAATAATACAGCATTGTGAAAGTTGGCCCATTTCATTGCATTATGCAAACTCAACAACCTTTGTAAAGAAAAAAAATCAAAGGAAATATACTATTTCATATATGTAAATTTATGCTTATGAAGATTTTTTTATATAAAGTTTAGTGAAACGGGCCAACTGCTCACAAACAGTATTATAAACAAAACCATGTGATCTTTTGTATAAATCAGGTCAGTCATAGACTACCTGTAGCAATTGGATAGCCTATTGGATAGTAAGTCAATTTGAATACATCATTCTGTTTAAAAGTTTAAGCTTTATTTATTAATACATCAATTATGAAACAAGTTCACAAAACTTTTATTTATTACTCTCAATGGGTCTGATGGCAGCACATGTGGTCATTATTGTGGGAGGAAACTGGAGAGCCCAGAGAAAACCCATGTGTCTGGACAGGTGACTGCTGTACCTTCTCATGTACATGGCCAGGAATCGAACCTGGGACGCATTGGTGAGAGCAAAGTGTATTACCACTATGCTATCCAGGCACTCAAATCTGTAAAAATTGAAAATGTATGTGCTTTTGTCTGGCTCATTCAGGATAGTGGAATAGGGTAAAAGACAACCTGTTGAATTTAACAAAAGACGTTGAAACATGATATTAAACTCTCCATTTACCACAAACTACCAACACTATTGAAATGCTTGCAACCCTTTGATGCTGAAAAATTCCATGTTTGTTT
The DNA here is from genome assembly GCA_021229015.1 of Solen grandis. NCBI lineage: Eukaryota > Metazoa > Mollusca > Bivalvia > Adapedonta > Solenidae > Solen > Solen grandis. The sequence continues at coordinate 44,820,990 of CM037784.1, read as the reverse complement.
AATTTGCTTTTGAAATAGAAATTGTAAATGATTGAAAATAATAATGGCCATTTGTCTTGTTCTTTAAAAAAAAAAATCAAAATGGAATTATGTTCAGTGTAATACATCATATTGTTTTGAACTGGATTTCTTTGATCTGGGCTATGTTTCCAAGCAAAGTGAATATCAGACACTCGTTGTGCCTTTCATGTGTTTGTTCAAAGTATGTTCTCGCTCAGATCAAATCTGATAATTTTCAAACAGCATTGCGCTAAGGGCTTCTGCTGGGATTAAAATGGAATATGAAACATTTTTCATGATAAAACCTGCATACAGAAGGAAATCCACCACAAATGACTTCTCTTTCTGCACAAGATAAGATATGTATCATATCCACTCAAATATAAGCCCATCCCATTGCTTAATGAAACTCTTTATCGGGAAGAAAAGTGAATGTTAGGACTTAATCATTTGCTTCATTACTCATTTTGGCACATATATTTGTATACAGAACAGATCTAGATCAGCTTTCTCATCAGGGTCTTTTATTTTTGCTCACATATTCTTCTTTCTTTCTTTTATTGTAATGGCTGTCAATCATTTTCTGATTATTATGGCCATATTTTAGACCTTTCCGTCAAGGATTTCCCATGTGGGGGTCCTTTTTTTTGCTGAAGAGACAGCATCAGAAGAGACAGTAGTTGGATTCAAGGGAGTCTGGATGCAATACCCTAGCTAATTTTGTGAATAAACCCCATGGTTCTTTAACATGCCAGTGTATATCACCGATACACAGGAGACAAGTTCTTGGGTAGAATCAGTACTGGGTACTCTGAGTTTCCATAGCAACCCTATTTTCCCGAGTGTCAGGCAAAGGTGCATCTGGTACCAATTTTATATGTCATTGGTTTGACTCTGTCACCAGAGGAATTGCCCTGGCTGGGATCCAAACTCCAGACCCCCAGAAAGCAAAGCGGACACTCTATACTGTCAGCTATTGCGCCAGTATTGCAGCTCAGATTCTTTATGGTCTGCAAAGAAAAATCCATTATTTCATAATCATACCTTATAATTTTCATTAATATTCGTCAAATTACAAGATTGTACATGAATATTCATGAGGCGAAGGGTTAATGTTTCTGTCAGTTCAGTGTACTTAAAGATCTTCTGCTGTATAAAGTGGTCCCAGGGGCTGAAGGGGTAAAAATGGGAGGTAGTGGGTTTGAATCTTTGCTTACGACATAGTCATTAAAAATGGTAATAGTATATATAATTGAATATACATGTGTATATATATATTTATTGTCTATTGAAAGCCAGAACAGCTCATCAGCATATACTAAAAGAAGGCTAATGAGCCCACCTGGCCTTTAATAGACAATAAATTATATCTTCTTTATTTTGTGCCCTGAATGTAAGGATCAAGTTCCAGGATTAATCTGCCCCATGTCAGGGTCATGTGACTTGGTGTGGTATCATGCCAAATGTCATTTGGATGATACCACTTTGAGACACCAGATGTCTTTCATGTATCTCATGTTGCCAGAATTCCCAAAAGACTGAAATACTCTTAGTGTGACATTAAACACAAGCAAAGAAATCCCCGCAAAATCTAAACTGGATTTGACACAATGTCAGTATCAATAACCCTAATTTCCTAGTATGATATTATCATCTTGTAATGAATAGCGAGACATGCATAAAATAAACCTAATAAATATTTTATGTAGGATAAAAGAGCACATTTTTCATGATAACAAGATAAGATGACACTATCCGTCTTGGCATCGCCGAAGATGAAATAAGAAAGCCTCATACTCCATCATAATGCTTATAGTAGTAGTTAAACACACTTCTAGCCCTAGAATTATTAACTTTTGTATTCACTGCGTATCACTTGATACAGAGATACAGTATTTTGTAGACTTGCTGATTGTTCGTATTTTTGGCCAAATAACACAATCATGGTTTCATACTTTTGGGCAATTACGCAAAATGATACTCTGATTGGAGGGTTTCCAATTGATCCAGTGGTTCCATACCTGCATGAGTTCAAACTCCAGGTTCAAGGATTTTTCAAGACCTTCCGAGGTGCTAAGTACTAGTCCAACCCTGGAACTATTGACAGGGATTAGTATTAGTCATTAGAACTATTGTTTTTCAATCAAATCAAACTAAACTATGAGTTTTTGTATTAACTGGGTATTTTGCACTGCCTTGCCACATGTTTGCTCTTTTGGCCTTATATAACACATGGTTTTGTACTTCTGGTTTTGTACTTCTGTGCAATTATGCAAAAAAGTTCACTCTTTGATGTAATTCCAATTGTCCATATATGATATTTACTTCACTGATGGTATCCACTGATAGTTTATTTTTCATTTGAAATTGATGAATTCTTTAGTGCGGTATCTATAATTTGCAAAACCAGCAATGTTTTGTGCATAGATAAATATCATGTGACCTCCCTTGTGGAATGCAGTCAATATATCAGTACTACAAGGCTTTGATTCTATATTAACATAATCAGTCCCCTACTGGTGTTAACACTGGAGGGGACTATAAGTTTGCCCTCCGTCTGTCTGTCTCTCCGTCCGTCTGTTTATCCGGATGTCTGGCAGTGGTGAATTGATAATCAGACACAAAAGATTGGATAATTTAATGCTTTTTGTGATGGAACAGGTGATTGAAAAATCAGGCACCAGTGATTGGAAAATCAAGCGATAGTGATTGAGAAAACAAAAATCAAGCACTAGTGATTGAAAAATCAAGCACCAGATTGGATAAGTAGACACTTGTGATTGGATAATGAGGCACTTGTGATTGGAAAATAAGGCACTGGTGATTGGATAAGAAGGCACTGGTGATTGGGTAATTAAGCACTGGTGATTGGATAATTAGACACTTATGATTGGATAATTGTAGACACTTGGAATTGGATAATAAGGCACTGGTGATTGGATAATTAGGCACTGGTGATTGGATAATTAGGCACTGGTGATTGGATAATTTAGTCACAGTTGATTGGATAATTAGATACTTATGATTGGATAATTAGACACTTGTGATTGGATAAGAGGCACTTGTGATTGGATAATTAGACACGGTTGATTGGATAATAAGGCACTGGTGATTGGATAATCACTCCTAATGGTTTAATCTCAATTTTACCGTTAGATGAAGAAAAATAGTATTAAAATTCAATGAAACAAAATATCAGTGCATGGACAAATGTCTTCAAATCCCCATCTGGCACAGCCTTGAAGTGATTCACAGGTCTGGAAAAATTGTACATCATGATCAAAATCAGAAACGATTGCGCTGATCTGTAGAACACATCCATAAGTCTGTGTGTGCTACCACCTTTTGCTCTTTAAGCATGCATCTGTATTATAATTTTCCTCTGTGGTAATTCATATTTCATGTGTTGCATTACCATATTTCTTCTTAATTAATGTACATGGGGATATTTAAGTTAGAAATTGATACAGTAAAACCTGTAAGCAAAATCGTTCAATGGAAACTGAAAACTGGTCTCTATTTAGAGATGTTACTCAGAGGTTAAAATCAAATTCAAAGTCATTAGCCTATGTTCACAGGTTTGCTTTAAGTCAGAGATGACCTGGTATTAAGTCTCAAAGTGTCCTTTGCACAGAGGTTGTTTTTATTATGACCTTCTCAGGTGTACAGCATTGGTCTAACCCTGGAATTAAGTCAAAATTGTAACAACTTAGTTTTCAGTCAGTGGAAAAAGAGATTGGAAGGTCGTTCTTTATGAAATTGTTTGATCCAGTAATCCTTTCTTTACCTTGTATAAACTCTTTTGACCCCTTGGCAAATGCATACTGTATTAAAAAAAAGAAAAACAAAACAAACAAAATTAAAAACCCCCTCAAAACTATATCTATATAAAAAAAAAAACAGAAAAAACCCACACTTTTGCTCCAGAAAATATCAGATGTAGAAGCTCTTAAATGTCAGCTACAAAGACAATCCCTACCTAACACGGTACCCATCCCACACTCACATGTTACTGCTGACTACCCTCCCTCTGGTTCCCAGCTGTCAGGCCAGCTTGCCTACTTCAGGAGTTACCTTCAATTGATTCAGGGCATCAGTTTGGAAACTACAATGAATTATTTACCCTACCCCAGTGCTTTATCAGACATGTGTTCTTGTAAAGGATATGAACTCTTCATTCATTATTTCAATGCATTGTAACTTGAATTTCTCTAGCTCTTTTTGCGAACAGACCCATTGGTTCTTTACTTTGCTTGGTATATAGCAGCAATACATGAGAGACAACTAGCACTGGGTACCCGTTTTGCCAAGTGGCAGGTGAATGTGCATTTGAAATCATTTTTAATCATCATTGGTTTGACGCAGTCACCAGAGGAAAGTGCCCTGGCTGGGAGTTGAACTCATGACCTCCCGATCACAATGTTGACTTTCCACCTCTCAGATACAGTATAACGAATACTACAGACAAACATTATCATAAAAAAGTCTCTTAAGTGAATACAGTGTCGCAAAATGACTGAAATACTGTTAATGGGTCAGTAAATCAAACAAGCTATCATTAAACCTGCTGAGAAAAGATTGAATTGTTAGTTATCCTCAACTGACAATGTTTTGGCTGTCAAATAAAAAAATTATGTTACTTTAAATCATACAAGTGAGAGATTAAAAAAACATGTTTATGACATTCGCTCAAAGCATCTTGTTTTCTTGCATAAAACCATGGAAACTCTTTAGTTGGCACTCAGAGCTGTAAAAGAACTTACTGATGGGGATGTAATGTGATTTATTGCTTAACATAAAAATCCAATCAAACTGAAAATAAAAATGAGTGAAAAAAGGGCAAGATAATCCTCAAAATCGCATTTGTCTGAGTCGTAAAGAGTGCTAACTGTCAAAATGGGGCGACTTACATAACATTTGGTTTTGTTCTGAATTGATGGTGGCAAAGGATACCATGGAAACGGAATTCAACTGTTGAGTAATCCAAATTGAACTTGTTCACAGATAATGAAATCTGTCAAGACTTAGTGGCAATGAAGCAACGCTTTTGGGATTGAATTATTGCCCAATTTACTGTGATAAAAATCCTCCATTTTTATTTAAATTTAATAGGAGATGGTTTAAATTTTTCTCCTTTTTCTTTGTGTTGATGGTAAAAAGGTAATGTAATATGTGGTATCATGCCATTAATTTTAATTACACTTATGTGGCAACATTATGAACTGTCTAATTAATGAAGACAGGTTCATTCCTGAGATAATTTATTTACTATTGCTGTGATATGAAGACTAGATTATAAATGAAAAAGGCAAGCTAATACATTTTATATCAGATAGCAAAAGCAGACTTTTCAGAGAGAGAGAGAGAGAAGTTCAAGGGGTGTGCTCTCATTGTGTTAAACTTGGTAACACATGCAGCAATGCTGAGTACTCATCCAAACTAACGTGGGAAGTCAAGTACAGTAGAGTACAAGCAACCTTGTCACCATCATAAGTGAGTCTTACTGGTCTTAAGATCATGTGAAACAAGAAATATCTTTTAAAAGAGATAAGCGGATTTACAGAAAAGGATAATGTAAAACGAAGATACGATGTACGTATAATTATCTTATAATGAAGTTTGAAATAAGCGTAGCTAAAGTATCCAGTACTCGATCGTGATAGGCAGAGTTGAAGCAGACTATAACTGTCTTGAAAACAGTCATTTGGAGACAGTGAAACAGAATATACATGCAATACAGTTAAACCTGTTGTGGCCACTGTATTTAGCAGTCAACTGCATTTAGTGGTCTTTTTAATATTACCAAACTAGCACTTTGTTATATAATATGTTTTTCCTTTATTTAGCACCCACCTCTGTCATGCGGTCACAATTCTCTTGTTCCCTTGACTGACTGCTTAAGACAGGTTTGACTGTATAATTTTCGATTGTGAAGATATTTTTGTAACATTTGGCCTATATATTACAAGTCTCATTGAGCATCTAAGAGAAGCATTTTGATAAAACAATGATACTTTTTTGGTTTAAATTATATATTTCATTGTTATTTCACAAAAACAATGGTGTGTAACTTTTTTCCTTTAATTATAGACATTGTATACCAATGAAAATTATTCAGATATTCATTTCAAGTCTAATCTTGCAGCATAGTTCAAAAGTGAGGTAATTTAGACAGCCCTGATGAAGAAATGTTGGAAACATCCTATCAGAAATTTTACTGGGTCTAAAATTTTAAAAATACCAGAAATTTTATCATTGTCTACCTTAATGTAATGTATAACATCCACAGACAGTATTTTCATCATTTGTCTACCTTAATGTCTAGTGTAAACATCCACAGACATATTTAAAGTCATAACTATCCCACAGACAGTATTTTCATCATTTGTCTACCTTAATGTCTAGTGTATAACATCCCACAGACAGTATTTTCATCATTTGTCTACCTTAATGTCTAGTGTATAACATCCCACAGACAGTATTTTCATCATTTGTCTACCTTAATGTCTAGTGTATAACATCCCACAGACAGTATTTTCATCATTTGTCTACCTTAATGTCTAGTGTATAACATCCCACAGACAGTATTTTCATCATTTGTCTACCTTAATGTCTAGTGTATAACATCCCACAGACAGTATTTATCATTTGTCTACCTTAATGTCTAGTGTATAACATCCCACAGACAGTATTTTCATCATTTGTCTACCTTAATGTCTAGTGTATAACATCCCACAGACATGGTATATTTCATCATTTGTCACCTTAAGTCTAGTGTTGCATTAAATGTATTCATTGTGTATACCTTAGTTTATTACAGCATACAGCAAAATAATTTTGTTCTAATTTGTAGAGCTGCCAAGTTTTTATTTTTATTTTGTACTCTTCAATTCGTTATTCTGTGACCCAGTTTTGTGAAAGAGTACTTGATTTTATGCTGCATTTAAGACAAATTTGCTGTATAGATCTGCATAGACTAGACTGTTTGCTGCACTTTGGTATAATTTGCTGACAGTGCAGAATTTTCTTTTGCAGGTATAACTATAAATTGGAATTTGATAGACAGAGAAAAAATCAGCGACGTCTCATAAAGAATAATAGAAAGAGATGAAAAGAAAGAGAGACAGAAATAATGAGAGGCATAGATTGATAAAAATTGGAGGATTCAAGGAAGGGAATTTAAAGAGAGGGAGAGAAAACAGAGAGACAGACAGATAGAAAAGTGTAAGAGAGATTAGGAGAGCAGGTGACTAAGATAGAGAAAAAGGGAGAAAGAAAAAGGAGAGATGAAGGAAAAGGAGAGAAAGAGAAAAAAGAAGAGAGAGAGAGAGAGAGAGAACAGAGAAAGAGGCAGAGTAAAAGAGACAGAGGAGAAGAGAAAATGAATATTCATGAGGTCATTCATAATCATATTAATTTGAAATAAGATGTCAAATGGAAATGCCCAATTTTATGATACAACGTTGAGACTGAGAAAATCTTTAAATGGAGTAAAAAAGAATAATAGAGAGAAGACAGACTGAGAAGAAAAAAAAGAATGAAAGTGATGGAAAGACAGAGAAAGATTGAGAGGGAGAAAGTGAATACTTTGACCTATCCAAAGATTATGTAACATTTATCTGCCTTTATGTCATGGGTATTAAACTCCAAGATCAATGTCTTTTAATTGACCACAAAAATGTTTCCAAGCATGTTGTTCACAGCACACCTGCATTGCTATAAAAACTATGTGTGTTCAGCCTACATTTCACTGGTTTAATTCACATTTAACTGACTTTTGACCTCAGGGTCATTAAAATTGCTTTTCTTCAAAGGTACACTCTGTTCATGGTGCATTTCTTATGCATATTATTACATAAGGAGGGTCAAGGTGTTTTTTTCCTGATCTCTTTCTGGGTGATGATATTGGGGTTTTTTTCAACGAAAAAAAATTGAGGTATTGTTATCACTCTGGTAATGTCGTTGTGATCTTCGTCGTCGGTGGCGTATAGACATTAAGAAAAACTTTAATCTTGGCCGTAAGTTCTAAATTATTAAACCATCTGTCATCAAACTTCACATACTTGTTCACTATCACGAGGGCTACATTCCAATCAAACTGGTTCCGATGGCCATCTGGTTAGAGCATCCATCCTGGAATCGGGAGGTCATGGGTTCGATCCTGGCCGCGACATACCAAAATCGTAAAAAATGGTGTTGGTATAGCTCCCTTGCTTGGCTTTCAGTATATAAAGGTAGTTCCAGGACTGGTTGGCTCCGTGTCAGGATAATGTGACTGGGTGTGGTATCATACCACATGTCTATGACGTGATACTGCAGTGTGTCAGCACTATATCTATCTCAAGTAGTCATGGTCTCCAAATGAATGAAATACTGTCGGTAGGATGTTAAACCCAACAAACAAACAAACAAACATTCCTATCAATGGCCATAACTCCAAGGTACATTTTGACCAAATGAATTTATCTCCCTTTTTGTAAAAAAAATCACTGGTGTGGGATATATTATAAAAAATTATAGTATATATTATGATACAAGTGGATTTGATAACTCAGGGTGGGGTAAGGTTATCCTACGTCCAATAGGATTACTGTATGGACTTTAAATCTCAAATATGAAATTGAAGTGAAAAATCCCATGAGTGATGTATGGAGAGAATCAAAACCTGGACATAGTACCACTATACTATAGCTACCCAGATGTGACTCTTGCTTGGGTGTCCTGTGGATTTAAGTTGGTCCAATGAACATGATGCCAAAATGCCTCAGAATAAATATGCATATTGGTTCAACCAGTGAAAAGCTGTGCAAACCTCTGACAAACATATATGCACATGAATTTTGCTTTCAATAGTTACATTAGTTCAGCAACATACGACAAACAATTTGGGCGGGGTATATGTGTGCCTATTTTGGCATCAAGTTAATTGGTTTATAAATCACCTAATAATAAATAAATTAATCGAGGGGTAAGAGCAAAACTAGGCAAAGTGCTTACATAAATATATGCACTTAGCCTAGTTTCACTATCGCCCCTCGCTATGAATTTTAGTATCTGAGAAATGTTCAAAAGTTAAATTTCAGGGAAATGTGACCCTTTAAAGTGAATGACCAATCATCTGTGTTATTTTGTATGAAGAGCCTTGTTTTTCTTTCAAACAGTGTGTATGAGTCACAAACGGGACAAACAATTGTCTCTGACATGTGACAGTTAGAACAACTACAGAAGCAGGTGACACTTATAAATGTCCGTTTGTGTCAGCCATTTTGGGCCCCTTGCTGTGTTTGTTTCCATTTGGCACTGTTTGCTTGTTTGGCTGTGTTTGGTAAATAACGGAAAGTTTGACGGTGGAGAAATCCGCAGGGGATCTGATACAGACGGAGTTATAAAGGCAGTTGGTTGTCAGGCTTGATTCCCCTGACAGTCTTGATGGCATTTTCCACAACTAATGGAATCAATTAATCTGACAATATCTAGGCAATTTGTAGGGTGCCGCTGTCCAGTGGCAACATACCCAACTGTGAATTCTAAGGTTGTAGGTTTGAACCCCATTTGGGGGGGGGCAAGGATTTTTCATGACCTTCTCAGGTGGAAAGTACTGGTCCAATGCAGAAACTGTAGAGAGGGATTAGTATAAGGGTTATAATAGTTTAAATATTGAAAGTAGGAGAGGGAGCATAAGGTGTAAGAACTTGTGGTTTTGACCCCAATTTATGGTTTTATATTAAAAAAAGCATGCTTAAACATTATTACTCAATCTCTAATTCAATCATTTTATTCCCATTTTACACAGATAACTGTGTCAAGAATTTTGTAAGAGTTATTTCCCTTCTTCTGTGTCAAGTATGTCTGGATATTAATCATATTTACTGATACCTTAATTTTAGTTTTGAATATTTGAGTGTTTCTTTCTGTCTTAGTTAACTCAAAATGTGCATTCTTTAGGTGACCAGTTTTCTAAGCTTGAACGTATAAATGTAACCTAATCTACACATGGTCCTTTGTTTGCAGTTGGTTAGATCAGACATTTCCCTGGCAGCATTGATTCAGATTTTTCTCTTTTATTTTCAGGGGCAAAAAATAACCGGCATTCAACTGGCTGTGTGAAAGAATCAACAAGTGACCCTCAAACTGGGGATTTTTCAAAATGACACAATCACCATTAGGGCACAGGATTTTCCTGCTAGGATTATGTGCAGTGTTTTGTATGACCTTGACTTTGACCTTGGGTGCAGGAAGGTCACGGGACCAAACCAGCAGCTGGAACGGATATTCCAGTGATGATTCGAGGACTGGAAGGGATTACTGGAGACAACAGAGTTCCAGCCGGAAAAACCAGAAGAGTGAAAAGCCAAATATCATTCTTGTTATCACAGATGATCAAGATGAGATGCTTGGTGAGTTTTTTTCCCCCATTCTTTCCCCCAAAGCTCAAGGTCATATATTGTAAAACATGAAAATATTTCTTTGGTGTTGTAGTAATTTTGATGTTTGGTATGGTTTTACTTTTTTCGATGTTTTACTATATATTTCTTCCCTGACCCCTTTCACCTTTCATCTAAAAGTGAATAATTTCTTTTATTTTAAACTCATTTACTTTATGTTGATTGAGGTGAGGGGCGGGGAAGGGAAACAACTTATACATTCTCAATGGTTTCTTGGTTGGACCAGTACTTTGCTCCTTGGAAAGTCATGAAAAACCATTGCCTTCAATAAGGTTTTAACACATAAACTTTGGATCAGCATTTGGATATGTACATTGTACATGATTTGGTCACCCATGGCACCCCTCAGATTTAAGTAAGAAAGTTGACAAATACTTGCATATGATTCATCCCTAGCACTGGTTCATCAAGAAAAGGAGTCTTAAAGGATATCTAGTACTCAGACAGACTCATTTATAACCTCAGATGACAAAAGTCATCCCACCTAAAGCTGTTGCAGATGGAGGCCTTTAATTGCAGATTACTTGTTTTATGCAGTTGCTTTGACTGAAAAACTGCCACATTTAATTATATATAATAAGCTTAATTCTATTATAGATAAGGTTGCAGATTTTTTTTTTGAATGCGGCAGTTTTTTTTGGTCAAAGCAACATACTGGATACCTTTGGTTTTATGGGCAGCCAGACTTTCATTCAGAAAAGGAGTGGATGGATTGAGGGGGTTGGGAATATTACAAATGTATATGTTAAACAGCATCATATATCAGCAGGGGTAAAATGATTTACAGAATGAATGGAAGTCATAATTTAATCAGTTCCAACATGAAATAGATTGTTGTACTACACTCACCAAATTACAAATCTCATGATGTTTTTGGCTGATTCAAAATAAGTAACAAAAACACACAAATTTCAATTATTTTCTGAAATTATAAATGATATAACTTATTAAGATTGGTGAAAAAAAAAATGGATTTAAACTAAACTAAAAAATCATACGAAATTAAGAGTAAGGAAATGCCTACTTTTATTAATTAGCATCAAAATTATTTTCTGTAAAAGGATTATTTTAGCCAGCTACAAACAGATTTCATGAGTTTTAAGTTCACCTTTTTACACAGCTGGTATAAATTCATAACACCAAGGATTTTAATGAAGTTGTACTACATGTACAAGCCCACATATTGTTAGAAAGCAGACAAGTCTGTGTGCCCTATTTTACATACACATCCATGTACAAGTAACTGTGATTCAGAATCAAATCCAGGACATGTGAGAAGCAGAGAGTGGTATCCAGACCAATAGAAAAATGAAAAATAAAATCTCAAGGCAGTAGTAAAGATAAATCATATAATATATATTTTTCACTGCTCGAATGTTGAAAAGGGGCATAATTTTGTACAGAATTTTAAAATTGGGTTGTAAGAGTTGCACCCCCTAGAATAATAAAAATACATAAGGCAAGTTATCAGGAAAATCTCTCATTTTCTCTTCATATTTTATGTAGTAATGTCATCAATTGTTTTTGTTCTTTTATAGCATTAAATAACAGCGACATTTGAAGAGAACAGGAAATTGTCTCTTGTCTCGCTCTTTCTGGCGCTGAGTTGTCTCTCTCTTAATCCTGGACCGTGTTTTCCAATTTGTTTCACATCCCCATGTCTGTATATTGTTATCTTCCTATATTACATTTTCTCTTTTTTTTGCTCTCCTTTTCTCTCCCCGCCCCCTCTCTCCTCTTCTCAACCTTTCTCCCCAGCCTCTCTCTCTCTTTCTCTCTCTCCTCTCTTTTTCTCCCCCCCCTCTTACAGTTCTCTCCTTCACACATAACCTGACATACCATTAATGCTAAATCCCCCTTCACAGTCTTCTGAGGCTAGACTATATGTATGTCACTCTCTCTCTTTCTCTGCAGGCTCCATGTCTACCATGACAAAGACCTTGAAGATCATGGGTCAAGAGGGAGTCCGCTTCAACAATTCCTTCGTCCCCACCCCCATGTGCTGCCCCTCACGCAGCTCTCTGCTCACAGGTAAGTTTATCTTCTTGCGTAGTACTCATAAAGTGTCTTTAACTTTGATAAATTTTGCAATCCAAAATGAAATATTAAAACAGATTGTTCACAGATGATTGGTAGAAAAGAAAGAAGCTTTTTTTTTTCTTCACTTCCTTGATCATATTGGTGAAATCTTTGTTTCCTGACAAATAAACTGTAAGTGTAGGTCACATTGCACGGGAAATCACTTTTTTTGTAAACACCATTTTGGGTAATGGGTTCAGTATAGAATATGGTACCATGTGACATGTTCCGCAACATGGCGTCTTCACCAGTTAGAGGTGGCGAATTCGAAAGTCCAGCCCCTGAAGTGCACGCATGAAAATTGAATTTCTAAATATAGGTTTAATAATTCAAAATATAGTTTCAATTAATACCCTTCATGACACTGCTGCCTGTGATGGGGAAACCACCCATTCTTTTACAATCACGGAAGGTTATGTGAATGAGCTGCTTTAAGTTCTCAAATGAAGCAGCTGATTTGCAAGATGTAAAATAAACAATCATTTTCTAATTAACATTAAAGGCCCAACATATTTCATAATTAATCAAATTTCATGAAAAAGAAAATATGAAATAACACTGACATATTTTAGACTAAAGCAAATGGTATATAATGTGCAAATATCTTCTGTAAAATAACAATTATTTGCTTTGAAAATGATGTTCAAATTACGCAATATAGTTTTTTGGATGGATGTCAAAATACTCTCACTTTTTTGGCGAGTATTCCCGAAGACAGTCTGTAATCGGTAATAATTTGAATAAGTAAACGAATACACACGGAGTGTTTAAGGAAAATCGACTAGGATATGTGGAATATGCAAATTAGTCATGTTTGTAAACAATTGAATGATCTGTAGTATAAATCTGTAAAACACACTTTGTTTTTCCGTCTGAAGAAAATACACTGTGACTGGAACCATAATGGGCCTTTAAGGAACCTTAACCCTTTCCCTCATATAGACTCATTTTGACCCTTTCCCTCATATAGACTCATTTTAACCCTTTCCCTCATATAGACTCATTTTAACCCTTTCCCTCATATAGACTCATTTTAACCCTTTCCCTCATATAGACTCATTTTAACCCTTTCCCTCATATAGACTCATTTTGACACACTCAATAGGTACCACATAAAGCCTGATCTGCAGAAAACCACAGTTAAACCTTACCAAATTTAATTACAAAATCCTCATTTCAAGACCACTGAGGAGCAGCGAACAGCATAAAACCTGATCAGCCTGCGAGTTACTCACAGGCTGATCTGGTTTTATGCTGTTCGTGTAGGTCTTTTCATGGTTTCCTCTATGAGGGAAAGGATTAAAGCAGAAATTCTCCATAACAAAATTTTTTTATTTTCTATCATTGCTCTGTGGGATATGGATTTAATCTCACTGATAGAATTCAGTATTTCATCAGTTTGCATAAAATAAAATTTCATCTCCTGATTACGCAGCTTTTCTTCATATTCAAAAGAGGAGAAATAAAAGTATAATTTAAAGTTGCAATACTACCCAAAATCAATGCAATAAATGCAGAAAATAATGTGAAAATATGAAATTCAATCTTTCTTTTGATGATATACAAAAAATTGCCTCTGTTGGTCAAGGGATTGGCCCAATTGATGTTGATAGAATCATCAATATATTAAATAACTGTAGGAAATCGATTCTCTTACCCCTTTACGAAGATTTCCCGAATAGTCACACGAAGATTTCCGGAATCGATCGAGCTCTGTGACGTCAACTTGGCTCACATAGGTCATGCATAATCATAAGCATTTGTAACCAAACAGGTGTCTGGCAAATGTCCCCATGTCTTTAACCCGTGCATGGTAACACGATTCCCTTGTGAAAGTTGAGATGTTTGGTTAAGCCACAACAGTTATTTAGAGAAAATGAATTAATGTATTTTCTAGTTACATAACATTTGTTTTTCATCGGAGAAATATTTCATTAAAGTTGAGCACTAAATGAATACCCCAGATGAAATGGTGCGTGCACTTCTAATTTTAGATGTCTTGTATTTATATTTATGTAAATTATACAGTTTTTGGAACATGTTAGAAACAGTCGAAACGGTGACCGTAAAATCCGTACTTGTTGATACGATTACGGTATTGTAGATATCAGGGATCAGGTGAGTTTTTTTTAACATTTTCTTAATCGAAGGTCCATCATAGATGATAATTGTAACTAATTATATTGATCTTTAACATTTTACTTGACTTAGAATGTCGATAATTCAATATATTAATTGTCCACATATTTTCAGGCATGTTGCCCCACAACCACCATGTTTATACAAACAACGACAATTGTTCGGGGACTGACTGGCAGAAAGAACACGAGCCGAGATCCTTTGCGAAATACCTCAGCGATTCAGGCTACAGAACTGGTCAGTATGTTCTTTTGTTGTTGATAGGTTTCTTTAACGCCTTATAACCAGATGAATATTCATGTACAAATTTGTGACTTGATGAATATTAATTGACTGAACTTAAAATTATATAATTATGAAACATTGGATCTTTTTTTACTGTGCAGAGTGTGTAGAATCTGAGCTTCAATATTGTATAAGGAAACAGAGGAAACCCTGATCAGACAGCTCCTAAAAGGATGCCAGTGCATCAGACTGATTCAATATGAATTAAATGGTTAATAAATTTTGATAGGAATTTTTATGATTGTAAATTTATAGGTATTTTAAAACCAGTTTTGTAATTTATGACTTTATGAATATTTAGTTACTCAGGAACTTAAAATGAAACAGTAGATTTTTCTTTTCTTTAACTTTACATTTCATTTGAATTGGTAATTATACATTTTAAATAGAGTTCAACCTTTTCATTCTGTTGCAGGATTTTTTGGCAAATATTTGAATGAATACAATGGAACCTACATTCCCCCAGGGTGGAGAGAGTGGGTGGGGTTAGTGCGTAACTCTCGGTTTTACAACTACACGCTGAACTTCAACGGGCAGAAAGTGAAACATGACGACAATTACTATGCGGATTACTTTACAGACTTGATAGCAAATGACAGTGTCACATTTTTACGGCAGAGTAAACAGTACTTTCCGACAAAGTGAGTAGCAGGAGAAACGCATCATTATGGATTTGCATTTTTTTTTTACAGTTGAAGCTTATTATCATTTAACCTGGGTGTTTTGGGTTCAAGTCTCGGCAGATTCACTTAGATATTTCATGCAAGGTTGCCTTCAAGCTTGTAGAAGGTCAATTAAGTGCCATATTTTTTTTTTCCACTCATGGTCACCCTTGACCTTTAATTAGCTTGAGGTCACATTATGACTGAAGTACTGCCACACTGAGTATAAATAAAATTCAAGCACAACACCAGAAACAACATTTGAATCTGTGTTAGCGGCCACTTGTTAGCAGACGCCTAAATTCTCCAGAGTATAAGCTGTATTATTTACTGACCTCTGTTTAAAAGTCAGAATATAAGCTGTATTATACATCGACCTCTGTTTAAAAGCCAGAATATAAGCTGTATTATACATCGACCTCTGTTTAAAAGCCAGAATATAAGCTGTATTATACATTGACCTCTGTTTAAAAGCCAGAATATAAGCTGTATTATACATCGACCTCTGTTTAAAAGCCAGAATATAAGCTGTATTATACATCGACCTCTGTTTAAAAGCCAGAATATAAGCTGTATTATACATCGACCTCTGTTTAAAAGCCACCCTGATGCAAAGTGGCCACTTAATCTTCTGACTGGTCATTAAAGACTGGTTGGATGGGAAATGCAAAATTGAAATTAAGGTTCTAGGACCCTAATGCACTACCTCCAATTGAAGAACATCGGGATACATAGCCTTGAATTAATGTCAGCTGCTTTCAAGCTGATATTCTGAGGGTTGTGGTTTCAAATCCCAGTGTTTTTGTATCCTCCGTTACACAGATGTTGGGACTATATTGGAACTTGGCTCGTCACATCTTTTCGCGTCCCATCATTTCCTACCCTAGCATTTTATGAAGACCAGGTGGGATGTGGGAGTCTTAACGCTTTCCCTCATAGAGGACACCATGAAAAGACCTATGCTAACAGCATAAAACCAGATCAGCCTGCGAGTAACTCGCAGGCTGATCAGGTTTTATGCTGTTCGCTGCTCCTCAGTGGTCTGGAAATGAGGATTTTGTAATTAAATTTGGTAAGGTTTAACTGTGGTTTTCTGCAGATCAGGCTTTATGTGATGCCTACTGAGTGCGTCAAAATGAGTCTATATGAGGGAAAGGGTTAATCACCAGTGATAGTTCTAGGTTTTACCTAATACTCACCTACTTTTTCCTGAAAGATGATGATTTTCATGATGATGATTCTTCTTATATATAATGGTTTCATTTTGATGATTATATGTATAATTTATATGGTATGATGATGATGACAGAGATGATGATGATGATGATGATGATGATGATGATGATATATTCCAGGCCAGTGATGATGATGTTAAGTGTACCGGCCCCCCATGGTCCTGAAGACTCCGCCCCTCAGTACCAGCACATGTTTGAAAATAACACACTGCACAGGTACGTCTCAGAACACATGGTAATGACATAAAAATATATAAGTCTTCAGCAGTTAATAAAGTTTTCAGTAACTTTCTAAATCAAAATCTAGAAAGTTAAAATTAGTAAGATCATCATATTTGTTGTAGTTGCTTAGAAACAAAAATTAATACCGTAAAATCATTAATTTACGCTGCATTAAATTTCGTTGATTATGTACCTACGGAATTTTGTTGGTACATTTATTGGTGGATCTATTTCTAGAAAATGTGAAATCTATATAAGACACAAGTTTTCATGGGGATTAATTTTTCGTGGATAAAACCCTCCACGAAATTGACGAAAATTAGTGTCCCACAAAAATTAATTATTTCACAGTAAGCTTTATATATCAAGAGCTGACTGCTATACTGTTCCATCCCGGTCTGTTCTTTTATGTACTTAAAATAGTTTTGCAGTCAGCCCTGGATATGCAAAATGTAAACATTGTGAATATGAAAGTAAAAATAGTAGTTACTTTACATATAAATATTTTTATTTTATCATATGCTAACTGATGAAATGCATGTACTGTGTTCTATCAGTGAGATAAAATTCATATCCCACAGTGTGATCTGCAGGAACTACTTTTTTTTGCCTAAAAAGGAATTGTAGCAGCAGTTAGCATATAATAAAAAGGAAATTTGTTTGTTTTGAGTGGATATGGGTTATATCTCGTTTCAAAGAGATACAATGTTCACTCGCTCTACACACTTCTGAAAATATGACATTGTATCACTATTCGATGAGATATAACCCATATCCACCCAAAACAAACAAATATCCTCTATATATCCAAAAACATCATTTTTATCAAAGTGAGATTTATTTTAATACCAGTTTTATCACTGATTGTTTTAAGTGAATATCAAAGAGTGAGAGCAAAACTTGTCTAAGTGCTTATACATATATATAAGCACTTAGCCTAGTTTCGCCCTCACCCCTTGATATGGTGTGTACATGTCAGGACACCAAGCTGGAACTACATGAACAACTCAGACAAACAATGGCTGCTCCAGGAGATGAAGCCCCTCCAGCCGGAGGCTGTGGCCTTTACTGACCTCTTACAGCAGAAGCGTCTACAAACCCTGCAGTCAGTGGACAGCCTCATGGAGAAGGTAGGCATACCCTCTGCCCCAGATGAATCACCTCTACTTAGCTCAAAGTAACACATTGCTGATCTATTATGATGCCATTTTAAGGGTCAGATATTAAACAGTATCTTGACTGATGCTCATGTTCTCTTCAAGCATCTTTTAAAAAGTTTTAATACCCTAGGCATTATATTTGGGCTTAAAATACCTTAGCTTTGAGGTAGGCATTATATTTGGGCTCAAAATTGTATACTTAGCTTGGAGCTTTGAAATATCTTATCTTGGAGCTTGAATTAGGTTATATTTGGACATAAAAAAGCGCTGTTTTTCTTGCAGAATCATATGTTACATCATCATCAGCTTTTTAACATACTGTTTTCATGTCACATATCAAAACATTATATGCGTTGTAATTCTCAGGTTTATTACACACTGCGTGTATTGGGAGAGTTAGACAACACATATATCATCTACACGTCTGACCATGGTTACCATCTTGGACAGTTTGGTATCGTGAAAGGGAAAGCACTCCCTTATGACTTCGACATCCGGGTACCGTTGTTTGTAAGGGGACCAGGCATTCTAAAAGATACAAAGTAAGTAAGCTGTTCTGTTTCTGTTATAAAAACAATATCAAAATGATAATTGTTAACCAGGTTTTAAATGAAAATACTGGTTAGTAGAATGGGGTACGTTGTTGGGAGGGCAGACGTCAAACATTTCATTTCCATCGAATCTCTCCTGATAGAATAGAGATACAGATTTCATACTTGGTAGGTAGATACCTTAAGAGGAAGACTTGGAAAGATGATAGGGTCAAGGTCACTGTTACTAAAAATAGATTTTTAAAATTTCCGTCAAATAACTTTTTTTAGGAGTGAGGTATGATGATCAGATTTTGTAGCTAGATGCCTTATGGGAAGAGGAAGATTGGGATTGATTTTCAGGTCAAGGTCAAGGTTACTAAAAAAGATTTGCTTGCCTTATAGGGCAACACTTGAAAACCTGGTTTTGCGTCGTTTGAAGTGTTTCTTGTTTTATTTTGTAGTTTCAGTTCAGTTTTCTGGAACTTTTTTAACCATAATTTTGAAATACACACTATTTTATATACTAGAAGAGAATTGAAAACACAGACTTATCTAACAGTGACATTCCTGTTCACCCTTGACATGCACTAAGTGCTTATCTGTCTATTGCAGTATACCCAACCCAGTGACAAATGTGGACCTTGCCCCCACAATCCTGGACATGGCAGGTATAGAAGTTCCGGAACATATGGACGGACGCTCTCTCCTGAAACTCATCCGAAGTCACAAGCTTAGCAACAAGTAAGTATCTTTAGTAAAGACCTTCATCTGGTTATAAACATTTGCAAGAACCTTGACTTGTAACCTATGTAGCAAGGACCTTGAAGTTGTAAGTACCTTTTGCAAAGAACTGCAACTGTAAGTACCTTAGAAGTACTAACTTTAAGTATTAGTAACTAAGCAACAAACCATTCAAACTTGTAATACCTTAGCAAAGACCTTCAATTGTAATACCCTACAGCGTATCCCTAAGCAAAGACCCTCAAATTCAGCGTATCCCTAGCAAAGACCCTCAAATTGTAAGTACCCTTAGCAAAGACCCTCAAATTGTAAGTTCCCTAAGCAAAGACCCTCAAATTGTAAGTACCCTAAGCAAAGACCCTCAAATTGTAAGTTCCCTAAGCAAAGACCCTCAAATTGTAAGTACCCTTAGCAAAGACCCTCAAATTGTAAGTCCCCTTAGCAAAGACCCTCAAATTGTAAGTACCCTAAGCAAGAGCATCAGTTGTACCCTAGGAAAGACCTTAAACTTTTAAATACCTTTCCCAAAGACCATGTACTAGCAAGGACTTTGAACTTGTTAATACACTTAGCAAGGAACTTCAACAAGTAAGTTTAAGCCCTACTTATAGCAACATTATTTCATGATCTTCTGTAAATCTAAATAGGATAAGAGAAAATTAATTGTATGCATGAATTTGTACAAAATAATGTCTTCTATCTTTCTTATCAGACTTTGTATATTCTTACAGTTTGGAGGGAAACTTTGTGGATACAAGGAGGGAATGGAGACACACGGTTCTTATTGAAAGAGGGTAAGTTTAAAGGGTTTTGTATGTAAAGCATGCTGGAAACATGGTGGTTAGACGGTTTGATTTGGTTTTAAATCCCCTTGACAATATTCCATCATTTTGAGAATTTGTCTATATGAAACAAATATAGGGCTGCCTCATTTTTGTGTCATGCTGAAAATTAGTGGCATGGTACCACACCCAGTCACATTATCCATACACAGGAGCAGTCACTATAGTTGGAACTATCTTTAAATGCTGAGGGCATTTTTTTTAAAAATTATTTTTAGTATGTATATCTGGACATCTTTAGTCTTGGCCATAATTTGAATAGTATATTAAAGGTTTGATATTTTGCATACTTTAAAAAAAATACATAATAATTATTTGGCATACTTTTTAAAAAAAATCCAATCATATTTGGCATACTTATTCCACTAAGGAGGCTTTCATTTCAGTCATTTTGCATCTGACCCCTTCTGGAGGGAGCCAGAGGGGTATGTTCGGGTCAGAGAGGGGCATTGTTTTTTAAAAATACATGTTGTTTTATGCTTATTAAACTGTTATAAATTTGTATTGGTTGCGTCCCTTTTTGTTTTTTTAAAGCATGTCATGTTTCAAATTTTTAACTGACACAAACTTTCTGAATTAAAGAAAGGTAACAAAGAGGATGCAGAAGAACATAGAAAGAGAGCAGGATAACCGGATCATAGAGGAGTATGAGGATGAATTGCTTCCCTTTGCTCATCCCAAGCTCAGACGGACCCTGAAAATCTGTAAAGATCCTACCAATGAACCGCCGTGTAAAATGAACCAGGTATGCATAACTTCAGGTCTACCCTTTCATAGTCATACCATTTCCATACCTGTTGGGTAAATGTATTTACATACCATGTAGAGATTTTGCTTTTACTGGTGTTTTTGTTTGTTTGTCATTGCTCCCATAAAAACCTTCTGTGGGCCAAAATGACAAGATTGCAGGCAGTTTGAAAGTTTTTTAAAAAAAAAAAAAAAAGTCTAATGTATTGTTATCACACTGGTTTCATTGTCGGCGTAGTTTTTGTGAAAATTTTTAATCTTTTCCATAATTAAACTATTAAACCGTCTGTCATCAAACTTCAAAGCTTGTACACTTTCACAAGGACTAGATTCCCACCAAGGCCAATAACTCTTAGGTCCATTTTGACCAAATTCATTTCCCTTTTTTAAAAAGAATGTCTTGAAAAACATTAACCTTAGCCTTAACTCCTAAATGAATAAACCCTTTGTCATCAACGTTCACATACATTGTACTTGTTTACTATCATAAGGGCTACATTTTCATCAAGGGCCAAATTTATGTCCCCTTTTTAGAAAAAAAACCAAAAAAAACAGACAAGTGTTGGCATCTGCATGCAGTGCTATTGTTTTAGTCACCTGCTATAAGCAGAGGTGACACATAGGGATCACTTTTCTGTCTTCTGTCTGTCCGTCACACTTTTTCCGTCACGCTTCAGCAGGTGACATGGTTGTGTTTCAAAGAACACTCTTGTTTTGAATACCCATAATTTTAATGGATTGAATATTATTTATATTTTCCAACAGAAATGGGTGTGCTTTCGGGATGATCGTGGCAGGAAGCGCATCAAGAAGTGTCGTAACTACAACAAAACCGTTGCTATGGACAATGGTTTTGATAATGACCTTGACAGTTTCCAGCGCGACATGCCGTACGTCCAGAAGTCTGCAAATCGTCGTTGTGACTGCAGCAAGCAGGAGACAAAGGTCAGAATGTCAGAATCTAACCTTGAAGAGGAAATGACCCGAAGCTTCATGAGGGGTCGCTATCATAAAGGTCAGTAGGTCAAGTGCAGATTTTTGTATTTTCGGAAAGACAGGGGGGTTTAAGACAATATCTGATCAAATGAGATCTATAATTAAGAAGTGTCTTATTGAACAACTTGTGTATAGGAAATTTGATATAATTTTTATGATGGGCTGTATGTTTCATTTAGAATCTAATATATGATCTAGTGAAAATGGAAAATATTCAACAAATTGCTTTTATTAATTGTACAACAAAAAAGTTTTGACAAGTGTCATATTATTTCCAACAACAAATTCAATAATATCTATATAGTCAGTGAATACTTGGGTAGGAATCTATTGTTACTCAAGCATTTATTCTTGCATACCATTGATAAACTTTGACCGATGATAGACAAAGTAAAATATGCTTGAATGACCGATGATAGACAAAGTAAAATATGCTTGAATGACAGATGATAGACAAAGTAAAATATGCTTAAATTGTGACACATAACTACATAATACAGTTATACTGATTATATTTCTTCTTGGACCACTTAACATCTACCAATATAACCAAGGTACCCTAATGAAACATTAGGAAACCTTGGTTATCTCTGTGAAAGGCCATGAGGTCCGAAATGTTGCAAAACCATTACAGGGACTTTACTTTAATAAATTATGATTGTAAAATATTTTGACCACATTAAAGTTTGTTGCTTAATACAAATAGTGAAAAAAATCATTGTTAATGTTTTTATTAGTCTGGCATAATTTATATAACCAATTCAGGAAATGTGTGTGTGTGTTTGGGTTGGGGGGGGGTAGTCTAATGATTTTGGCAGAAATAACACCAGAAATAATCTCATTATAAACATAATGCTGATACCACTTCTAAGTCCAAACACTGAATTTTAGTGAAGTTTCAGTGTAATTTTAGGAATTCTCTATCTTTAAGATATCATTCCAGGTGCCAAAAACCGCTATAGACGAGCCAAAAGAGCGACACTGAGTGCGACTTACGATGAAGAATTTGAACTACGGAAAAGCTTGATAGGTATGATCAGTTCATTTGACTTTCTTGTACCATTGTTTAATACCAGTCATGAACCATCATGTTTAACTGTATATTTTTTATTGTTAGCAGTTGGTAGCCTCTCACTGCTGTGAGTTCAATTCCCGACAGGGTCACTTGGATTTTTCATGTGAGGTAGCCTTCCTGCTGACTCCGTGTAAGCTGATTAGGTTCTACTCAAGTGCTTTTGTGCGCATCAGTTTTATCTCAACCTGTTATGAGCTGGACATCAGTACATGCTTGAAATACTGTCACAGTAGTTGTAGACTCCGACAACCATATCAACGAGAGTGAAAAAGTTCATTTGTACACTGTAATTCAAGCAGGTTCTATGCCAAATCATCTAATTTCAGGTTCCACCTTATTTTCTTAATGAATTTCATACCTCATAAATATTCATGCTCAAATTAATAACTTGATAAATTTTTCTGAACTTTAAATGGTATATAAAACAATGGATTTTTCTTTGCCATGAAGACTGTTTAAAATCTGAGATACAATGCTGTATGAGCAAACAGAGGAAACCCAAGAGCTGTGTGATCTGGGTCTACTCTGTTAGCCAATCAAAATGAGTCTATAGGAAGTAAAGATTTAACCCTTTCCCTCATAGAGGAAACCATGAAAAGACCTATGCGAACAACATAAAACCAGATCAGCCTGCGAGTAACTCGCAGGCTGATCAAGTTTTATGCTGTTTACTGCTCCTCAGTGGTCTGGAAATGAGGACTTTATAATTAAATTTGGTACGGTTTAAGTGTGGTTTTCTGCAGATCAGGCTTTATGTGGTACCTATTGAGTGCGTCAAAATGAGTCTATAGGAAGTAAAGACTTAAGCTAATGTGCATACTTTTGGCAGCTCAACAACTGGATGTCAATCGACAGAGATGTAGATTTTTCCCAAACAACACATTCGCCTGTGACAAGGATATCACGAAGGATCCAGAGAAATGGCAGAACCACGAAGTGCAGCTTGATGAGATGATTGAAGAGACGCGGCGAAGACTGAGAAATCTTAAGGTATGCAATCTAGTTTGGGTTAAGGTATTCCACCCATCTTTACGATCCACGGTATGTCTATATAGTTTTGACATTATTTGAACGCATTTTATGGTAAGAAAAAGAATATACAGTCGGATCTTGGTTATTCAAAAATGTGTTATCCCAAGTCTGCCATTTATCCAAACCTATTAAACTTTCATCCCAATATTTACCTATACAAGTTATACAATATAAAACACAACCCTTTATTTGTTTGATTTATTCAAACATAACTTTTTATCTAAGTACAGTTGGGGTCCCAAGCATACAGTGAAATCACTGCCAAACCACAGACCGACTTTTGTGTTTTCACTTATTTCCAGTCAAACTGAGAAGGGGAGATCACTGTAATGTAAAATATGTTTTCAAGGAATTGATTTTTTAGTAAATTAATATTCATGTATTTTCACATAAATATTTGTTTGGTTACAGGTTAATGTTAAAGGAAAGGTGTGTTTATACATTGTAAGATTGTAGGAGAATATTTGAAGCAATTCAGCTGTTATACAAGTGGGTACTTGTGACTCTGAAACTCAGCCAGCACATCTGTGCAGTCTGATCATAGTCTTCTATGTTTGCTTTTCATTTAATGATTTTTTGGCAAACATACCCATAAACAACTAATGGTACAGCCCAAAATGAAGAAAGGACAAGTCCAGTTAAAAAATTTTGCATTGTAATGGTTGGTCTTTCATTACAGAGGATCAGGAAGAACATGAAGAAACAGAAGAAACATCTGCGCAGGGATTTTGAGAGTAACGAGTCTGAGTCGGATCAAGACCAGTATGGTGTTGCCACTGACAACGAGGATTGCGACTGTGACGGAGACATGGACACATTCCAAATCCCACCAGAACTATCGTATGTAGCATGATGTACTTTGGATTTGAATGTATGTTTGTCTGACAAATCACATGTAGATAAATTTCCCAAATTACTGAAAGATGTTAAACACAAACAAACAAACAATTGCAGAAATATGTTTGTTTTCTGTAGGGAAATAATACATTAAACCATCAGATTCACACTTTTTCATTATTTTGGCAAAAATTTGCCTTTCTCAAGAAAAAAACATTAATTATTGAGCAACTACACAATTGACGTTTATATAGTCACCATATTGTTATAGCAACAACACCATTACTTTTTATAAATAACTCCCATACATGACTAAGTTGAAATGAATTATTACCTTAATAACTAACAACAAATGATAAGAAATTAAACATGTTGGTATTTCATTAGAAAATCACGACTAATGAAATTTGACCTTAAGTATGTAAGTTTTACGTAGAGCTAAAATTTTGGTGGTATTTGACCTAGGTCAGATGTAGGCTTGTTATAGTTCTAATTTCTCTTAATTAAAGGTTAACAGACGAAATGAATGAAGCCTTGAAGGAAGAGGAAGAAAATGCTTCGGAAGAGGATGAGTATTACAATGTTGTACAGCGTACGGGAGAAAGAAGGGGAGAAGGAAGGAGAAGGACTGTAACCATGACAACCTGAAATGTACCGTTCAGCTGAACGACCACTGGCATACGCCCCCTTACTGGACATGTAAGTATTTTATATTGTATTTCGTATGTACATGTTCTTATATCTTTACTGTAAAATAAGATGTTTTTGAAGCCCTGGCAGAAAAAAATCACACAGTTATTTTTATAAACTAATAATAACTGCTCATTTCAGAGAAAAATATTTTAGATCTGCGGTACTATAAGTATAATGCAACAGTCACCTGTTTAAATCTGTCGGTTCACTGATATATGTGTGTATTACTATGACTGGACAAGTCCATTATATTTACTTGGGTACCTATCATACTTTTACCAGCGGGGACCTGTGCAAATGTTGTCGTTGTATAAAACTGATTGATTGGTATTTACCACCTGTAATAACTAGCCAAGTCATTGATTTTAACACATCTTACTAAGCGCTTAATGATACAGACTTTGTGCACCCAAAATACATCTTTCTTAAATGCTCATTTAGATAATTTCTTGACAGGTTGCAGAATTCTGTTAAAGAATACCATTACTGACATGTATATAATGTTATAAAGAAAAGAACTGCATGCAGTATTAAAATAGAAAAATCCAACATAGCAACTGGCATAGTAAATTTGTATCCGGAAACCAGCAATATTCTACCCATCCAGCTGGTACATGGGTACTCATTTGACAGTAACATATTCCACACAAATTTCAACCAATTTGTATTTTTGCAGGACAAATTCCAAATAGGTGATGCTACTATGATGATTTCTTAACTATTTGAGCTTTAAATTAATACTGCATTATAATACCAGTTGACATCCACTGAGTTTCATAGTAAAATCATTAATTTTCATTTACATTAAATTTCGATGATGATGTACCTAGTGGAATATTTTGGGTACTTTATTCATGGTTCTATGTTCTAGAAAACATATTAAGGTCTAAGTAAGAGACAAGTTTTTGTGGGGATTAATATTTGTTGATAAAACTCTCCATGAAATCGACAAAAATTAGTGTGCCATGAAAAGTAATGATTTCACAATAATAAAAATAAGGTACATTACTCACATATAGGGGATTTAGTGCAAAACTATGATAACTACAGTGCCATAAAGAAACAGTTACTGTAGTTTTGTACCAAGACCTTCATATGAGGCCCAGTGAAATTTTAACATCTCTTTGTTTCCTTTTTTCTTCAGATGGTCCGTTCTGTTATTGCACAAATGCAGAGACCAACACATACTGGTGTTTGCGGACTGTGAACGCAACCCATGACTTTCTGTACTGCGAGTTTATAGACAGCTTCTTGAATTTCTACGATTTTAAAACAGATCCTCACCAGGTAAGGTCATAGCTGGGCCGATTTTAGGGGATGGGGGTGAAGAGGGGCTAAAGCCCTAAAATTGACCAAGGTGTGTTCACGTTTCTTCAATATGGTAATTCATTGAGTACTGGCGATGCCTCGAGCTACAACCTTGGTCCCTTGATTTAGCCCTTCTTACTCCATAAAGATATTAGAGCGATTTTGGTTTCCTTGAGTTCCATGCTTGGTCCCTAGATGGTATATCCTTTGTTAATATCTGTGCGATTCTTTGAAGTCGTTATCAAGTCTACCAGTATGTCCTTGGCAACCAGGCCCCATGACCACCTGCTGCTGTGACATGAACACCTTGACCTAGATGACTTTGTATTTGTTAATAAATTGTCCTTGATGAAAGAAACAAATTTCGTTTGTGAGAAAGGTAGATAGAAAAAAAAAGAGAAAGAAGAGAACTCAAATAATCAAACAAACAACATAGTTTGTGTTTATTCCAACATAAAAAAATAACATATGGCGCCGTGAATAAAACTAAAACAAAAGATGTCAATCAAATGATCGGTAAATAGAAAAAACAAAAACTCATTTGACTGAAATCTCACAAAAAAGGCTAATAAGTATGCCAGACATATTTTTTAATTGCAAAACATACTGTATGTTTAAAAATACTATCAATTAAAGGCTACACATAACAAATACAATGTATTTAGGTATCAACAAACGTTAACATTAAATTTTGACATTTGAATGATTCCTCGAATATGGCGATTCTTCGAGTATTTTGCCAATCCTGTCTGACCTCGAAGAATAGTGAGATCACTGTATATAAAAAGGTCAACCAAAAATCAGGTGCATTCTTCTGCCTACCTCAAACTCCCCTAAATACAGTATTTTTTTTTAATTTGAAACTTTTTGACTGATAACGCTACAGGATAAGGACATATAATTATGATCATGTGATTGTGAAAAAGACATTAATGAGCATGAAAAAAGGACATAATTATGTGATAATGAAAACAGCTTTATATAAACACCAGTAAAAATAGGTTAGCCGCTATCACATGGTTCACTGCCAACAAACATTGGTTAACATCACAGGAAATAATAGTTGGATATATTTTATAAGCCAAAATTTGCTAGATTAAACAAAAAATGTTATTTGGTTATAGTTCAATCAAAATTTGTTAAACATACAAGAAATAAAATTTTTTTTTATTATAACAAAAATTGGTGAACTTGTACAACAGCAAAATTAAGTGGCTGATTGTATTGTAACTAATTGAAATGAAAATGAGTAATTATGATAATTCCTCAGCAAGAATTTCTTTTTCACAAATTGAGGGCTTGTTGCAGAACTACTGTAAATGCTCCATTATTCATATGTAGTTACAACAGTTTTGCTCCAAGTCCTCATATTCAAACTCTATATCTATCAGTGATAATGGATAACCTAAACCCTTTACCTCATGAATATTCATATATAAATTTATGACTTCGTGAATATTAATTAACTGAACTTAAAATCTTTAAATTGTGTATAAAATCACAAATGTTTGTTTGCCACATGGACAGTGTTTAAACTGAGCTACAATATTGTATTGTACAATATTGTCTGATCAGTGTCTGCACTGTTTGCTAATGTGTCAAAATGAGTCAATATATAGTAAAGGTTTAAGTCATGGTGAAATCTTTCTTCCAGCTGACCAATCAGATCAAGAGCTTGGATTACGGGATCATTAACCAGTTGCACGATGAACTG
The DNA here is from genome assembly GCA_021229015.1 of Solen grandis. NCBI lineage: Eukaryota > Metazoa > Mollusca > Bivalvia > Adapedonta > Solenidae > Solen > Solen grandis. The sequence goes on along the minus strand of CM037784.1, from coordinate 44,792,245 downwards.
ACAGAGTTACGGAAGTGTACAGGAGTGAAACAGTGCACAAAGTCAAATACAGTGCAGGTGAGGCAGTCTTTTATGAACATTTTCATTGTTTGCAGATATATTTGAATTAGAGTATTTAATTATCCAATAGTACTATTTCGTCCTGTGATCATTAGGACAAATCACACTATATTCACATTAGGTTATCATATTATCCAATAGCTGCACTAGGTTGTCCTGTGATCATTAGGACAAATAACACTATATTCACATTAGGTTATCACATTATCCAAAGCTAATTTTATAGGTTATCAATTATCCAATGGATGCACTGGGATGCCATGTGATCAATAAGTACATGTATAGGGCTTTTATTACTTTTCACAAAATAAAAAAAAAAACAACTGAAAAAGGGTCCATTGTTAAGTTGTTTGTTGTTAAGCAGGAATTATTAATGCAAATTACAAGGTTGTCAGTATGTACAGTAATTTCTGTACTATCTGTACAGTACAGTTCTGTCAAAGGGCACTGTGGTCCAGTGGTAAGATGTCCACTTATGGATCAGAAGGTTGTAGGTTCAAACCATGACATTCCTGGGTGCAAAGTACTGGTCCAACCCAGGAACCATTGAGAGGGATTAGTATAAGTTGTAAGAATTTGTTTCCCAATCGACGTAATATAAATAAGTTTAAACTAAACCACTGTCAGGATATTGTGACTGAGTGTGGTATCATGCCACATGTCTATGGCGTGATACTGCAGTGTGGCAGCACTATATCTGTCTAAATTAGACATAGGCTCCAAATAACTGAAACACTGTCAATAGGATGTTAAACCCAATAAACAAACAAAATTACATTATTGGTGGAGTGGTATTGCCTTTCTACCGTCTACTGCAATAAATGGTAGGGATGAAACCACACATTTCTATGGCCATTTTTCATTGGGGTAGTCATTCTGCTGCTGATGATGGCAGCACAAATCACACAATATTCAAATTTAATCTTCAAGATAAAGAAAATCGAATGGTGGCTACAAAACTTTCACCTCCTTCTATTTCAATATTTATTTAGAAAGGCTTACTGGTCTGTCATTGAAATAGTATTTAGGTATAAGAAATATATAATAATATAAGAATTGCACGTGAAATACTAATGGTTAATTTTATGACTTGACTATTTGAGTTTACCGTCGCTTTGACAGTATTTCAGTCATATAGCAACTTCCAGCTAATTACAGATAGAGGAAGACTCTGAATGCACGGAGGCATCTGGGTAGAACCACTGACCTACCGCAAGTCAGCTGGAAGGCTTCCTCACATGAAAATCCGAATGACCCTGCCGGGATTCGAACCCACGCAGTGAGGGGCTGAGTGAGTGTTAAAGTCGTGACTTTACCCTCTCGGCCACGGAGGCCCCCGCTTAATTTTATGACTGTTTTATCTACATTAGAGGTGTTCAAAGTGATGGATAGAGTTTTTCAGACTCCAGCTCCGCCGTTTTGAATCACCCTACTGTAGCTCATGCTCTGTTAAACATATACTTCATATAACAAGTAATAACAAAATTGCTTTTCTTTTTTAGATGCTTCTGAGAAAAAGAGGCGTAGACGGAGAAGGAAAGTGAAAAATAACCAACGAAGAAGAACAAAGCGTTTACGAAAAAATATACGCTCTTAGGGACTATTTTTTTCTGTCATAGTGATCATGTGATGTAGAGAAATATTTAAGAAACTGAACAAGTGTGTGTATTGGTAAAACCTTCCGTGGGTATTATTTATCAAGTGCAATATTCCAATATTTTAACTGTTGTTTAATATATGGCATATATCTGATATACGTTTTGTAATTTAAACACTCTGTTGGACCACAAGCTTGACTTTGTTAACTGCAAGTCTTTGGTTCCAGCATAGACATATAAACACAATTTAGTAGATCTACGATTCAAATAAGCTAGTTCTGTCATTTTTCTGTTACATTAAACTCCAAGATTTGTGTATGTTTAAATCTTAATTATTGCCATAGTACATACAATTAATGGGAGTACTGGTATGTTTTGTTGGGAGTGTATAAAATTCATTGTCAGAGTATATACAAGGAACATTTCCAGTTTTCACATACCCAGACTTGCAAGCTATCTTTGAGCATTCGATCTAGCCATATATAATTAATGGGGAAATTGAATTAATTCCCTTTATTAAGTTATTGTCAGAATATATATAATTTATTGTCAAAGTATATATATTGCAATTTATTGTCAGAATATGTACAATTTATTGTCAAAGTATGTACAATTTATTGTCGAAGTATATACATTGCAATTTATTGTCAGAATATATATAATTTAATGTCAAAGTATATACATTACAATTTATTACCGGAGTACATACAATATATTTTCAGAGTATATGCAATTAACAAAATACAAGCTATTAGACATAGTTTAGTAAGGTTTACACTGATGGAAAGTTCTAACCAATCATTTCAAATTCCTGAAATATCTCAAAACCTTGAATATTGTAAGAATTAAATTTTATGTCATTTTCAGGAATGTGAAAGGTGAACAATATGTTTAAAATTTCATTAATATTGGTTGCAAATTACAATGGCAGAAAGCTACAATGTAAAGCTACCCGCAAATGTCAAAGTCAAAACAGATAATTAAATAAGTGATTGGTTCAATCTTTCGATAAGTGTATAGCGTAATACTAAAATGATTACAGCTACATTTTCTGAATACAATTTTTTATTAATGTAAAGTCCCTGTAATGGTTCCTCTACGTCTTGGACCACTTAACCTATACCAAGACAACCAAGGTACCCTAATAAAGATTAGAAAACCTTGGTTACCTCCGTGAAAGGCCATGAGGTCCAAAATGTAGCGGAACTATTACAGGGACTTCACCTATATATAAAATAATTAGAAGTATTTAACACACAGTGATCCTTATCAAATATTAGCCCCTCTTTATCATGAATATGCATTCAGTTATAAAGGAAAGTGTGCACTTTGTTTTCTGTGAATTTTCATTGACTTTTTCCCTTAAAGTCAATATATTTGGTACCAAATTAAAAAAAAGAAAATCTCTATGTGCCACGTGGTAGATGTTTGGCTAGATGGATGATAATTGAATACACACAAAATATAGTATACGAAAATTGAAACAGATATGAGCGCAAAATATTGAAATACTTAAAATTAAAAATGTACACTTTCTTTTAGAACTGAGTATATTAATATACAAATATTTAAATGAATATTAATTTAATGAACTGTAAATAAATGGTTTATGAAACGATGCAATTTTCTTTGCAGTGCAGACTGTAGAAACTGGGCCTCAATGATCATGAAAAAACAGAGGAGAACATGCTCTCCGTCTGCTCTGTTAGCCAAAGCGTCAGAATGCATCTTAATGAGTAGAGGGTTATAAGTACACTGTAGCCTAAAAACCAAAACAATCATTATGGATTTAAATAGTTTTGTAAGTTTGCATATTTGACGATGATATTACTTGTATACCTTACTTTTTTTGTCATTTGAGTTTGGAATCTGATAACACATTTTCTTTAATATTGCTATGTGAGTTTTATAGATTTGTTATGAGTGTCACGTATGGTGATGTAGCCCTCCAATAAGGGCTGCTTTTGATTTCTTTACAAATTAAACATACAGGGTGGTTTTATTGTTTTTTTGCTTCTTTCACTTTGATAGCCATTAAAGTTTATTATGTATTTGTAGTGTGTATAACGTAAATACCCAGGAATAAATGTAGGCCAGTAGTAATGTTCAGAGATTGCTTCCCTTAAGGAGTCAGAATTATTTTAATTTTTCTGGGCACAGAGAATTGGTCAAACTCAAGAAACATTAAGAGGGATCAGCATGATGGGCAAAAGCTCTTTTTTTCTTAATGTATAAAAATGGTCCTATTTGCTGAATCTTTCTGATCTGTGTTTGCTAAGGCATTTACATATGTCTGTATGAGATAAGGGGTTAAGAAATCTAATAAACTAGGACAAGTTAAGTTGCCTTTTGATCCACAGGTTATGGGTCCAAGATCTGATATATTTTTAGACCTTATGATACGTATTTACGTATGCACTCTTTTGGAATTTTGTATGACCTTGATATATAATAAATAGAGTATATGGATAAATTATACATAGAAGGTGTATATATCTTGTGAAATATCCTGTAGTATTAGATATATGCCATTTTCACGATAAAAGTGTATGTATGTAATGTTTGTGTTCTAGTATAGCAGGCCAGGTCAAATGATAATATGCTGTGAAAAAACCAGTATGATTATTTTTTTATATTTTTAAAACCCATGTCTGTTATTTAAAGTCATTATTTTGTAATTATTAGCAAAATTTAAGGTAAATATATGAAACTAAGAATGCCATTCTTGCAGTTTGGGCTAGATTTTATGTGAAGGTTATTAAATGACAAGTTTGAAATTTATGAAAATGACTTCAGGGTACTAATTTTATGCCACATTTAATAATTCATTAAGTTTTGCATTTTGCGATTGATGGGTCTAGGGGGATCAAAATTCTCATTATCATTTTTCCCTTTAGATTTTTATATGGTGTAAAACAAGAGAGAAAAAATGCTGCTATGTTTTGAAAAACAACAAACAAACAATAATCAAATTAATCAGTGAATTAATTCAAGACAGTGTTAGAGGAAATAGTTTATTTATTTACTACAAGGAACTAATAAATTCTTTTTCATCTTGAGTAATAATTTATTAGTTTGTTGTCATTTTTTCTCACAATTTGAAAAAAATGCTTTAGTAACTTCTGTCTCTGAAGTGAGAAAAAAAATGTTATAATTTTGGGGAAAATTTGTGACCAAAATGAAAAAAATAGTGACTTATAGTGTCCCATTAGGTAATTAATATGTTATTTGTTGAAATAGCTGGATAGATAGATTAATCTCGAGTGTATGTGTGATTATATAAAACCCATTTTGTCCACGTTTCTGATATTGCTACAATACAGTTTTGGTAAAACTGTATTTAAGTTGTTATATTTTGTTTTGGAATTATACTGTCATTAAACCGGTTACACAATTATGAAAATCAAAATTATGTCAGAGAAATGAATAATGGTAATGTACTATAATTATATTATAATTATGTTGAGCCTGTGTTTAAGGTTTATCCCTTTACTTCATGAATATTCATGTACAAATTTATGACTTAATGACTACTTATTTCCTAAACTGAGGGAAACTAAAATATAGTTGGCATAAATTTTACTTTAAAATCATCTCTTGAACTAGCTTCATGTGTTTGTTTGTCTATATTGAACATTTATTTTACTACTTAAGCTTCATATCATATTAATTGATAACTCTTACTACATGAAATGTATTATAGATACTAATTACCGTAATAATATTGTTTTTTAAGTAACACATTCTGAGTAATTGACAGAATGGAAACACTGGTTATATATATTCAGTCATATTTCATTTTCACTTTGCAAATCTGATTGTGTGATAAAACATTCTAGGTGTGAATTTTTCGTAGTTCATTTTTATTATATTATGTATATAACAGGTTCATTTTGGACATAAAATGTCAAAAAAAATAAATGTTGGTCACATGGTTTGTTTTGTTGTTATTTATATACCACAACAGTTTAAGCGGGCCAAACAGCTTAGAAAAGTACTGAGCATAACGTTGCTAACATGTTAATAATTCAATACCGCATAGCCATTGTTTGGTGATTAGTCATCTATAGAAATGCACAATATACTCACAATTATGTTAATGCTATTGTAACTATTCCCAACCTATTGTTCGACTTTACAAAACTGGGTTCACACAGCGACGTTTGGTCAAACCAGAAACATATTGCATATGTCTGTGGTCAAACGTCAGTACCGACAGTAAAAGTTGTTTTAAGTTTCAAGAGTTGATGCTGGCGAATGTTGTGCTTGTTGAAAATTTTAAGCATGCAAAAACTTTGGAAATAAACATTGGTGTTTACAAATCGTGCTCTATTTCAAACGTCCCTGAACGCTGGAGGTGACACATAGAGATCACTTCTCTGACGTCAGTCTGTCACACCTTTTCCGTCACGCTTCTTTCAGCATGTGACATATGTGTTCCAAGGATCCCTTATTGTTTTTGAATACCATCATTTCATACGGTATATGTTGTAACAATGTAACTTAATTTAAAATTCTGTTTTACAATTATCGGGCATACTTGTTGCAAAACACCGCATTTCATGTTCGTATATAACAGCGTGTTAGTTAACTCATGACATTATTTTTTAATCCATTGACAACCACTCAGTACATATCTCTGTCATCACGTATTCGTATTTTTCTTAAAACTTTCTCCGAAATACATGATACATACTGCTTGTCTTTTTCTATCCGTTCTTAACAGGAGATATTTAGTTTCAAGTGGTAACCCATTGCAAAACTCTTCATATTCTTCAATGTGTTGAATTTCTGCCAGTGCAATTTCGTCACCTTGAAATAATGTGTAGACACATGTTCATGAATATTCAAAGTATGATACTATATATATAATTATTGTACTCTAAATAGAAGTTATTGTTAATTGAATGACTAACAGATAAAAAATGCTGATAAAACTAATTGAAAAAATACATGCATTAATGATAAACTTAAATATTAAATGTAGAATTGTAGAAATATTTATATTTGTTTTGACCTAAAGTACGTAAGATGTTTTTTTGTCACCTGATGTAAGCAGATATGACACACAGGGATCATTTTTCGTCGTCTGTCTCCGTCCGTCCGTCTGTTTGTCCGTCAAGCGTTTTTCGTCACGTTTCAGCATGTTACGCACGTGTTCCAGAGAACAATCTTGTATAAGGGATGTATGATAATTATGATAATAATTTAAACAGCTTTAAGTACTTTAATTATTTACTGACCACTGGAAGAAGATACACGTATAGCATTCCTACGTGTATTTCTATTTGATAGATCTGCAAGAAGTCTTTGAAAATTGTTCGCAGAAACTCAGGAAATTGATATCATTCTCCACTGGGCAAACTGAAGAAAAAAATGAGATTTATTTTATTATCGCATCTTTTTTGAACGCATCATTTTATAAAAAGTTTTAAAGAGAAATGCATAAGATATTTTTCAGCACAGATGGATGCTAATAAAAAAAAAGCATGTAAAAGACAAGTTTTAAAATTAGATTGACGGAATTAACGTTAAGTATGTATAAGAATTTAAAAATCTGTCTTCATACTCATACTGTTGACTGATGAATATATTATCCATTAATTTAGTCAGTCTATCTTTCCTCACATGCGTCATTACAACTTGAAAGTACCATAAGATTAGGCCTAAAATATTTTGAGTAATAATTATGAAGAATGTTTTTGCTGAAGAGCAACTTTTATTATTATTTGTGCGCAAAAACCGAACAAGTCTGAATGCGAGGAGATACATTTATGGACTGCCTCCGCGGATGTAGTAGCAGGAAAACTTCTTTGTGTATTTCTTCTGTCCTCATTATTCGTTGTATGCTTTATGTTTGTCTAAAAAATGATAACAAATTGCATTGTTAAACTATTCTTGAACAACATTATTGACAATTACTGTGCCTGGTTTTAATGTTGATAAAATTTGATTTGGAGTTTATGTAGCAAATAGCTGATCGGACAGTTTCCTGTCTATCAGCATGTATGTAAGTTATTCCATTATAATTAAATACATTGTAGTACAATTTCTTCTTTCATTTACTTTTTAACCCCTAGTTTATCAGCATCAAGTTTATCTACATTAACAATTTGTATGAAGGACAAAAACAAATACAAACATTGTTTACCTTCAAAACTGTTAAAAATGAATACATTTCATAGCAATATCTAGATATAACATTTAAAATATAAACGATAATTAATTCTTGAAATAAAAATACTTTTTGTGCACTCAGATCTCTGTCGACATGGCTTTCTCTTTCATTTGTCTCTAACCTTCTCCAAAATGATAATTTTGACTCAAATGAAAACTGTCCTATTTGGGACACAGGTTCTGCAACAATCCAAACTTTAAAACGTAAAATGGATATTCAGAATAATATAAATTGCACATTCTGCAAGAACAAACCAGAAAAAAATCAAAATATTTTGGGAATGTAATATAATTAGTTCCTTCTGGAAACAACTTTGACTTACATTAAAAACAAGTGCAATACAGATTCAGTCACTTTAACCATAACAGACATATTATTTGCCAACCAAAGGTTAGACAATGTATTGATTTAATCCTTCTGAGAGCGAAATTATATATATATACTTGTAAAATAAAGAATTAATTTAGTGAGAAATAAGAATCTTGTAATGTAGATCATTTTATACTTCTGTTAGAACTGTTAACTCTACCCCCCCCCCCCCCCTTTTTTTCTCTTGTGGTTATCATGGTCGGTATCAAATTTTAGACCACAAACTTAATAGTGCCCA
>CM037784.1:44733702-44783702 GCA_021229015.1 Solen grandis | reverse complement strand
GGGTCACATAGGCTGTGCATAGGACCCTCATTAAACACTAAAACAACAACACGTAGTAGGTAAAACCGCAGTTGTTTAAGTCTCGGACTACTACACTTGAGGCCCAGGTTTGAATCCCATGACCCTAATTTTATGTTAAGTTAGTTTTTTATTCTAATACTTTTTTTAAACTTACGCAAAATATATTTCTGGCTATAAATGTATCACACGTGTTTTTTTATCTGTTTACAGACTTGAGAAGAGAGAGGGAAAAGGGGTATATATTTTTTCTTTCTAGAATATTCATTCAAGTTTATAATAAGAATGTTACAGTATATATAAATGACTAGATGACTTAAGAATTATTTGATTACTTATGTATTATAATACACCGTTATAATGTTAGGTCCTATTTTTATGCCCTGCCAGCTGCGTTGACCTATATTTCACGGTTGGTAAAAATGGTAAAATTGATTGTAATTCTTCAGGTTAATCTTTGTGTTCAAGTTTTTTTTCCTATGAAGTTTACTTCACATGCATATGAAACTTGGTACACATGTACATCATGATATAAGCTATTTTATGTTGTTATACATTGTTATTATTGTGACCTATATTTTACGGTTGATGAACAGGTAAAATTGATAATAATGCTTTAGGTCTACCACTGTGTTTAACCTCACATCTTAATTAAACTAGGTTAGCCATGTACATCATGGTGTGCATTAATGAACAATGTTTTGGCTGTGTCCTATATATCACGGTTGGATGAACATGGTGAAATTGGTTGTTCTGCCTCAGGTTTACCTTTGTGTTTAAGCCTTTTTCTATGAAGATGGTTCCACCTTTCATGAAACTTGGTACATCATATACATCATTATATTAACTATTTAATATTTATGCAATTTATGGGCTGTGACGGTTGCATGAACGTTGTAAAATTGATTGTTCTACATCAGCCCTACCTTTGATTTTAATGGGGTTTTTTTTTCTATGAACATGACTTCACATCTTCATGAAACCTGAAATAAATGTACATCACCGGCCCCATGGCATAATCGTAAAAAAGGGAACTAGTATAGCTCCCTTGCTTGGAGCTCCGCATGTAAGGGTAGTTCCAAGACTGGTTGGCCCGGTGTCAGGATAATGTTACTGGGTTTGGTATCATGCCACATGTCTACGGCGTGATACTGCAGTGTGGCAGCACTATATCTGTCTCAAGTAGACATCGTGTCCAAATGACTGAAATACTGCTGGTGGGACGTTCAGCCAAACAAATAAACAAACAAATGTACATCAAAATATAAACTTTTAAAAATATAATCAAATATTTGATTCTGACCAACGTATACCAGTGGGGTATCAGTGTCGCAGAGACACATTTCCATGTTTTTCTTGGATAATTAGAAGTGATTTTTCTTTATTTAAATATGATATCAATAGGACAGACCCACGAATATTTCCAGCATATTTCTTTTTTGTAAGCGACTTCTTGAATAACTGATGTAAAAAAAATGCGATATTCCAACAGGTCAAACGGTATGGTCTACCGGGTAGGGTACAAGAAGTCCAATCATCGGTGTTTTGCCAGGTACCACCTAGAAATTGACGAAGAAACGAGGGCCTATCTGCGACAGCTGGATTACAAGGTTGGTTGTCATTGGCAATGTAGAGGTCAGGGGGTAGAAGGGGAAGAGGGTAGGTTTTGAATCTGTGAAGAGAAGGAAATAACGGATAATAAAGCTGAATACAAAGGGGCTTGGTGTTAATCATATTCTATGTAAGTATGCGAGCAGAAAAATGGATGATTCAACTTTGGACATTGTACTCAGAAAGATTTTCCGGCGAAGCTGCCTACTTTGGCCTGCTAAAGGATGGTGACGTAAGACAATGCCGAATGAATATTTGAACGATTTTCAGTGGTAGATATTCTTATACTTGTGACAAAAGTTACGCACTTGTTGAGATGACAGCTAGCTGAAATATATTATTCTAATTTATTAAATATAAAGTATGCTGGCAAAAACAAAGGGGTTTGTAGCAGCCTATGTTTGTTAAATATGCAATTTAAATCGATTGCAGTTGAGTTCCCGTCACTATTACGAATGAAGTCTTTATAAAATAGATTTGCATGAATAAGAAACACAATTTTATGAGGATCATTCAATTGTTTACTAAATTACAAGATTTGCATATTCCGCATATATTCGTCAACATTCCCTCACTTTTACTATAGACCTTCCCTAATGTCTCGTTAACTTATCGCGAGTACACTGTTGAATGACGTAGCAGATAGAAAATTGTGACGGCGACCGTTTTTCAAATTCAGATTATTTCCGACTTCAGGAAAACTTGCAAAATGTAAACAATGACAGTATTTTGACATACATACAAAATACTAAATGCCGTAATTCGATCAACATTTTAAATTCACAGCAAATATCCATTTGCGTTAGACTACAATAAACGTCTACACATTACACTGCACGCCTCGATAATTGACTGAATATTAAATTTGTTTATTTTCAGATTCCTGGTGAGGTTTTGGACAAAGTGGTTAGAATCGTCAACTGTTCTCTGTCTGTCAAATACAAGCACGTGTTTGACTGGTTTAAGACGATCATGTTCCTTGTGTTTGTCATGGTGATGCTTGTCTTTATAGCCATATCCATGCTGATCATAACCCTCACGTCAAGCAAGACTGCTGTGGAGAACGAGAACGCTCCTGTCTACGTCATCAGCTTTGGAAGTACGGCCCTCGTGCTGTTGTTTACTGTATGCGCATGCGTGGACTGGTGCGATCGGTGTTCTTGCTGTGGAGGCTCAAGGAAGGCTCGTGCTGAAGTATGTAACACAGTCTTCGTTTATTTTATGCTTTAATATTAAAGAGTGAAAAACATATAGGAACTATTTTTTTCATTAAGATAAAATTTCAGTCTTATACATCGTCGGATACCCACACCCGATCGATCGATATGATCTGTCGGCCTTGTATTTCGTCGTTTTAGGGTGTGTCAGATATAGCTATTAAAATAACGCCATTTCATTGGTTCTATCTAGTTTTACCATGTAAAACCCAATAAGGCTTGTTTTCATTGTTCAATACAAACGGTTTTTCTTGCCTATTTGTACACGGGTATGTATAACGGAATAACTAAACGTTTGTTTGTTTGTTTGTTTTTGGGCGATGGTTTTTACATACTTGTATTGTTTGCATATAATTTCATTGCTTCGTGTCTTTGAATTTTTCCTATGGGAATCTGCAGTGGAACATCACTTGATTAATTTGACATCATAATTATATTGTATTATCAATTTTTAAAGATAAGGCAAGTTTTTTTTTCCATGAAATTAAAAACATAGATCTATTTCCCTTTAAAGTGAATATTTCTATTTCATGCATTTGGTGATTACTACGGGTACCGCGTAACCTTTAGTAGGTCTGTAGGAAAATAAATTGAGAATAAATGACGTCAAATCGACACATGCCTGGAACTACCTTTCTATGCCGAGTACCAAACAAGGGAGCTATACCAGTACCATTTGCAACGACTAGTATGTCGCGGCCGGGGATCGAACACACGACCTACCAACCTCCAATTCGGGAGTGGACACTCTAACCACTCGGCCATCGGGGCCAGATCCTTGATTTGATGGTCTGTAATTTCAGTCTCTACGACACGTGAACAGAGTTCTGTGGGACCGAATCAACTGCCGCACCTACAACACGATCAACGTCATGTTCTTTGTCCAAGAAGTTGTATCCTTGAATTTTATACATTAATGTGCCTATCATTGCTTCCCCCAGGGTGGGGGCGGCGGGCATGCACAGGGCTTTTGAAAGAGGACCGCTTCCGATAGGCGGGATTTTGACAGACAAAATGATACCGGAAACCAGGATAGGTTCATAATTAAAATATTAATACTAAGATCACCTTTGGAATCGTGAACTGCTGACCTTAATAATGGACCTTTTTGGTGCTTACCGGTGAAATTGATGAAATTGATTGTAAAGCTATCCAATGTAAAGCTATCCAATGTAGAGCTATCCAATGTAGAGCTATCCAATGTAAAGCTATGCAATGTAAAGCTATCCAATGTAGAGCTATCCAATGTAAAGCTATGCAATGTAAAGCTATCCAATGTAGAGCTATCCAATGTAAAGCTATCCAATGTAAAGCTATCCACTGATAGCAACAATGGGATATCAGGTTGTCAGTGATTGTACACAAAAGAACACACAGATTTGATTGTGATACAGTTTGTGGGTAGTTGACCCAACCGTGAATGCAGCTGTGTTTTTCCTTCTGTTACTGGTACCCGTAGTAGGACTCATTCAAAATTTATAAGAGACCTAAATTGATTCAAAAATTAAAATTGTATTTTTGATAGAGGCGTGGTGTAAGCCCTTCTTACTCAGCTTAATCAATTTCAAAAGTGCTTCTCTTCCATAACATATCGGTTTCTTGAAAACATAAACCATTATCTACTATTTTGCAGAAAAAAAACTGCAAGGTATTCCGTCATAGCCCATCTGCAGAAATGCTGCCTTTTTACAATTTTGAGATGAACAACGCAACTTTTCACAAATGAGAGGGTACCGGACCCATTCCCAATTCAAGATAAAAATCACTGGAATGGGAGAGGCGGGTTTTACATTTTTACTTTTAGAAACTGGAAAAGTGCATGACGTACTAACTGGTCTGATAATCTAGTTAAATTCAAAAGTAAATATTAGAAAATAGTTCTTAAATAATGTCCTGATTAGTGTGGTGACCCTATAGATATTCTTTATAAGGGGAGTTACATTATTTCGAAATGTTCATCCATGTCCTTTGTCTTTACCTTAGATATTCGGTCAAGTGTATAAGATAGAAACTATATAAGAATTGAAATAACTTCCTGAAATACGAACGTTCTTTAACAGTGTCTCAGGCCCTGCACGTGCTGCACGTGAACATCACACCGTGTAAGGTAGGTATACAGACGGACATGCTCACGAATAGGGTGATTTCTCGTTATTAATATATAATTCAACACTGTTTTAAGGTCATAAAGAGACAGAAAATAAAAAGAAGCAGATGGGTCATTATGATGATGATGATGGTGATGATATTCGTGGTGATGATAACACTGATGATGATTATGACGACGACTGCTGCTGCCGGTCAGGTGTTAATGATGAAACTGATGATGATGATGATGATGATGATGCTAATGATTATTTACTATTTAGGAGTACTTCATGAGACATGTAAGACCGCAGGATTTGTTTGGAACTGGCGACGCTGCTGAAGAGGAACTGGAGGTAAGATATATCAAGCTGAAGGTTATCCCTTGCAGATAATGAGCATGTAAGGGAACAAACTCCTTCACTGGGGTTATCTCCCCATTCCCGAAGAACCCCAGTTATTGTAAAGGAACTCAAACGGGGCAAACGTACAATTCGGTGATGAATTATGACGGATGAAATATAGGACGACGGGGGCGGGAGACAGATAAAGGGATATATAATGAGACACAAGTTGGAATTGGACAATTCGGTGTTGCTACAATTTCAGTGCTAAATGTGTACATGGCTTAAGAGAGTGGTATATTCAAATCTTTGGGATTCTTTCTGGTTGTTCAGTGGTATGTAATAAATCAACGTTTTAACCCTTTCCCTCATAGAGGAAACCATGAAAAGACCTATGCGAACAGCATAAAACCAGATCAGGCTGCGAGTAACTCGCAGGCTGATCAGGTTTTACGCTGTTCGCTGCTACTCAGTGGTCTGGAAATGAGGACTTCATAATTAAATTTGGTAAGGTTTAACTGTGGTTTTCTGCAGATCAGGCTTTATGTGGAACCTACTGAGTGCGTCAAAATGAGTCTATATGAGGGAAAGGGTTAATATTTAAAAACATGAATGAAAAACGTTATACATGTAGATGCATAAGAGACATTTTAAACAGTGATTTGATGAAGGAATTTCGGTCCAAGACAATAATTCTTAAAAGGAAATAGAGTTTAAATTTGGTTGTGTTGGAAATTACTGAAAAACTGATAAAAAACTAAGTTTGAAGCAATACATTGTATAGAGATCTACCTTTACTCATTGGCAGTATTTTATATCATTACAAAGTATATGTGTGTATATCACTTTTTTGTTCACAGCAATACACCGAAAGAACGTTTAATATCGGCCTTCGTTACTTCGGAAGAGAATTACTGATTCCACGGTACAACCACCAACAAAGACACTACATGGCAAATATTGCTCTTTGTGCATGTCAGATTCTTCAGGAGAGAAATTTGTTCAACGTTAAAAAACAGAAATAACAATCATTCTTGTCGGTAGCACATAAGGATTCCGATTTACATGACATCACGAGAGTAACGCATGCGTATTGAAGGATCAAAAGAAACCGAAAAGCATTGCAGATGTGTACGTAAAATAATCAAAGAGAATGGCTAATACAAATCTTACTTCCGTCTTACAATTGTGTTAATATATCACGTTTCTCTTTCTCTTATGAAAAATTACGTGATTGTCCGTTTGATATTTTGCCAGCGACATATGAACAGAGATGGGCAACTTATTCCTTGCCCCATATTGATTTTCTGAAGTGGCGCGCGGCCAACGAGACTTCAACGAGACCCGGACAAGATTGGAAATCCAATACATGTTTATGGTTAATTCCTGTGGATATTTAAAGTAATAACCTGTATGTATTACTATGGTTGTTTAGACAAATATTTGTTCGATTACTTTAAACAAACGTCAGTGAGGTTGATCGACCACACAGCGAATCAATCAGTCAGCAATCATTCTACATGTTTTCTCATGCTGCGCATAGTCATGTCGCTTTGCTGCTTTGTTTGCCACACGGGACGATGACTCTACTGGTTTGAATGAAATACACTGGTGTTTTATTAACCAATTAATTTACCAATCGTGTTTTTTTTTCTTCGCAATGAGTACTCCGGACAGTAAAGTCGTTCTGTATTATTTCATTATTTTGTGTAGCATCAAAAATGGGATTTATAAATGTCTCTCCAATAAACCTACAGGGACATATATAAGGAACTGGAATGAAGTCAAGAAGAACTATTTCAATATAACTGACGTTTAATGATCAGTGTCCAAGCAGAATATAACAAATTGACACTGATGGGCACGGTTTACATATCCTGCACTGTCTTTCACGGCAATTAAAGAAATCTGGATTAAGATATCATAAGCCAGGAAATTATCATGAAATCCGATATGACAGGTATAAGGAAGCATGTAAGCGTTGCCTGGCATGTCACCATAATCTGTATCACCTGGTGGCGAATCCCAGATCTCACAGGTCATTGATACAATTCACACTTCTGTTTATGACACTTTTCCAATATTGTTCTGATTCTTTTATTAAGATTTTACCATTATTTAAAATTATTACAAAAACAAAGTAAAATGATTAAACCATTTTGATTACATTCACTCATATGCAGACGAAATGTTGTATGATTTTCATCGTCATTTTGCATGTAATAATTATGTCATGATAGATAATGAAATTATACAAAATATCGTCTACATATGGATGTATGTTATCAAAATGGTATTATCATTTTATTTTGTTGTTGCTAAAATAATATACACAGAATCAATGACTTTGCTGGTAAAATCTGAATAAAGAATAATATGAGTAATCACTCACGCCGGTCATAATCATGATACATGAACGAGGCTCAAAATCCAAGCGATGCCAATAAACCTAATGTTATAAACCAGCTTTAACCTTGCTTGAATACGGTCGTTACAAGAAAAGATTGAACACCCATTTGTTTCGATGACTTACAATAAGCACGATCTCTCTCTCTCTCTCTCTCTCTTGCCGATGAATATGTGGAAGCTAATCTAAAATCGCCTGAATAACGAACAGACAAACTATTTTACCCACTGAACCAATGGGTTAACAGCTATACATTCAGTAGCTGTCTAAATATAGTCCCGAAATGTGCGATGTAAAAATGTGTGCTACCATAGAACAGTGTTGCAAGCAACCCTGTTAAAAAAGACCCCCCCCCTCCCTTCTAAAACCTCGATATATGTATAAAGTCGATATCTGTTTTCCGATATATCGATACTGTCTGTTGACAGTCCTGCAAATTAGTAACCATCGCTGTTACAACGGCAATGGACACAACCATTTTATACAGAGCACACCTCAGGATTATTTGACCTGTATCATTTTAACAACTTTGTTATTCAGATTTGAATATCAACTTATTAGCAGAGGTATTATGTTGTTCTGTTTATGTTATGTAGAACTTAAGAATGATATAATTAGAATATCGCGATCTAAGATGGATACAATGCTAATGAGGAACACGGCCACTGCAACTAGTATATATGACACCTATGTTTTATGAATTACATAAACTGAACATTGTTCATCAAAGCATCTGTTTGAAATGCTTTTTTATTATTTTCATTGCTGGCAGAAATAAAAAGGCATTGATAAATACTGAATATCAGATAAAAACTTAAAACACATTTTTCAATACTGAAAATAGATTTGCGGTTGTCCTTCGATTTCCATATGAGAGGAATCACATTAAAATGTTGTCTTAATATCCATGCTTACATTTGAGTTTAGTTAAGAAGCTGAACTTCTTTTCCGATCTACGAATTTTCGTTTTTTTCACACAAGGGGAGGTAATACATATCACATGGTGCGTCGTTCCAGGCATAAGAGTAGTCTGCCCATAGCGTTCCGCAATGTTCTTTGCCACCCCTGTTATCCGGTTGACCCCAACCCCAATCTGGAAAGGAATGAAATATCTTGCAATAAGAATCAAATCCATAAAGAAAGTCATAATTTATGATATTTAATTTTCAGATGATGCTTTGCAAAATTTAGCATAATATGTGACTTTGACACATTCTTTTTAGCGTTAGTTCTAGTTTTTATTTATTGTCCACTTTAAATGTGCTTTTTTAATAACTTTCTTATAGTTCGGCAGAACCATTTTCGTTTGTATGCTCATAATCGACATATTGAAGAATAGGCCCATCGCACCATTATCGCCCATGACAAATGAGGATGATGCAAAGAAAAAAAAAGGATGATGATATGATGTTATGAGATTATTGAAATCCCTGATTTTTGTTCAAGAGAAGTGTCATTACATCAAGACAAACCCGTATATTTGATTTTTTCCTGGTTAGTATGGTACACCCAAGTGTCTGACGTCACATTACGTGTAATACCCATCCACCAATTCTTCTTCGTTCCATCAGCTGAAACTATGTCAACGATCAATATAGTTGAGTCGAAAATGGAATGGCTTGAAATTTTTTTATTGTATCCTTAATTTGTTTGCTTCAAGTATTTTCTTTTTATCGTTCTACCGCCAGTATCATTGTCATTTACAAGAGAAAGATGTAGTGACAAGTGATATGATGACACACCAAGTCACAATATCCCTACATCCTAGACTTTATCTTGATCATTCTTAATGGCAACGATGGTTGATGATAAAACTCAGCCTAGATACAGTCACGGTCTAGTTACGTCACGATGTAGGCCGTATATTGATACCAATACCGACAATGGTACAACCACAGAAACATTACTAACATTCGGATAACCTCTTTATGTCCAAACCAGGTTATAGATGAACTAGACTGGGTTTTCTCACCGACCATATTTACCATAGGTGCTAGAGTAAGTGATCGAACTGCTATATATATCCCGAGCGCCAAATTTACTATGTCCAATTCAGGATCTCAAGTTTTCAATCGCTTGGCTATCGACCCCGGAAAGTTGGCATGCATGTATTAAAATAATGACAAATTTTGTTGGACAAATTCTTTTAAAACCTGGAGTAGACAATGGCGGTTATTAAATACTAACCAAGGGGCCATTACTCCAGAGAATCTAAAGATACCTTGCTGGTTATCAAACTTCAAAACTTCCCTGTTTAAATGTAAAATGTTAAGCCCCGCCTTTATCCATTGTTAGTTGATTATTTCTATTACTTTCCCAATCGGAACATCTCGGTGATAAATTCTTCGCCATGACGAAGAATAACGGAATTACCCGAGGTGTTTCGATTGTTACTTTCCATGCACCTTTTCACAAATTGTTATGTATACGGAAGTCAACCTTTGATCACGTGATATCCCAGTGTAGCATCTGGATAATTTGATAGCAAAATCTAAATACACCTGTAAACAAAGAAAAGCTACATTAATCAAGTTTGATGGGAATTTGAAGAGTAGTCCATAGATAATCTGCCCCAGATGCCTCCGTGTTGGGAGAGGTGTTCAAAATTTCACGAAATAATTCATCACCTACTGTATTATCACACATAACATTTTTAAGAAATTCATTTTCGGGATTGGCATGTAAGAAAATATTTCTATTCTCAATGTCAACAATTCCTCCAATTTTCAGTTGACAAAAATCCAAAGTTGAGATTTTTTTTCAGACACAGCTATAGCATGTGTTATTGGCAAATAATGATAATAACTCTTGAAAACTAAACCACTCAAGTAAATTTATACACATGTATACCTTTCAAGTCTTCAGTCCATGACTTAACGAACGAGTTTTCCTGGGCGTGGTCGATAGAGATCAGATTTGACTCTAGTTCCCGGCAGTACTCCTGTTGAAATATAATATACTTAAAATGTACTTACATATGGATAACAAAATCTCAAGTACAGTATGTTTATTTTCTATTGAACAATGTGTGGAATTTTACACCAGCATGTAGATTAGGTCTTCATGAAGTGCTCGTTGATTTACGTAGGTTTACGTCTCTTTTCGGAGTGAAATGGTCAATAGAAATTCTTCTTTACCAGGAGCAACATAATTAATTGACGAAAGTTTGTTTTGTTTATGTTTTCGATTTGTTCCAAACTTATACGGTCAATTAAAGCAACTGACGGAACAGATGACCGATAGTTTAACTGTTGGGGGAATTATTTTATCTGTTTATTTGTGTTGGTTAATGTCCAACCGACAGTATTTTAGGCAATGTATGTCTTCGTGAGATAGCTATAATGCTGCTATACTGCATTATCACATGTGGCATGATACCCTACCCTGTCACATTTTCCCGACATTGGGCCAACCAGTCCAGGAACTACCCTTATATGCTAAGCGCAAAGCAGGGGAAATACATCAGTACCATCTTAACAACTTTGATGCACAAGAACCAGTGGCATAGTTACTATGAAGGCCATGTAGGCCCGGGCCTACCAGCTGGTCAAGAAAATGGCATTTTCAAAAGTTCCTAAAATGCAGAAAAAAGTGGAAGGGGTTCAAGCCTTATGCATGATTTACAGAGTGCACACAGTTTTCAGTTACTTTTGTATTACAGTACAGGGGTGAAAAGACATCGAGTGCATTTCAGTTTAAATTTCTTTCTTGATGTGAGTTATAAGTATGCCAATTACTTGCAGAGAAGAGAAAGATACTTAAAGAAATCACCTCAGCCGTTTGGAAATTTGCTGGACTCCTGCCGAAATGGTAGCACGATCCTAGGTTCGGGATCCAGCCATCAGGGCAACAATTGCAAGAGGCTGAAACACGACAGAGAATCAGGGGCGGGCTGCTCACACAGTTTAATAGTCTGGCTCCTGACTGGGGTACATTCCCCTTACACTACGTTATCTGTAATCTTTAAGACGTACAAAACACATTGAAACTATTTGTGTAAGCAGCTCGCCTCTGGTCTTTTGGTCGCTACTTCCGGTTATGATGGAAATACGCAGATAATAGTTAATTGGAAACGCCCTTCACATCTCAACAGTGCGATTTAGTCACGGAGTTTATCTGAGGTCCTGTGCGTATCTTTATTTCATGCATGGCCACGCCCCTGGCAGGCATTACATAAGAATTCGGGTTCTGATAATGAACAGAATATGTCATCAAAAGAAAATCGTAACTACTCGGCCATATCCGGCAGTGCTCAGATCGTAAATAATGGTCGAGATGTTCTGATTGATCATAAATCGGAACACTCGCTCCTTTCTACGAAATAATTCTTTCATGAAACAGGTCAAGAGGTGTTCCGATTGTCGAAGAGCTTTTTCATTGACGTCAGGGTGAAGCATAAAGACCGTGGCCCTTGGACCACGTAGAGTAGAAAAAATCCATGTGAAAGTTATTAAAGGGAGAAAACAAGTATACATATAGATCTATAGTAGAAAAGTAGATATAGACGAATTATTTTCTTACTTAATATTTCCTTATGTTTCTTGGCATCGTTCCTCTTTGTATACACTATCCAAGGCTGGCGGGTTCATAAATGTCACGATGTCAACACACGTTCTTAAATCCGTGAATGTTACTAAAAAAATACTCGTCGCAGTAGCGGACATAACTGTAAGAACTCCAAATAATATCATCCAAAGACCACTAACTTGTGTTTTCCTCCAGTTACAAACACTGAACGACATCCCTTGTACGTATATATGTTGTACACATGTAAAGATTGAGTATATATGCTATAAACACATTTTCTTTAAGTTACCCGTGTTCAGAAAGTGTATTTACATAACATATACTGCACGTCAATTCGACTTTTCTAAATATAGGCCTATTCATCTCAAAGGTATATACAAGGGTCGTACCAATTAAGATGATATTGAAATTTACACTAGGAGTGTAGCGATGCAACAAACGCGGTAAGATCTGGACTTCCCAAAGGTAGGTTTGGTGGAAATAACGCTTATAAAATTTATCTGCATGTCATTTTCATTTCTATGACGAATTGTACACAGTGGTGGACGCGTCTGATTTATCTGTATCGATTTAGGGACGTCAAGTGATTAAAAATGTAATCAAACGTTGCAGTAGCGGACTAATTCTTCGAAACCTTTTTCTCAATGTTCATGATGAAGACTATGAAATCCGTGTCCTAAATGAAGTCTCTCTAAAACAGCGCGTGCTTCTGCATGGTAGATGATTGACGGACGGACGGACGGACGGACAGACAGACAGACAGACAGAAGATAGAGGAGGATAGACAGAAGATGAAGACAGACTAGTGCAGAGTGAAGAAGACAGACTGCTTTTGAAGATCTTATTTGGCAATATGGATTATTTCAATCGTATTTATTTATCTTATTTTATTTTATTTTAACTCCAACATATTTTTCTTCTCATATTTTCTTGAAGGCCAGAAAATCATGTTACAACAGTGATTGTAAAATTCTAAACTCCGTGACAAGTTATTATCTTTAATGTTTTATTCAACAATAAATTACTGCAACTTTTTAAACAAGTCCCATAATTGTACTTACGATATGTTACAGACAGTGCGCTTTTAAAGAGTTTGTGTGTTTATTAGACATTGCTTAAAAAGACATACATGTATATTCTTAGCTATGAGTATGTTAAACATAAATTTAAAAATGAAAGATATAACAAATTAGTCTCTTATTTTCAGTTCTGTCTCTGTAAATAGAATTGTTTAGCTGAGTTTAGTAAATAATTTACACATTAATTTCATATATATATATTTAAATTTATTTTTGTACTTTAAGTATTTTTGATTTTCGGCGCCAATCTCGACAAAGCGGTTCAAAATAAAATATATCTATGGTGGCATATTTCTGCCAGCCACTTATCCACTTAGCTTTGTCGAAACTTTTCTGAAAAATTGTCACATATTCAGTTAGTATCTGGCAAGTAGCAAATTTTCAAGTTATCTACATAGGTATCTTAATGTTAGTGCCCACTACTGCCAATCACATATTCACTTATTTTAACTTGATATCATGCTTTTTTCCAGATAATTATGTGAAAAAATGCTTGTTATCCACATAATTTAAATGACTAACTTGAAAAAAGGCGAGATATCCAGTTATCTTATGTGAATATATGGCTGGCAGTAGTGGGCACTAACAGGCAGTTTTGTTTTGTTAAGATACCTAAGAGGATAACACGAAAGTTTTCTACTTGCCAGATACTAACTGACTATGTGACATTTTTTCAGAAAAGTTTCGACATAGCTAAGTGGATAAGTGGCTGGCAGAAATATGTCACCATATATATCATAAATTTAGATACAGCTGGTAAAATCATTACCGTGACCGAGAGGGTAAAGTCGCTGACTTAAACACTCACTCTGCCCCTCACCGCGTGGGTTCGAATCCCGGCAGGGTCATTCGAATTTTCCCGGCAACTGTCAAACCGTTTAAAAATTGAATAATTGCAATATCGCTGACCAATTTCGCAGCGTAAAAATCCGAATCATCCCGAAATGTACTTCGCGCCTTGTCCAGGTTGTTGTTCCTTTTGTCGGATTCGCAAATATTTCAAACAAATAAACAGAGAGGGAGACAAGTTTCAAGATATTTGTGTAAATTTCGATGGTGAAATATATTTTTTTATTGATTCAGTATGTAAATTTCATAGATTTATTCGAATGATTTAAAAAAAAAACGAGTTGAAGCGAGTCGACCCCCGAAATGGTGCCCACCCTTGTTGATAATTATGTAAACAGTGGGATTTTATTTAATCATACAGGAGCAAGTCCCCGTGAGTGTACTGATAAAAGGAACATTTAAATAACATTTCTTTTGTCTACTTAAGGTTGCTCGACTACTCCCAGTGTACATATGCATGCACTTACTTTTCATGGCTTTTTTTTCCCTTATTAGACATAGTTATGTGTTCTAATAAAGTTCGGAGAGCGACATCTTATTATAGAAGAACAGTGTATTATACTTGAAATATAAAGAAAATGCAACATTTATGCTTCTTAGCGGACCTTTAATATCTTATTTCTATTTGGTTTCAGAAATCGATGAGAAAATCATAATCACAATTGATTAAGATTGATCTTAATCTTATGTCGATCTGGAAAGAAGTCCTTCTTCTTATCTCTCTCGACAGTTCCTGAGTTGTCATTAATTAACGAGTTGTCGATTCTCTCCGGTTCTGCAATCATGTACTAACAAACCTCTGCAGGCAAACTATTAACATGTTCAAGATAAGGCCGATGACCTGATTGTTATTTGTTTATTAGCATGACAAATATGAAATGATTACATAATTTGGATTAAGCCTCAACCAGCCCAGATATGCGTGTTTCAAATTTCAAATTCAAATTTTCAAATTCAAATTTTATTTATTGTCGGAGACATATTTACATAACAGAGAAACATTAGCTATGAATAGCTATTTACCGACAATCAATAAATACATAAACATTTACACATAAAGTGTACACAAACATTTTAAAATGGACATATTTGACGTTAATTTATAAAAACGTATAGAAGTAGATAGTTGAAGGTCAGAAGGTCAAGATTTTTCAATTTTGCCTATCTGGAGATTAGGGCGTTTTTTGTTCTAAACACGTATGTTTTCTATGTTGTTCTACATATTTCTACAAAACTATAGCTTATATCCAAAATACTTATAAGAAACAGCAATTGTTCTTGGCATTTTGAAGACTACATAAACCGAAAGTGCTGATGGATTCCGTAATATTCAACAGCATGTGACGTCATGGATACAATCACGTGTGCGGTCGCCCGGTCTGTTTGCGTCTTGAGTAACGCACTATCATGCACACGAGGAAGAACACAGCGCCCCCTACCAGTAGAGCCGTGGTTAGGATGAGCACCAGTTAGGTAAGATCCCGTTTCGTCCCGCAGGACTCCTGGAACATAAGAGGTGGGAATTAGTCATCACCTAACATGATACATTTGAAGAATGGGACCACTGGGAACATGGGGAGGAACATATTCTTCCAAGTTCTAGGTATTAAAGTTAAAAGTCGAAATGTCAGACGTGTAGTAAAATAGACAACATTTAAAGCTGTTCAACCTTTTGTAGGTTTATATCAATCGTATCGAAACATAGGTGTTTCGGTATTTATTTATGATAATAGAAAAATGCACTACCTTTCTGTTATGTCAGTAAGATGTCCACTTTGGAAACATCTAGTATTTTACACCAATTCCTAAACTCAAGTATAGTAGGGAAAATAAAGCACCTTAACTGAAATCGTAAAAGTAGTACAAACATACTAACCGTATAATGGACCAGTGACGGAGGAGGACAACCCCAATATCGTTTGAATAAGACCTAATGCAATTGGAAACCTCTCCTGTCCTACAATATTCACAAGGGCCACAAACACCGAAGAAACGACACCACCAGCTGTTGCGCCGGCCAGTCCTGCACCGATCAGAGTCACTATATAATCAGATGAAAATATGATGATCAGTTGACCAATACCCCCGCTGATTGAAAATACTATAGGAAGTATCAGGCAGTTAACTCCTTTCTTCTGTTTGAAAACTCCGGGGATAATACGAGCAATCAAACTGGTGATGTTGTATGGCAGAAATGATAGGAGTCCTTCGGTGCTGTTATATCCTTTCCATTTGAAAATGTCGAGAACCACCGCACAGTATCCGTTTATTGCAGAGATAGACAATACAAATCCTAGGACGAGGCAAATGTAGGGAATGGAGCAAAGCCCATACTCCTTTCTTCGTGTATCCCCAGAAATATCTATTGCGTCGACCGTATGTCTTTTATCTGTAGCTTCTGTCACATTTACAGATCCATTTGATTCAGATTCAGTAATTTTCTCCGGAATGCCAGTAGGTTTCGCACCTTTCAAGACAAACACTGGCAAAAATGAATTCAAGAATATACCACCAAGAATCAGGAATGTTCCATTCAGAGCGTATTTTTCCAATAGCAATTCAAATAAATATGGGTATGTGAGACCCGACAAACTAATGGCGGTGTTCTGCAAGGCCAGAGCAAGAAAACGAATGGGTCCAGTGAAGACCTCGCCAATTGCCACTGTACTGCTTATGAATGTCATGGAAATACCAACGGCTGAAATAAATGTATAGGAACTAAAGACAGTGTAACTTCATTTTCAAAATATCATCCGCAAATAAATCGTATCAATTCGAATTTAATGAAGAAATAATTGTGGTATGGTATTGAGAGAAGTAGTAGAAAAAAGAGTATCCGTTGAAGTTTAGAAGAAGGTATTGGTATACTGACAGACAGTAGCGTCTTACGTTGATTTCTTTAAGTTCAGGGGCAATATATATGACTGCAATGTTCATGCGTACCGGAAATGACGCCAATGTATATGTTCAACTCTATGATGGACTTGGCGAAGAAGGAAAGGATGAATCCAGCAGGAACCAGGAACGCTCCAACCATGGCAACCCTCCAGTGGCCGAACCGGGACACCAACATCCCCGATAAAACACCTAGGACAAAGCATGTGATTATGATTATCATATACATCATAAAATGACAATAACTGTGACGAAAAGGGGATTCTTGTGTTATTAAAGGTTCAGCATAACTTAAGGATAGAATATAGCTCTTGTTTAAAACTGCAAAACTGTTTGATCACATGACGAATTTTAAGAAATTGGCATAGAGTCATGTCATCGGTCATTGATACTAACTGCTCAAGAGATGTTATCTGGAACGTAAATAAACTAATCTGGACGAGGAACATGCAACATGGAATGTTAAAATCAAATGAAGTTTCTGATTGACAGACTGTACCTCAGCAGATTGTTTACCCTTAAATGTAACCTTATGCGGGAAGAAAAAAACTACATTTAAAGGTGATTGTCTTGTTTTCCTTTCTTTAGTAACCCTTTTATGTATACTGCTTTATTTTAATTGATCTTAAAAAAGAAGAAAAACGAAAGCAGCAAAAACAACAACAACGGGTAAACCTACCGAAACTCAGAGTAACGCCCATCAGCACAGAGTGCACGGTCGCAGTTGACGACCTGGTTTCATTGTACCGCT
This sequence comes from Solen grandis, assembly GCA_021229015.1. Taxonomy (NCBI): domain Eukaryota; kingdom Metazoa; phylum Mollusca; class Bivalvia; order Adapedonta; family Solenidae; genus Solen; species Solen grandis. Next base: position 44,765,919 of record CM037784.1, on the reverse strand, counting down.
CCAGAATGGCTAGGAAGAGAGCGCCGAAGCAGAAAATAAAGCCAAAGTTCATCCATGTGATCCAAATAGACGCCGCAAGAACCACCCATTTATAGTGACTGAAATGAGACACTTGCAGATTAACAGTGTCGGATACCACATCTGTCAGCCGTGGGACACTTGGCTAGCTCTTTATCATTATAAGGATATTCATAAGGGGTCATCAACCAATCAACATGCTGCTTACACAAATGAGTACTCTTCAGTTGGAGGTCTGAAATCTTAAGTCGGTAAAAGGTTGTCTATGTGCCGTAAGTACGAAAGTTTCTACCGAGTGGGGCTGCGAATAGTGGCGCGGCTTTTCAATTAATTGCTAACTAAAAACCCGGGCGATGTATGGAGGAACGAACTGAGCGCTCGTGGGTTTCCAGCGCTGGTAGGTTATTTCTTTAATTAGATTGATTAACGTCATAAATACACCTTTTCAGTCATTTGGAAAGTATGTCTACTTGAGACAGATACAGTTCTGCCTCACCGTAGTATCACACCGTAGACATGTGGCATGATACCACACCAAGTCTCATTATCCTGATACCGGGCCAAACAGCCCTTATATGCTGAGCGCCAAGCAATGGAGATATTTACGATTTTTGTATGTCGCGGTCGGGGATCAAACCCACGACCTCCCGATTCCAGAGAGGATGCTCTAACCACTAGGTCACTGAACTATATATGGCCATATAAAACGTTTATTTTACTAAGGTATAGATACAGTTGTTATATATCACTCGTCACAGGAAGCTACGGTAAGCATACTAGTACATGATCAGCTTACAATTTAGTTGTGTAATCAGTCTTATATGCATTCGATGGCAGGGGCGTAGCGCCCGTCACACAAGAAACACGCACGATGCATTTCGTGTTTAAGTTAAAGTTCAAAGTTTATTTATTGTCGGAGACATATTGACATAAGTTATGAATAGCTATTTATCGACACAGGTGTATTCGGTCCAACATTTATGCCTACCAATTCTTGACAGAAAGCTGTAATTGAAATATAGCGTGCAGCATTGATATTCCTAGAAAAGAGCATAGTCGGAAACAACCTGATCACATTCGGAAACATACGGAACACCTCGCCCATTTGTACGAAATGGATGTCCGAGCACCGACGGATATGGCCGATTAGTTACGATTGATTCGGAAACCGCTGAACGTCTTGAATATCTATGTCATTCGAAACACCTCGCCCAATTCTACGAATTGGATGTCCGAACACCGACGGATATGGCCGAGTAGTTACGAATGTACAAATATTTTGATAAATTATTAAGTTTCAGGTCATGTTATTTCATCAAAGTCTCGATTTATTTTAGTGTAGGCCAAATTTAATGATTTGGTGGTTGTTGTTATTGCTGATGATGATAGTAATTGTAGTCGACAGGAGGTAAAGCTGTTGGGCCTGTATTTCATCGGAGAAATGTCCGATATAAATTTGCACTTTATTCTAGTCAAGCATACAATGTGTTATAAAGCTTTATTTCCTTCAATAGTGAAGGTTACATATATAGATTACATTTATACTCAAGGAAAAAAGAAACGCAGGGTAAACTTTTGTGTCAGTTTAAACATGATAGGAAGTATTCGACGGTATTACAGTTTACATTATTTGAAAACATTTTTTTTTTTCAAACATAATAAATGCTTTAGAATGAGATGGGGTCTATCATATGAGGTTAATTGAAAGGTAAGGAGGTAAAAACTTGAGTTTGGCTTCTACAGATTCTTGTTACTTTGCGTTTCCTTTGAGTAAACATATATAGCGAAAATACATTTATATAAATCTTTCAAAACTATTACTTTAATATATTTAATTTTGGGAATAACATTACACTCGCTTAGCTTTAGAGAGGTACTAAACCACAACAACTGAAATAAAAACAAAATTATACTTTTATAGTGTATTTAATAAATATTTCTAGAATGTACAATTATTCTTTGAAGAAAAGTTACTATGTCTCATTTACACAATCTCACCGATTTCCTTTAAGGCATGTATTTGTGGGTTTTTTTTACATAAATCTAATTTACAATCATAATCTTATTTATTTGGAAATAGAATAGATATATCTTCTTTACTAAACACTACAGAAAACTGCATAGTAGAGGAACAGGTTTCAGTTTTGTTTATTTATTTATTTATTTATTTTTTTTTTGCCCGTTTGGAAGAACCGATCTAGAGTCGTGTTCCCAAACAAAAAAAAGTATGTCTTTTCCCCAATTTCAAGGAGAAAATTCCAAATTCAAGGGAAATAAAAGAAAGAAGAAGAAAAATATCGGCAATTTTACTACATTGTATGTGTTTTGGGATTGAAAGTAGCGAGTCCAAATGATACAGGGGTTGAATGAACCAAATATTTGATGTTTTGTTTGTTTTTATTTAATATTTTATTTCATATATATAATACGGTGAGAATTTTTCCCAATTTTGTCTAAAACGACGCGAAAAAATCCCAATCCTGGGGTTCGGTTTATGTTCCCAAAATGGTGAGACAAAAAACCCTGTTAATTTCACTCAATGATTATAAATCAATAATGATCTTCATGATGAAAATATAATTTAAAATCATGCAAACAAATATTGAAAGACCTAAAAACCGTAGAGATATAAAATACTAAATATTTAAGTAAGTAACTGGAAGGCAGAGTTATTTTAAACAAAATATTAACAAGTTCACCTACCTATTATTCATCAGAGAACGGTCCGATATAAAATTCTAATCAAGCATACAATGTGCCTGACCACAGTGCGCGGCCCCTTAAATACCGACCCCCTTCTCAGACGTGTTAATAATGTTAGTTCAACCTTAACGTGATTTATTTAACTTCAGTGTTTGATGTTTGTATTGAGAAATGAGAATCACTTAGATGTCTGGGTCACATGGCAGACATGAGAAACATAACATAGCATAACATAACGTAATCTTTATATGGCGTTAAGATAATTTAATTATATTATCAGGCCCCCGGCCTATACACAGAATCAGGCCCCCGGCCTATACACAGAATCAGGCCTCCGGCCTATACACAGATATACTTCACAATATACAACACATTCAATGGCAAGAAGTGGATATAAAATCCCTGAAATACAAATGAGAAATACTCAGTTCTAGACATGACTTTTTTGATAGTATATTGTCAGGTAAATATACAATTTGTTCATTTAATATTTTGTTCTGTTTTATAACAATATAACAATATGGCAAGTGCAACCTTTTTCTCAAGGTAGAACGGAGAATGTATCACGAGACAAACTGCATAAAAATTAGACTTACAGCCTCACTAGTATATAACATAATCATATGTATTACAAAGAGATGTTAACCCTTTCCCTCATATAGACTCATTTTGACGCACTCAATAGGTATCACATAAAGCCTGATCTGCAGAAAATCACAGTTAAACCTTACCAAATTTAATTACAAAATCCTCATTTCCAGACCAATGAGGAGCAGCGAACTGCATAAAACCTGATCAGCCTGCGAGTTACTCGCAGGCTGATCTGGTTTTATGCTGTTCGCATAGGTCTTTTCATGGTGTCCTCTATGAGGGAAAGGGATAATATATAGCAAGAGAAAGTTAAGATGTTTCCACTGGACTGTTATACAATCTACACCAACATATATCACACTCATATAAACATATTACACAAAAATAACGATATGCAATGTGCATTGCATATCGTTATCTATATGTGTGTGTGTTTGTGTGTGTGTGTGTGTGTGATTTCAGTTTTCCAACTCCATTTGTGTATAACTTACACATATGTATTATAAGAAATATGTATGTTGTATACTGTTATATAATGTGACACAACATATATTACTCTCATATAGCCATTATGCATATATTAAACAAAGATATCAATGTGCAACAAAGGCCAATATTATAGATATTTTATACATCTGCCACCCCGGAAGTTAGTATACAAACAGCCATACTTTGCACATTTATACCAACGTTAAGACAAAAACAAAATGACATATTGTGCTCCGCTTTTCGGCTAGTTATTATTTGCTATGGCAATAAACAAAAAATAGTGTCTACCATATAAGAATTATGTCCTTTTCTCAAATGCATATGGTACAAATTAGAACAAAATGAAACTCATCTTCCAATTCACTCTCACAATATACACAAAACCGATCTTCCAACAGGATGTTATGATACCTTGTTCAAGTTAACCATTAGGTTATCACTTGGGACACCTATAAGAAGCATTTTTCTTCTTCTAAATTTACCAGTATCTATGATGGTTAGATGCTAAATACAATCTTATTTTTTATAGGTACTCATTTTTCTGCTATCTTTACAATTTGGTCGCCAATTCTGGATATACTGATCCTTTATTCGTTGCATATAACTCAATATAAATCCAAGCGCTGAGAGAACAGGGTTTTATGTATTATGGTGTCACATTTCTTTGGTTTATCAAAGTAAATTTGATAAGCGAGGATCAAATTTTCAAGCGATGCCAATGAACCCAATGTCGTGATTCAAAATGTCTCCGAATGAGGTGCAATTTTGTTTCCTACGTAATATCTTTTTTCGTTACAGTTTATTAAGCACGTCATCTCCAGCATCGATTTTAAATACATTTTAATTCAGTGTCGACTTTCATAACGCAATCGTACTGAAAAAATCATCAAAATTATCACCATTTAGTGATAAGAGAGAAAACATGTTTTGGACTTTTTTCTCTGTGTAGTAAAAAAGAGAGAAATCTATAAATAGTTCAACAATTTCTCATTTTGAACCATTTGTGCTCCCCATATACACTGACGGAAAGTTCTAACCGGTTACTTTTTAAATTTGACTTTTGAAGGTAACTTTACATTATAGCTTACTCCCCTTTTTTTAATTAAAATTTCAATAAATTTTGAATATGTTATTTTCAAACCGTTGAAAAAAATTTTGATTCTTAAAATTTTCCCCAACCGTTTTGGTTTTTTTTAAAATTTTAAAATAATGGTTAAATCTCAGTGTTTCCCCAAAATAATTTAAAAAATTTACCCAAATGTATGTTAAGAATTAAAATTTAAAAGACAGGTTATATGTTTTAGAAAGGGACACATATATGAAAAAATTTTTAAAAAATATTTTTAAATTTATTTAAAAATTTTTTTTATTGGGTGGGTTAAAAGGGCTTTTAAAATTGTTTTTTTTATTCTTTTTGATATTGTTTTATTTTTTTAATTTTCGTTTACTTATAAGAAAAAAAATAAGTTATAATGGCAATGGATAAAAAAAGGCGGGGGTTAAGGGGAAGTAATTCCATTTGGAATATTTTTTTTTTTTTGGGAAAAAAAGGGAAAAAATAGGAACAAAAGTCATGGAGGGTAGTATGTTCCGATTTTATTAAAAATTTTAAAATGACGCGTTAAAACAAGTGTCGGTATTTAACCTACCGGGACCCCTGTCCTTACAGGGTTTCCGCAAAATTTTCGTACCCCTTTGGGGGACGCCTTTTTTTGACTTATTGTTAAAAATAACCAAATTAAAATTTTGTTTTTTGAAAAAATTAATGAGTTTTTTTAAAAAATTCATAAAAAGGGTAAAAATTTTTGGGGGCATTCTGTGTACCATTTTACTTATTTAAATAGCCAAAAATTTTAAAAAAATTTTTAATACTAAAAAATTTTTCGGGAAAAATTTTTTTGGGGAAATTTTTTTCCTGGGGGGAAAAAAGGTTTGAATTTTTATTAATATTTTTCCAAAAAAAATTTAAGGGGGGTTTTATGGGAGGAAAAGGGGGAAAAATGGGGAAAAAAAAAGGGGGGGAAAGGGGAAAAAAAAACCCAGTCTTTGGGGAAATAAATTTTTAAAAATTGATTTAAAGGGAAAAAATTTATTATAAAAATAAAAAATTAGAACAAAAAATGAATAACCCTTTTAAAAAACTTTTCCCCCAAAAATTTCTTTACCAGACATTTTTTTGGGCAAAAATCCCCTAAAACCGACCTCCCCCGGTGAGAAAAAAAAAAGGGACCAATCGAAAAAGAAAGTGGAGGGAAAAAAATAAATTTATTTGTTTAAATTTTCCCAATAGTTTTTTTTTTTTTTAAAAATTTTTAAAATTTGTTTTTTTTTAATTACCCAAAATAAAAATTTTATGGTTAAAAATTTTATATAAGGTCAAAATTTTAAAATTTTTTTAAAAAAAAGGGTATTTTTTTTTCATTGATTATGTTAAAGTGAATACAATCCTATTTTTTTTGGTCCCCCTTTCCCCCCCCTTTTTTCTTAAAAAGATCTGGAGAGTTTTTTTTGACAAAATCTAATTTAAAAATGGTTTTTGTTCCCAAAATTAATTTTTTTTTAAAATTAAAGTTTTTTAAAAAATTTGGGGGGAAATTTTTTAAATATTTCGTAAAATTTTTTTTTTCCAACGATTTATTTTTATAATATTAAATTATTTGAAATTTTGATAAATCCATAAAGTATTTTAAAAATTTTCCCCTAAAAAAATTTTCTTTTTGTTGTCCCCAGTTTTAAAAAAAAAATCATTTAAAAAAGAATGTATAATTTTTGGGGGCTTAATTTTAAATTAAGGGGATTTTCCGTAAATTTTTAAAATTTTCCCAAAAAAATTAAAAAAAAAATTTTTTGTTGTTTTTTTTTTTTTTTGGAAAACCCCTGAAGGCGTTAAAATTTAAAATTGTTTTTCGGGGATAAATTTACATTTCTCTTTTAAAAAAAAATTTTAAAAGGGTTCATTCAAAAAATTATTAACAAAAAAAGGGGGAAAAAATTTTTTTTGGTTTTAAAAAATTTTTTTAAAAAAAAAAAACCCAAAAATTTTTTAAAAATTTTTTAAAAAACTGGGGAACCGTTCAAAAAAAAATAAAAACTTAAAAAAATATTTTAATTTTTTTTTTTTGGTTTGTTTTTTTTCATTTAGTATAAAAACTTTCCCTTTTTTTGGGGAAAAAAAACAAAGAATTTCAAAAAAAAAAAAATTTTTTTTTTTTTAAAAATGTTTTAATTTTTTAAAAGTTTTAAATATTCAGCTTTTGGAATTTTTTTTGGGGGGCTTTTTGTGTGAATGTAGGGGAAAATTTTCACCCAAAAAAAATTTTATAAAAGGGAATCTTTCTGTTTTAATAGTTAATGTTGTGTTGGTTTTTTTTTTTTTTATCTTTTGTGGGGCCCTTTTCAAAAAATCTTGAGGGGTTAAATTTCATGCGATAAAAAAACTAGCTTTTAAATAAATTTTTGCTTTCCCATTTTTGTTAAATTACTTTTTGGGTTTTTGACACAAAATTATTTTTTTGGGGCTTTTTTGGGGTTTATCTTTCCATTTTAAAAAAAAATTTTAATACGACATCAGAAAATTTTTTTTTAAAAAATTAAAAAATTCCAATTTGGTTTTTTTTTTTTTGGATTTCCCCCCAAATTTGAAAGCTATTTTAAAGTGCCTTTTAACCCCCTTTTTTTTTTTTTAAAAATGGGAAAAAATTTTAAAAAACCGGGGGAAAAAAAAATCATTTGAAGGTTATTACGAGAAAAAAAAACGTTTTTTAACATTGGTATTTAGTTGTTTTTCAAAACAAAAAAAATTAACTTTTTTTGCGATAAAATAATGGTAAAAAAATTTCAGGTTGCAATGTTATAGAAAAAAACAGGGAAAAGGCGTGTTTAAAATTTTACAAAGATTTTAAAATCCCTGTTGTTTTTTTAATTTGGGGGTTCCCGGATACCGTCAATTAAATAGGGGGTTCAGCATACATAAAATTTAAAAAATAGCCCCAACAACAACATTTTAATCGCAAAATATAAAAAATCAAAAAACATTTGGAACTGATCAAATTTCGAAAAAAAAAAAAAATTAAAAAATTTTTTGTCATTCTTAAGGCAAACGTTTTTTTGGGGTTTCTTTTTAGCCCCCCAAAAATTTTAGATTCCATTGTGGAAAAAAACCGAAAATAATTTTCGAAATCTACCCCTTTTTTATTTATGCGAGTCCGGGATTTTTAAAAGTTGTTTTGGTTAGTGGGGTAAAAAGGTTTTTTTTTTTTTTAAACTTTTGCCCCTATTTTTTGGGGGACCCAAAACCTGCCTTTTCGAAAGGGAAGATTATTATCAAGACAAAATTTTAAATTTTGGGAAAAATTTTGGAAAAAAATTTGGGGCCCTTAGTTTTGTAAAAAGATTTTTTAAATTTGAAAAAAAAACCTATTTTTTGACCAACCTACCCTTTTTAAAAAAAGGGGTTTCAAGAACACAAAAAAAACTTTTGGGACCGTTTAAATTTTTTAACATTTGTTTTGTTTAAAAACTTTCAAAATTTAGGGCGAGGAATAATACCCCAAAAGCTCACCCTGAGTACCTAGGTGAGCAAAAAATTTAAAAAAATCTGGGTTGGCGCGCTTTTTATTGAAAAAGGCTTCACTTTTTTTAATTTGTTTTTAAATTTTTTACTTTTTAGGGATTTTTCTGGGCACACCAGGCCCTTTAAAATTAAAATTTTTACAGAAATTTTTTTTTGGGGGGGGTTTTTACATTTTTTAATCCAAAAAAAAAATTTAAATTTTTTAATAATGGTCATTTTAAAAATTTAAAAATATGTGGGGGCCCCAAAATTTTTTTTACTTTTTTTTAATTACACAAAACAGGAATTTCTTTACAAAAAAAGGGGGGATTTTTCCCCATACGAATTTCTGCAGTGCCCTTTTTTTTAAAAAATTTTAAAAATAGAGGGAAAAATTTTTGGGGGGGGTAATTTACAAAAAAATCAAATATGTAAAAAATTTCCTGCTCCCAAAAAGAAATTTTTTTCCCCTTTCCCTTTTGTTTTAACTGAAAAAAAAAAAATTAAAAAAAAAACCCAAAAAAAAAAAACCCTCAGTTAAATACAAATTAAAGGGGAATTTAAAAAAATTCATTACCCCAGGGGGATCAGGGGTTCATCAAGTGAAATTTTAAATTTTTTTAAATGATTTGTATTTCTTTACAAAAGGCTCCTATTGATTAAAGGGGCAAAGGATTTAACCTATTTGACACTTTGGGGGGGCCCCTTTCTTTTTCAAGACCATCAAAAAAAAAAGGGGTTTTTTTTAAAGTTAGTAACTTTTTTTCAGTGGATATGACATTTTTTCTTTTTACTTTTTAAAAGGGAAAATTTTAAAAAATGAAAGAAAAAAAATTTGGGGGCCCTTAAAAAAAGGTTTGATTATTACTTTTAAAATTTTTTGTTTTTGGGGGCTTCAAACTAAAAACCCACTAATTTTTTAGGGAATTGATTAAAATTTTTATGTAAAAGATAAAAAGGGGTTTTTACTACCCCTTTGGGAAAAAAAAACGAATTAAAAAGAAAAAAAGTTTATTTTCACAAAAAAAGGTTTAAGATTATCATTTTTGGTCTTTTTAAAACCCCATTTTAATTTAAAAAGGGAAAATTTAAAACCCCAAATTTAAATAAATATTTTAGACAACACCTGAGGTTTAATTCCTTTGTGCTGTTTCAATTAAAACTTTCCCCCTCATGATTTTCAGTAAAATTTTACAACGGGTAATTTTTATTTTCTTTTTTAAATTTGGGTTTAATGTAAAAAAAATGGATTTTTTTTTTCCCGCCCCTGTTAAATTTAATTAAATATTGTATTGAACAGAGGGCCCCTGCAAAAACCCACCCTGCTGGTTTGAATGATAAAAAATATGTGGGAAAAAGGGGTTATCTTATAAATACAAAAAAAAATTTTTGTTGTAAGTTTTTTTCCGGTTTTAAAACTTTTTTTGGTTACAAAAATTTGTTTGGAATTTTTTGAAAAACCCCCCTCCCAAAAAATCTTTGGTTAAAAAAAAAAATTTAAAACCAAACTTTTCAAATTTAATGTTTATAATTAAGTAAAAAAATCTTGTAAACAAAAAACAAAAATTTTTTAAACTAATTTAAAATATTTAATAAAAATCCAAAAATTTAAGGGGGAATGTCTTTTTTTGTTGTAAACTTTTGGGGGGGTTTTTGGCAAAAGACAAAAATTTTTCCCCCCAAATTTTTCCAAAAACCCTTTTAAAACCCCCTTTTTTCTTTTAAATTTTTTTTTCTTGAAAAAAATTTTTTTAAATGGTTAATTTAAAATTATTTTTTAGGAATTTTTTTTAATAGTAATTAAAAAAAATCTTTGGGTCCCTTTTTGGGAAAGAACCCATTTTTAATGCTTTTAAAATTAAAAACCAAAAAAAACTTGTAATACGAAAAATTTTTTAAATTGGTTTTTTTAAAAATTTTTTCATTATATATTTTGGGGGAAATTTTTAAAGGGAAAAATTTTTTTGGGTTTGATTTTTTTCTAAAAAACTGGGATTTTAAACAAGCAATTTTAGAATGGTTTAAAATTTTAGGTAAACCCCCTTTTTTAAAAAAATTTTTCTTTGAAAATTATGTAGAAAAGTAGTATTGGGTTTCTTTTTAAAAAAAATTTTTCCCTTGGTGTTGAAATTTATTTTAAATATGTCAAAAAAAGCCCTTTTTTCGTTTTTTAAGACCAAAAAAATTTCGGTTTTTTTAAAGACAAAAAAGGGTTTGGGGTTGAAAAAATTTTTTCGGTTTTATTTGTATTTAAAAATGGGTTTTGATGAAAACCCCGGGTTTTATTTTATTTTTTATATGATAAAAATTTTTAATTTTTTTTAATTTTTTTTTTTTTTTCTTAAACCCCCAAAATTTTAAGGGGAACTTTTTCTTTTTGTGTCAACATTATTTTTAATGGCTCACCCATCAATTCTTTTAAAATTAGACATAAAAAGTAATAAATCCCCCATTTAAATTTTTCTTTTAAAGAAAAAATTTTTTGGTTAAATTTTAATCTTTTAAAAAATTCGGACTTTTTGTTTTTTAAAAAAAAATTTCAAACATTTCTTGTCTTGAAAACATTCATGGACATTTTTTGTTTTTTCCCAAGAATTCAGGGAATTTTTTGTCTTGTAAAAGGGGAATTCAGGGACATTTTTGTTTTTTCAATTCAGGGAAAATTCTTTTTTACGGGGAACATTAGGGACCCCCCTTTTGTTTTGTAAAATTAGGGACTTTTTCCTTTTTTTACCCCCCCTTAGGGCTTTTCTTGTTTTTCAAGCCATTCAGGAATTTCTTTTTTTTTGGGGGGGGGACCCCCCCCCAAAAAGGAAAAAAAAAAATTTTTTTGTTTTTAAGAAATTAAAGGGTTTTTTTCCCCCTTTTTTTTCCGGAAATTTTGGGGGACATTTTTGCTGAAACCTTGGGGGAAATTTTTGTTTTTTCAAAATAAAAAAGGGACATTTTTCTTCTTTTCCAGACCATTTTGGAATTTTCTTTTTTAAATGGCCATTATCATTTTTTTTTTCACAAAACCATTTTGGAAAATTTCCTTTTTTAAAAGATTAAAATTTTTTCTTTTTTTAAGGGAACATGGACTTTCTCTTTTTTCACAGACCATTTTGGACATTTTTTGTTTTTTTAAGAATGCCAAAAAAAAACTTTTCCCCAAACGTGTCCCCTTACAAAAATCCCCAAAATCATTATACAAACCTAATTTTGAAAAGGAATGGGGGGAGTAAAATGGACAAACTGTTTTAAAATGCCCCCTTTTTTAATTTTTAAAAAAATTTTTTTTTTAAAATCCCTCACAGCTTTGGGGGGCCCCCAAAATCTGTACAAGAAAAAATTTTTTTTTTTGAATTTTTAAAAATCTTCCATGTTATTCCTTAGGGAATGTTTATATAAGAAATCCTTTCGGGATTATTTTTTTTTAATTTTTTTTCCCCCAAAAAGGGCCCAAAATATTAAAAAATTTTTGATAACATCCCTATTTTCAAAATTTTTGGGGTTTTTTGGGGGGTTTTAAAAATTTCCCCAAGATCAAAAAAAATTTTGGCAAAAATGTGAGTTTTATATCGGGTTTTTAAATATCATAATAACATTTATTCTATTTAAATATTATTCAAAATATACAGAAAAATTTTTGAAAAATTTTTCCCCCAAATTATATTTGGTAAAAAAAACCCCCTTTTAAATTTTAAAAAACCCCCGGAAATTTAAAAAAAAAATTTTAAAATTAAAATTGCCCCCATAAAAATTTTTTTTTTTCCCCCACTTTTTAAAAAAAATTTTGATGCAATTATTCACCCCCCTTTTTTTTGGGTCCTATTTTTCCTCCTAAAAATACATTTGGGAAAAAAATATCAAAAAAAAAATCTAAATTTTGGGGAAAAAATAAATTGATATTTCCAAGTAATGAGTAAAAAGGAAAACTGGTTTTTAAATTCTAAAAACTGAGTAAAAAGTAATTAATTTTTTTTAAATCTAAAACTGGTTTTGGGGATTTTAAAATCAAAATGGGGATTTGCTGTCCCATGTCCAAAAAATTACTAAAGATTCTAATTTTGAATTTTTACTGCAGTATTTTTTTTAAAATATGGAATTTTTCATAAAAAAAAAATTTTTGAAAATTTATTGTGTTCAAACAAGGGGATCCCAAAAAATCCAACTTTTTTTTTGGGCATATTTTGTTATATAAATAAATTTTTTCCCCAATTGCGGGACCTAAAAAACGGGCATCAGAATTTAGTTCAAAATTTTTTAAAGACATTGATAAATGAAAGGTTTTTGAGGCCCTTTGATACAGTGGCACTTTAAAATGCAAATTTGGGGTCAATTTTTAGATACCCCCTTTTTGGGGATCAAGTTTAATGTCATTTAAAACAAAACACAGATTAGATTTGGGTCGAGTTTTTGCACTACCCGGGAAAAAGCTTTTTAAAGTACTTCCCCCTTTTTTAAAACAAAAATTTAAAATTACTGTATAAGATTTGGGTAAATGTTTGTAATATTGGTTTTGGTTTTATAATGGAGTGTGTTAAATGGAGCTCCCCTGCCCCCAAAGTTTGTGGAATTATCTGCGAACAGCCCTAAAAATTTTAAGTAAAACCGTTTATATTATTGTAGACTGGGTAAACATGATGAACTTTGATAAAAAACGATTAAATTAAAAAAATGTTTTTTTTTTTGAAATGACATTCTAAAAAAATTTGGATTTTAAACAAATTTTAAAATTTTATAATAGAAAATTTTTTGTATGATTTTCTGAACCATGACTGTGAACTTTTTAAAAAAAAAAAAAAATAAAATATCGTAAATTAAGAGAAAAAATTAATTTTTTTTAACAAGGTTTCCTAAAAAAAATAATGAGGGGGGTGATGGGTTAAAGACTTTTGATCTACAGAGTATACACAGATCTTTAAAATATAAAAAATTTGCATTTACAAGTAGATCCCTAAAAAAAAACACCCGTTTAAAAAATTTAATTTTCCTTTACCTTTTGAATATTATTCTTTGGTAAATTTATGTTTTTTTGTTGTTGTTTTTTGGGGTTTCCCGTGATAGTATTTTCAATCATATAGCATGCCAAAAAATTAAAAAGGTGGGGAAGCCCCGAGTACGGGGGAAAACCCCCCGGTTTGAACCCCCGACCTACCGCAAGCCAGCTGGAAGGCTTCCTAAAAGGAAAAAACCCGAAGTCCCTACCGGCATTGAACCCCGGGGGTGAGGGGCAAAGGTTTTTTGTCCCCCCAAAAAACAAAAACGCTCGACCAAAATTGATGAATTTTCATTCGAACTTAAATCATATATAAAAAAAGGGAAATTTTTTTGGCCTTTTTACTTTGAAAGCTGAGCAAAAATTAGATTAGAGCAAACAGAGGGGGACCCAGATCAGACAGCCCCAGGAGGGAATTTTTTTTTAAGGAATTTCTGTTTCCCCCTTTATATGAATTTAAAGGGTCAAACGACTTCAGGATAAAAATGCATCATAAAATATTAAAAAAAGTTTTTTAAAAAATTCGAAGAAAAATTTGTTTTCTAAAAACTGAGCTATCATGAAGGTGATGATTGCTCGAGTACACCCCCAAAACTCAGTAATTGAAAAAGATATTGAAAACCGGTTTTGATAATTTTGACAAGGAAGGGAAGAGCAATGTGTGGGGTTCCAAAATTGCCCTCTTTCACTTTGAAGCAGGGTTAGAAAATTTTTGCATGATTTGGGGGAAATAGGGGGATTTTCCATTAATGGTCCCACAAAAAAAGTAGAGGGGGGGGTTTTTTTATAGAGGTTGGGGTGTCTATTGGGAAACACGAGACACGGGTACACACAGCAAAATTCATTCTAATTATATCGGGCCCTCCCCGGGGGGTTTTCCCTTTTAAGGGGCCCCCGCTCCCTCGTATCCATGACAAACTTTTTCAGCCAGTCTGTATGGTGGGCGGAAATTCTGAGGCGTCATCTTTCTCAGATTGTTCGGGTGCCGGCTCTTGGAATGCATGAAAAAAAATTTTTGGGTCGGGAAAAAAATTAAATTTTTCAACTGCGCAAATGATTAAAACCATGAAAAATTTAAACCCCAAAAATTTTTTTCCCTAAAAATGCCTAAAATTTTTTAAAAATTTTTGTAAAATTGGTTTTTAAAAAAGAAAAAAAATTTATTAATTAGGGAATTTAACCCCCTTTCCCCCTTTTTTATTTTTTTTTAAACCCCATAACATAACAGACCAGATCAGAACCCCCCCAAGTACACTGTCTTTTTGGGGGGCTCTTTGTTTGGGTAAAACAATTTTGTAGTCAGTTTTTTTCATGTAAAGATAAACCCCTTTGCCTTTATTTACCGTCGAGTTAAAAAAAAAAATTCCAACAAGTAAAATTTGGGGAAAAAAAATTAAAAGGGGAAAGGGTGAATGTGGGGAAAAAGACAGACAGAAAAACAAGGGGAAAAACTGTATCACTAAACCCCTTTATACATGTGGGGTTTTTCCCACGTCCTAGTTTCCCCTTTTAACGTGAACCAGGGTCAGAGCGATTTGGTTAAAGTTGGTCGTCCCCTTAAGGAATTTGTCGTGTAAAAACACTATACCCGGAGATTTGGGTTTTGGGGGAAAGGTTGGGTTTGGGGGAAAAGAAAACGGGAAAAATTCGGTTTTTCTTTTTTTCCTGCTCATAAAATTTCAAAAGGGGAAAATAGGGGAAAAGTAAAAAAGGGGGTTTAAAGGGTTTTTTTCAAGACTGTGAAACTAGTACCACCCAAATCCCATAAAATTCAAAAATTTAAAATTTTTATTTTTAGCACAGTAAACCTTGACTCCCAAAAAAAAATTTGCTAGTTCAGTACTTTTAGAAAAAATGCAATTAATGAGGAAAAGAAGGGGTGAGTAAAAATCCTACACTATCATGCGTTTTGGGCAACGAGGACCCTGTTTAAATTGATCTTGTGTGGGGATCTACTACGGGAAAAAAATTTGGGGTGGGGGTCATTTTCAAATAATCCCCCAAAATTTAAAGGTTTATGAGGCCCCCAAAATTGGGGAAAAACGTGCAAAATGCCGGGAAAAAATCATTATGTTTTTTGCTAACATTTAAAAAATTTAAAAAATTAAAAAAAAATTTTAAAGGTTTTTTATTTCTAGTTTTTCCCTTTTCTGTATCTTGAATTCAACTGACAATGTTAAAAAAGGGTCCTGTTTGTTTTTTGAAGTCCCTTTTTTGTTTTCTAAATTTTTCCCTTTCCCCAAGAAAAATGTCAAAAAAGGGGAGAAAAATTTTTGTACGGGGCAATGCAGGAAAATTGCTCAATTTCCTCACAAAAGGCTCACCCCTTTAAATTTCTTCTCACGTTTCATTTTTTTAAAAATTTTTTTTTTTAAAAATTTTAATTTTTATAATTGTAAAATTCAAAAAAACCCGTTGGAGGTGATAAAACTCTATAAAAAATTTTATCGTTTTTAAGAGGTCATTGTTCAAAAAAATTAATGAATTTTGGGTTTTCCCCCCAAAAAAAAAAAAAAGTCCCTGAAAAAAAATTAGCCCCCTTAAAAAAAATTTGCCCTGTGCCCCACAAAAAAAAATTTTCCCTTTTAAGAAATAGATTTTAGAAGAATTTTCCCTAAAAAAAATTTTTCCCCCACTTTATTTGTCCATAAGATATCAGTTAGTAAATTTCACTGACGGGAAAAACCGTGAAAATTTGCAGGAAGTCAAAAACTCGGACTTGGGTTTTTTTTAAAGGGTTTGTTTTACTTTTGAATATTTTTTGTTTTTTTTAAAACGTTTTTTGGGGGGGTTTAAAATTATCTTTTGTACACAGAAATAAAATCCTTTTGAAATTATTAACTTGTCATTTTTGGGGGGGTTAAAAATCCCCATTTTTGTAAAACCAAAATTATATGAAGTCTATTAACTATGTCATACTAAAACTTTTTCCAGGGACAATTTGGGATTACATTTCTTACAGACGGGGGCCAGCGCCCCAGAGTGCCTGCACTGTTTTTACAAAAACCTGTGTTGGTTAAAAGGGGGCCCCCTGGTGACCTTTCAAAAAAAGTTCCCCCTTTATAAATTTTCCAGTAAACGAACTTGACTTCATCTTTTTAAAAAAGGGGGGTTTTAAATTAATAATTTTTTTGGTAGAGGGTGCCGGGCCCCTGCTTTGTTCTAAAAAAATTTGGGGGGGCCCAAAGGGTTTGCAAGTTTAACCCCACGGGGGGGCTGGTTTTTTCCAAAACCTTTTTGGGGAACAAAGATTGGCCCTTTAAGGCCCCCTTCAAAAGGTTAGATATATTTTTAAAAAAAACCCCCTGGTAGAGTCCCAAACCCGGGGAAACCCAAAAGGGGGTTTTGGGTTCAAAATTTTTTTTATTGAGATAGAACTCCTCTTGCAGGTGTTTTTTTTTTAAAGACCCCCTTCAAGATAAAAAAAAAAGTCAGTTATAGGGGGGGTTTTTCAATTTTCCCCCCCCGGGGGGCCCCCTTTTTAAAATCCTTTACAATGTAATGAAGCCCTTTAGCTGGTTTTTAGGTATGTCGGGGGGTTTACCCCGATGCCCCCGTGTATGGACATGCAATTTTGATCAGTATACTTTTTGTTTAATTTTAAACTTTAAAAAGGGCTACGTTGAAAAAATTGGCTTGGAGGAGGAGAGAAGGATTAATCAGTGAGGATTTTGTAAAATAAAAGAGTCAGGGGGTGACCATCGTCGGCCATGGGCCAAGGGGGTCCCCCTCGCAAAGGGGAAGGGAAATTGGTTTCAAAATCCCGCAGTGGTGGCCCGTTTTTTTCCCGAATCCCTATCCAGCAGTTCCTGGGGAAAAAAGTGCATTAAGGGCAGGGGAAAGTTTGTTTAAAAATAAAAGCGTACTGAGCCTAAAAAATTTTTTGAGGCCAAGGGGGGGTTTGGGAAAATCCCGTTTATTTTTTTCTAGGTGCATTTTTGGCAATTTAAAAAAAAAAAAAATATTTGTTTTTAATGCATTTTTTTAATTTTAAAAAACATTATCTTAAAATGATTGGGGGGCCCCGGGCTAGGTGCCTAAAAAAGAGTTTTTAACCCCAAGGGTAAATACAGTTTAATAGAAACCCAAAAAACCCCCTTTTCCCTAACTTTAATCTTTCTTTTGTATTAACAAAACTCTGATATAGCAACTCCCAAACTTTTTTTGAAAGAAAAAAAGGGCCGATTTAAAAACAATCCCGTGTAGAAGGAAAGAAAAGGGGGTTTGGGGTTTTTCCCACCTTTTTCATGCTCTCCCCAGTGGGGGTTTCCCTTTTTTTGGTGCCCGCTGCAAATTTTTTGGGGCCCCCCTTTTGGGGTTTTTAAAGGGCCTGAGACTTACCCAAAATTCCCGGAAAATTTTTGGGAAATTTAGGACCCCGGAAAGGAAAAGATAAGTTCATTATACCCCTTTTTTAATAAAACCCCCGGGGTAAAAAAAACTGCAAATGCCTGTATAAATTTAACAATCATTCAGATGCACATGTTTAAGTAGGTTTTCGTTGCATTTTTTTACATTAAAAACCCCGGAATTTCAAACCAATTCCCCATTTTTTTCTTCTTTTTTTTTATATGAAAATAAAAATTTATAAAATTTTTATAATCCCAAAAAAACTTTTTTGGTGGAAATTTATTTTTAATGTTAAATTTTGTTGTCTTTTAAAGAATTTTGGAAGTAAAGCCCCAACCATTTTAATTTTTAAAAAAAGAATTTTACGATCTGATTGGCGGTTTTAAAGTATTTGAGAAAAAAATCAAATTGCAGACCCCAAAATATTGGGGTTGTTTTCATGATTTTTTTGTTTTAAAGGTTTTATTGATGGATAACTTTTAAAAAGAAAAGAGAAAAAATATTGTAAAAACCATGTGTCCTAATTCCGTTTTTTTAATCAGTTTTTCTTTACCCCAAAAGCAGGTTTGTATGGCCCAGGGGGAGGGGTTTAAAAATTTGCCTCATTTTTTTCCCGGGGCAAAAAACCCAAAAAAAAAAATGGGACATCAAAACCCCTGGTATTATTTTTTTTTAGTGCAATTCCCGCTGATGGCCCTGGGGAAAAATGTGACAGGGGGGGTATTATCCCGTTGCAATATTTTTTTTGTCTCATGAAAAAAATTATGAATAAAAAACAAAAAAATTATGACATAAAAGAAAAAACAAAACAATGTTTAATCCCCTTTAAATTCAAAAATTAAATTTATAAGTATTTTTTGTATTGAATTTTATGAATTTACAAAAAAAAAAGGGTTAAAAAGGGGAAAAAGCCCAATGTTTGAAAATAGAGGACTGAAGGGTTTCCCAATATCTCAATGTTCTCTGTTATTTAAACCCATAAACCTCATTCAATCTTTAAAGAGTCATTACAAAACGCGGGGGAAAAATCCCAAATTTAAAAAATTTCACTACAGATAAAATAGGATCCCCCCACCCCTTTGGGATTTTTTTTAAAAGGGTTCGGATAGGCCTAGCAGCCACCGTGTGTCCCTCTGTGAGTCGGAACATTTGAAGGGGGGGAGCGCTCGGACCTCAAATCAAGCTTATTGTCAACTGTCAAAAAAAACAAGTACTGATTACCCTATTTCTTTTAAAATTTTACTAACAAATTACCAAAATGTTTAAAATTTAAATATTATAACATGGAAAACAAAAATGACTTGGACCTTCCTTTAAACGTTTCCTTTTTTCTAAAATTTTGGATAATTTTGGGGCGGGATTAAGGGTTTTCCCCCAACCTGATTTGAAGAAAGAAGTTTTGAATACTTGCTTTTTTGCTGCCCCTTCAGAAATGGTCTTTTTTTTTTAATTTTTTATTTTGTGATAAAAAAATCTGAGATTTTGAGTAGAGGAAAATCTCAATTTAGATGTTTAAAGGGGAAATCCCGTAATGGTTTGCTTTTTTTGGGGCCATTTAAACCTTCCAAAAATAACCGGTTTCCCCCAATGAAAATTGGAAACTTGGTTCCCCTTGTGAAAGGAATAAGGCCAAATGTAGCAGAACAAAACGGCTTTCCCTTTAATAGGTTTTAGGGCGTTCTTGGTTTGAATGGGTCAAATTCCCACCAACAATTTTAGGCAAAGTAAAATTTTAAAACTAAGGGGAAATTTGTTTCTTAAAAAAAAAAAACCCCAAAATTTTAATTTTTAACAAGTGTTGTTAGTTTTAAAGGGTAAAAATTATTTAAGCTAAGTCTGACTTGAATATTCATAAATAGTAATGGTGGAATGTTATTACCTAGTTAAAAATTGTATTTTTAGCACTAAAAATTGTTGGTGGAATTTTTGCCGGTGCATTGAATTTTTGGTCCCTTACACACGTGTTTTGGAAAACCCAAATACCATGTTAAATTGTCCTGCTGTAACTACCAAAAAAAAAATAGTTAAACCCCCTTTTTTGGTTTTGTAAAAAAGGCAGGGTTGGAGTTTTTTTGTCTCTTGGGAAACATTGGGTTTTTTAACTGATTTACTGTCCCAAAGGCAGAGATGGGCTCCCCGGGCGAAAAGGGTTTTTTTTACCTTGCTCCAAAGTACTTTTTGTGGACCCCTTTTGTACCGCCAAAACCAAAAAGGATATGAGTGGGGTAATTTGTAGAAGTATTCTCCAAATGACTAAGAAAAAACATTAAGTTTGATTTTGTGCCCACTTTTTTTTGCCCTTGGTTACTGATTGCCAAAAATTTTTCAAGTTTGGTGTAAAATTATTGTTTGTAATAGGGGCAATTCCTTCTGAAATGAGATGTAAACCTTTGTAAAAAACCCAATCTACATACATTGTTGGTGTAAAAAATTTCCCCACATGTCAAGGGGAACCCAAAACATTTGGTTTTTTTTCCCAAAACACTGACTTGTCAGTTTAAAGTGGTGAATTATTGGAATTTGCCAATCCCTGGTGAATGATCTATTAAGTTTTATGTGACATACTTGTCTGAGTTATCTTAAAATTATTTAAAAGGGAATTTTTTAAAAAAGCGTAAAACTCTTTTGAGATGAAAACATTATAATTTTTTTACAAATTTGAAAAGGGGTTTAGAGAGAGAGAGGGAAAACACGGACAGATGGAAATAGTCTCTCCTTTTCAAAAGAAATGTTGATTTTTTTTCCCTTCCATCTGATGCTAAGTTTTTTATGCAAAAAGGCCTGGATTTCCCTGAAAAAAAAAAAAATTTTTCAAAAATGTAAAGAATTCTTAAAGAAAAGCTATTTTTTGTATTTTACATATTCAAAAAATTTATTTACAAAAGTGTTTTAGATTTTCCTTAGCAAAAGTACAAACATTTTAAAGTGGGGGCATTTAAAAGATTTTTGTTATTTCTTTGATTTTAACTTGGAAATCCCGGAAATATCAGATTTTTCCATGTCATGTTAGTCTTTGTGACCAAGTCAAAAGAAGGTGAAATAAGAAAGCATAAACACTGATCATAATGTTTGATTAAGCTTATACATTCTGGCTTTTGTACTTACATTACTTGGAACATTTAGGTTGTGCTGGTGAAAATCATGTACCTCCACAAAAAGGCTAAGTAACAGTGGTGGGCTGATCAATCAGTGAGTCTACAAATCACTGACAAGCTACTCCATTAACCCTTTTCCTCATAGAGGAAACCATGAAAAGACCTATGCGAACAACATAAAACCACATCAGCCTGCGAGTTACTCGCAGGCTGATCAGGTTTTATCCCGTTGCTGTCCTCAGGGGGTTGGAATGAGGATTTTAAATTTGGTAAGGTTTAACTGTGGTTTTCTGCAGATCAGGCTTTATGTGGTACCTATTGAGTGCGTCAAAATGAGTCTATATGAGGGAAAGGGTTAAATTAACAAATTGATACTTGCAAAGTTGCACTTTTAACATTTTTGGTCTTTAGCTGTCAGCTCTTACACATAATTTCCATTTAAAGTTTATACATGTATTTGAGTATTTGAATATTTGAGAAATTAAAATCTAAACCTTTAGTACTGGATACTTTGTTTTCATGTTGTTCAATAAAAAAAGAGAGTTTTCATAGGCATTTGCTCCAAAATTGCTATATTTTGTCTTTAATCATGATTAATCAATTAATCCGTGACTTTTGTCTCTGATAAATGGACTAAATATTTTTTCAACTGATTACAATAAGTTCTTAAATCCCTTTAAAATAATGGTAACAAAATTAGGTTGAAATATTATGTGCAATGTTTATTTTAAATGAACTATGGCTACAAATGAAGATTCTGAACAAGATGTTTACATGAAGATGTTATGTTCGTGAACACTATTTAAACTTATTATACCTGCAGATTTGAAATTTATGTGTATGAACACATATTGTGGGCAAGAATCTTCCATTACCTATACAGGTATGCCACTGACACCAGCCATGATATAATTCTGAGGCCCTGCACTCACCCGTTCTGATTTGGACATAAGCAGGATCATGTGTTCGACAATATCGTGACATCCAACGGCCATCATCATGGCCCGATGTTTCTCGGTGATTGCCAGGTTGCTAAGCGCAGCGCTACAGTAGTACTGCACATCCTTGTCGTTGCTCTGCAGGGCCTGGATCAGGATGGGGATCGCCCCGTCATTGACAAGGTCGTTCCTGTTGGATTCTGCAAGCATCCAAAAGATTATGATTTTACAGTCAAACAGAACACACATTTATAATAAATCTAATGTTCAATGTGCCTCCAGCATATAAATTCTGTACTCTTGGGTCTACTTAACCAGAGTATGACCCTGATAAAAAGTGCTTGTGGTATTATAGAAGAATAAGCTGGAAACCAGCCTCTATATATTCTCTATATTTATACACAAGAGTTTTCTTTGGAACACATGCCATCTGCGGAAGCTTGAGGGAAAAAATATGACTGACAGACAGACGATGGAAAAGTGATACCTATGTGTCACCTCTGCTTACAGCAGGTGACACAATAAAACTCATGGGTCTATCATTTTTTTGTTTGTTTCGGAATTTGGAATATATTGGCTGTGTCACTGATAAAAGAACCTGTGTGCATTGATACATAAATAGAGCCACCATTGTATCACATGTCACACTTGAAAACTTTCTGAGACTGGGATTCAAACATAAAGTGGTGCAGGAGCCATTCAGCCATGGAGATCCCTAGTATGCTTTACAATGTTGGGTTTGTATAATTATGTGTTATAAGGGAACATACAGTGAAATATCAAGGAAATGTCCAGTATGTACCATGTTATACGCACAGGGGACAATGCAAGTCTTTGTGCAACAGTTAACAGAGGAAAAAAAAATCCTCTTCAAAATAATCTTCTATGATATTTAAAGATACCATTTTTATCCATGGAATGGTTTAAATGGAATTTTCATGCTGTCTCATAGTAAACATATCTGACTTAAGTCACAGGTTATAAATAAAGTCACTGATTATAAATAACACTTTCAGAGAAAAAAAAACAACAAAAAACTTTAATAGGCAAAAACATACTGGTTCATAAAATTTTGACAAGACCAAGAAGAAAATTCACAAAAAGGCAAAAGGACAATATTCCCACGAGAGATCAATGAGTGTTCCAAAGGCTTTGAAAAGATAATCATCCCCAATGTCTCCTTGAGAAAACTGCAAAATGCTGGCAAACTTCTGTAATCACCAAGGACAAAGCTCTTCCTAATTCTACATCTACACCTATTTCATTGCATGAAAACATTACATGTTTTATAGCAAATAAAAATAACATACAAGATATTAAGCATGGATTTTCTGAAGAGCACATGATGTTATAGTGCATATCTATTATACATGTACCTAATTGAACTTAGTTTCTATTCAAATTAGTTTCTATTCAAATTAGCATAGTATATAAATTTAGACAAATTGTTAATAATATTTTTTGATGTTGCTGACATAAGATGAAAATTTCTGTTTAGTTGGCATGTTAATAATACCTTTTCATATTTTGATTAAATTCTTTAAAAGCTTTGAACAATTTAACCCAAAAAAAGATATGTTTTCTTTAAAAACCCGTGTTGCAAAATCTACATATTCTTTCATTTTTGGGGAGTTTATGTGTTTTACGCTTTCAACAATTAAGTCATGAGACGTGTACGAAATCTGCAAGTGCAACTCTTAAAATTTTTTTTCTGTAATAATGTCGAGGTATGTTTAAAAGTTTAATGAATGTTTATTTAGACTATTAAATCTAGGCGAGTAGAATTTTTGATGGATGAATACCATCTCTGGTGATATATATCTAATACTTGCTGTTTAATAGTATAGTAGTTTATATCCATATTAAATTGATCTTCCCCCATATATGATTTAAATTCTGTGGTTCAAAAATAGTTTTTTATGTTTTGCCCCAGTTATTCCATTATAATTTAACCCTTCTCTCATTAGATCATTTTGACGCACTCATTTGGTATCACATAAACCTGATCTGCAGAAACCACAGTTAAACCTTACCAAATTTAATTATAAAGTCCTCCATTTTTCCCGACCAATGAGGAGCAGCAAACAGCATAAAACTGATCAGCCTGCGAGTTACTTGCAGGCTGATCTGGTTTTATGTTGTTGGCATAGGTCTTTTCATGGTTTCGTCTATGAGGGAAAGGGTTAAACCATTGTCAACATCATTCTTTAACATATTGTGTGTTTTAAAAAGTATTGTTCGCTCCCTTTGTTTAAGCAACTTTAATTCAAGCAATGGTCCTCTAAAATACTTAAGTATGTAATCTCAGGCTTTCAACTCAAATTCATATTCAAATCCGTATTTTTTCTAAAAAGCCATACCTTGAGTCTGAGTATGAAAATCCAACATAAGTACGGTACTGACTTTCAGGAACCTGAAGCCTGATTTGTCAAGAGAATTTAGTTCTAAATTTTCATTTGCACAACAATGAAGTGATAGGTTCACATTACAACAATTCATTTAAGCCTATCTTAATCCTCATGTCATATTAACGTGATTTGATGCCTGGCAAACAGAACAGACCAAGATCCAATGGCTTCCATCAAGGCCACCACTGTTTGCTCATACAAAACTGCAGCTTAGCATCTACACAGAGTGCAAAACAGATAAAAAACCATTTTTCAAATGAATATTCATCAAGTCATAAATTTGTACATGAATATTTATGAGGTAAAGTGTGAAGCACTCCTCCCAATATGTATCCAGAAACTGGCTGCCCAAGTAGCTGCTACTTCAAGTCAGATGCATTATAATTTGACAAAATGAAATCTTACATACTCCCAAGCCATCTACCTCATAAATATTCATGGGCAAATTTATGACCTGGTTCGAATTTAGTGCTAAGGAACACTTAAAAACTTAGAGTTGGATTTCAATGTTTTTGATTCTTTTATAAAAATATCTAAATATTTCATTTCTTAGCATATATGGATAATTTTTATGGTAAAAATGTATGTCAATGTACTTGGATATTTCATATGTAAATTTTGGGTATATTTCTATTTGAGAAACAAGAATTAAGGAATTCGACCCTAAGTATTCCAAGTATTACTAAGCACTATTTTTGGTGGAATTCAAGCCTGATGGTAAACAATTTACTGAAATTTTAATGGTATATGATGCAAACTGTATAGAAATCTGAGTTATAATACTGAAAGAGAGAAGGGAGATGACCCTGGAAGGAGCTGTCTGATCGGGGTCTGCGCTGTTTGCAAAGGCATCAAAACACTTCTATGTGGGTAAAGAGTACAAAGAGTTCTTTGGAACACGTGTCACCTGCTGAAGCCTGACGGAAAAAGTGTGATGGACAAACAGACGGATGATGGAAAAATGATCCCTATGTGTCACCTCTCAGCCTGCTTAGAGCAGGAGACACAAAAATGAGCTGGAGTATTTGCAGGAGCCAAGAATGTTTCAAAATCACACAGCCACAAACTACTGAACCAATAGTAGAACCATCAATTATCATGTGGCATAAGTAGAAGTTGTATGTTTGGGTTTAATGTCCTATTGACAGCATTTTAGTCATTTGGGGTCTTTTGTTTTCAAAGGCTATGTCTACATGAAATGGATATAGTGCTGCCACACTGGGATATCATGCTGTAGACATAGACATGTGGCATGATACATTTACCACACCCCAGTCACAATATCCGGACACCGAGTTCTGGAACATCCCTTATTTGCTGAGTGCCAAGCAAGGGAGCTATATATATATAAGTGAGTACCGTTTTTTACAACTTTGGTATGTAACAGGAAGGGATCAAACACTCAACCTTCTAATTCTGGGGCTGATCCTCTTATCACTGGGACAGTTAGTACAGGTTGTAATTTAACTTGTCTTCCAAATTACGTTAAATCAATAAGGCTTCTGGCTGCTTTTGACAGCTTACTGCAAACTAAACTGTATACAAGTATATGTACCCCTCATTTATTGATTCATCTCATACAAACTAAACTGTATAAAAGTATATGTACCCCTCATTTATTGATTCATCTCATACCAAATAAACTGTACAAAAGTATATGTACCCCTCAATTTTTGATTCATCACATACAAACTAAACTGTGTACAAGTATATGTACTCCTCATTTATTGATTCATCTCATACCAAATAAACTGTAAAAAGTATATGTAACCCTCAATTATTGATTCATCTCATAACAAATAAACTGTACAAAAGTATATGTACCCCTCATTTATTGATTCATCTCATACAAAATAAACTGTACAAAAGTATATGTACTCCTCATTTATTGATTCATCTCATACAAACTAAACTGTATACAAGTATATGTACCCCTCATTTATTGATTCATCTCATTCAAACTAAACTGTATATACGTACGTAGTCAAACCCCTTACAAGTTTTCAATCACCTCAAACAGTTTGACTTGAACCTGTCAACACTTACGTATGTGTGTGAGATTCAAGATGGCCCCTGCTGCATTTCGTTGTACCCTGATATCGGAAGACTGCACAAGAAGTAATAACGGTGGAATACTGTTCTCCGTGGCTATCAGCCTCTTTGCAGAATCTACAACAGTCAAACATGTCTGTCCTAAAGCTGACACAACTGGTACAAATAATGCACAGGAAAATGTATATCAAACATGTGATCAGTTTAAAAGTACAGACAATGGTTATCTATAGAGAAGGACAATAACAACAAATAAAGAAGCATATACATAGAAGTTAATAAACAATGAATCAGTTTTGAATGAAATTCCATATAGAATATATCAGCCCTTTGATATTTTCTTTAAAAATTAAAATAAGTTAAGTATGAAAATGGTCTAGTCCTAAATAATACACATCTATACAGGTATTTTTAATAAACATTGATAGTGTTTAAAGACTTCAGATCTAGAGGTTGGATTGTTAATCATGCGGAATGAAGTATGAGAAAATTGTGAGAAGCAAGTATAAACATTCAGCATGGTAGACCCTGTGTGACACTTTTAACAAACCTTTTGCAATCACCAGACTAAAACTGATTGTAACTATGACCCATGGTAACAAAGGACCTTCCAATTGCCGAACGTATGACCTATCCATTGCAGCACATTAGACTTACCACTTGCAGAATGTATGACCTATCCATTGCAGCACATTAGACTTACCACTTGCAGAATGTATGACCTATCCATTGCAGCACATAGACTTACCACTTGCAGAATGTATGACCTATCCATTGCAGCACATAGGACTTACAACTTGCAGAATGTATGACCTATCCATTGCAGCACATAGGACTTACCACTTGCAGAATATATGACTTACCCATCACACATAGGCCCTTCCAATTGTAGTACATAGGATCCACCATACTGATGCATACATAGCTATTGTTGCAGTACTTATGGCTTACCAACATGCAGCAACAGTTTGTTTGTTTATTGGGTTTTACGACCCACCAACAGTATTTGATTCATTTGGAGACACTGTCTACTTGAGCCAGATATAGCACTACCACAATGCAGTATCATACTGTTGACATTATCCTAAACTGGGCCATCCAGTCCTGGAACTACTCTTATATGATGAATGCCAAGCAAGGGGACCTCTGCTCCAGAGGCAAACTCTCTAAACACTCGGCCATGGGGGATTGTGCAGCAAATGTAACATACCCATTGTAAAAAATATGACCTACAGATTACAAAACATAATTATGACCTACCTATTATAACAAATATAAAAACAAGAGAACCACATGATGAAGCCAACATTCATCTGTTTTGTTTTGTCTTAAAAAAGGGAGATAAATTGACCAAAATGGACCTTAGAGTTATGGCCCTTGATGGGAATGAAGCCCAAATGAAAAATCAACAAAACTAAAAAAGGGCTTCTTATAAATAACCATGCCTTCTGATGGCAAAATAGTGACCTACCTTTGCTTTGATGGCAATAATAGTGATACCTTTGGACCTTCTGTTGGCAATAATAGTGACCTACCTTTGACCTTCTGTTGGCAATAAATAGTGACCTACCTTTGACCTTCTGATGGCAATAATAGTGACCTACCTTTGACCTTCTGATGGCAATAATAGTGACCTACCTTTGACCTTCTGTTGGCGCAATTCACCTACCTGTGGCAGCATAGTGCTGCTTATGGCAACAATACAGACCTACCTGTGACACAATACAGACCTACCTGTGACAGCAATACAGACCTTCTTGTGGCAGCAATGCAGAACTACCTGTGGCAGCAATACAGACCTACCTGTGACAGCAATACAGATTTTCTTGTGGCAGCAATGCAGAACTACCTGTGGCAGCAATACAGACCTACCTGTTGCAGCAATAATGACCTACCTGTTACAGCAATATTAACCTATTTGGGCCTTCAACTAACCCCTGACAGAAAAAAGACCTATTTGGCAAAGGCCTTCCCGTGGAAAATACAAAATACCGTTGGCAAAAAGTTCCCCTTTTTTTGCAAAAATAAACATGTGGAAAAATGCTTACCGTGGGGCAAGTTTGTTATACCCCGGTTGCATTTTGGCCTACGATTCCCGTCATAATGGAACACCGACCCCCCCCCGGGATAGTCTTATGGCTGGGGGCCCAAAAAAGAATTTATTTTTTTAAAAAAAGGCCCCCTTTTCAAATAGAAAACTTAATTTTTTTTATAAAGGGGACCCAAATTGGGGTAAATTAAAGGTGGGTATTTTATACAACCGGGCATTTTTGGCCCTAAAAAGGTCCAAAAAGGGGTAATAAATGGCTTTGATAAAATTTTTTGGAAAAAAGGAAACAGTTATATATACAAAATTTTATATAAATTTTTACCTGATTTGATAAAATTAAAAAATTTTTTTTGTTTTTTAAAAAAAAGAATTAAAATTTTTATTTTTTTTCTTTTTTTCAAAATTTTTTTCTTTTTTGGGAATAATACCCCGGTTTGGGTGGGGTTTCTTTTGTTTGGGGGAAAAAAAAAAATTTGACCTTTTGGTTTAAAAATTTTTGAAAAAAAAATTTTTTTACAATGGCTTTCTTTGCCTTCTAACAAAAATAGGGCCCTAAATTTTTAAGGGCCCCGGGCTACTAAAAGAAAAGGAAAAAAAACAAAATTTTTAATTTCGTTTTCAAAGTATTTTTTTTTCCTTTTCCCAAAATTTTTTTAAAAAAATGAACAAATTGGTTTGGGGGATGGAAACCCTTATTATGTTTTTTTTTATTATCTGTAAAAGGAACCGGGCTTTTTGGAATTTTTGTTTCCATGGGCGTCAAACGTTCAAAACCCCAAAAGGGTTTTATAGCCCTGTATTTTGCAATGGTTTGGCATCATTTCAACTAAACCGCAAAAGCCAATAGTGTTTTCCGTCGAATTGGAAAAAGTCAACCTTAAAATCTGTTTGATTAAATTGTTTCAAAAAATACTTGTGTAAACCAGATTAAAAGAAAAAAAACAATTTGACAATTTTTTCCTTTTTTGAGCTTTCCCATTGAGTAAAAAACTTCACAAAATCTCATCTCGGTAAATTGCACAATCGAGAAGTATGATGCATGCAATATGCAAATAAACCGAACTTAAGTCAACATTGATGTGTTCCTAGCATTAATTCAGTATAAATTTGCAACATGTAGAGCATACATGTATCGACTTATCACCAGAAAATACTGTATTTCCTCAAATAAATTCCTGCAAATCATTTTGAGAACAAACTAGAACTATCATTAAAGGTAATCAATCTGGTAAATGTACGAGCCCTGTCTTTAATGGGAACACACAAAAATGTAATTGAGAGGTTGCACAAATTTGCAAATGTCTACAAGCACCCATAATCATTTCATGATTTCTATGGACATTGCACAAGTAATATGACTGAGGCATTATAAGACTATTTTTAATCTTTTACCAAATATTTGCCTGTTTTAAATAAACCTTGAATAAAATGCAAAAATGAAATCCATTTATGAGTTAATAATTCCATATTTCTTTATTTAGACAGCTACAATTTTCTTCAACCTTTACCTCATATTAATATATTGGCAAACAGAGTTGACCCTGATCCTATAGGAGTGACTGATCAGGGTCTCCTCTGTTTGCTCATACAATATTGAAGCTCATATTCTAGACAGTCTGCATGCACAGCAAAGAAAATTCAACTCTAAGATAAACCATTTAAAGCTCAATCAATTTGTATAAATAAGTAATAAGTTTGTACATGAGTATAAAAAAAGTTAAGGGTTAACACTAAGGATTTTAAGCACTCTATCCATAAATACAATATTAATTTTTCATAATTACAATATTTTTTTTTCTGTAACATCTTATATTGAAATTTACTCCATAAACAAGTGCTACTTTCTAATGAATGCCTTGCCTCCATGGGGGACTTAGACCTTAGAGGTCAAGGTCATTTAAAGGTCAAGGTCACATGGCGGGTTGAGCTCAAGGTTTAAGTTATGTGACAAACAACCAGACAGACATACAGACAGACCAAAAACAATACCCCCCTCTTCCCCCATCTATCGATACGGGGGCATAAAAAGTCGTCATAAAATTGAATGAGTTATTTAACTGAAACTAAGACTTCTTATAAAACACACATGTGACCTTGACTTTTCTGAGCACCTGAAATCCCCAGCATTAATCTCTTATTTTTTCTATACCTGTCTAATGTACTAGGGAAGACATGCATTGTCACAATCAACGCTATTCAAAATGGCACACAGTGTGTGGTCACAAAATGTCACCCGTCCGGCAACATCTGGTATCGTATGACAATGGCTTACAAAACATTAGTCACCATGATAAGTCAATAGTCTCTGGTTGCAGGCAGTCTCCCTTTATACTGAGGGAAAGGTCGCTACCCGTCCTATACCATGCATCGACAGCAGGAACTGCGTCTTATCTACTCTCATAATTTATGGTTCTGCATTCTGCATTCCTATCATAGTTATGTCATAATTTCTCATCCCTTAAACTTATTTATTTACTGCTGATTGAAAAACAAGTTTGTACAATCTATACTTATCCCTTTCAACTGCTCATGCGGTCTGACTAGTCATATGTGCTTGTGAAGGCCATGAAAAATCTCACGCCCCAAACAGGGTTCCAACCCACGACCTAGAGATCCTCAGTCAAACTGTTACCACTGGACCACAGTGTAACCTTCTCTTTCCTTCAAATATCTCCTATCCATTATTGTCTAGGAAATGGTATACTGTTTAACCCTTTCCCTCATATAGACTCATTTTGACGCACTCAATAGGTACCACATAAAGCCTGATCTGCAGAAAACCACAGTTAAACCTTAACAAATTTAATTTAATTAAGTTTTCATTTCCAGACCACTGAGGAGCAGCGAACAGCATAAAACCTGATCAGCCTGCGAGTTACTCGCAGGCTGATCTGGTTTTATGCTGTTCGCATAGGTCTTTTCATGGTTTCCTCTATGAGGGAAAGGGTTAATTTTTGTGGGGGACTTATCTTTGTTGATTTCTTGAATGACTTTATCCAAGAATATTTATCCCCACAAAAACTGTTTATTTAATACACCTCATGTTGACTAGAACATGACCCCACCACTATATGAACCCACGAAATTGAATTTATTACAGATTCCATGAAATTTAATGTCAACGAAAACAATGATTTTACAGTATAACATGAAAAGCCCAATTTAACGACATATGAAGAAATAAATTTTGTTCATGTCAAACTTTGGCCATGTAGGTACAAAAAAGCAGCAAACAATCTAAACCTCTGGCGAATTAATTACAAAGATCTTGAAATTAACCCTTTCCCTCATATAGACTCATTTTGACGCACTCAGTAGGTTCCACATAAAGCCTGATCTGCAGAAAACCACAGTTAAACCTTAACAAATTTAATTATAAAATCCTCATTTCCAGACCACTGGGGAGCAGCGAACAGCATAAAACCTGATCAGCCTGCGAGTTACTCGCAGGCTGATCTGGTTTTATGCTGTTTGCATAGGTCTTTTCATGGTTTCCTCTATGAGGGAAAGAGTTAAATTGTACACTGAATGAAAAAAAAAAACAGGGTTGCTTACGCAGCATAGATTTCTGCATCAGACAACTTCGTGTTTCTATCTTTAATTAAAAACCTCTCAAAATTTATCTCTTTTTTACTACATAGCAAAAATTCTAAATTGATCACTCAATCATGCTTAATTCTTTGTTTATTTAAATACAACCAAATTATAAAATTAGAAACTAAATTAAGTTATGTAAATAATTGATGCTGGAGTTAACAAATCAAATAAACTGTAATAAAAAATTAATGCACAAGGGAGACCATCAGTAGCAATTCATTCAGAAAAACAAGAATTTGTAATTTAATGTCAATTGGTGCATTAGCTTAAAGATAAGTGCTAGTGCAGCAAGTTTAGATCACAAGTTCGAAACCAGTTGGGGACATTTTTCTTTTGTTTAAACTGATTTTTTTTTTTTTAAAAAAAAAAAAAAAATTGGAGAAAAATAATAAA
>CM037784.1:44683602-44733602 GCA_021229015.1 Solen grandis | reverse complement strand
GGGGCATTGACTCTAGTTATGGTTCGATCACTATAGCGGGAAGTTTAATAAAGTTTTTGAGATATTTCTTAAAATGGAGTGTATAGTTCCTTACGACTTTGAGCCCGAATATACTGAGGAAGAGCTGCAACTGCTTCAAGACAATGACGTACGGGAGGAGGAATATTTATGTGCTGAGGACTTTTGTCTGTGTGATAACTGTGTTATGATGCCATCCAATATGGAAAATGTATGTTGCAAATCGAGTGACTTGGTTGTTGGAAATTTAGATGAACTTACGTGCATTACGGACCATACGGACTTTCACACCTTAGTTCTGAATGATTCTGTTTTAGAAGTTGCATTCATTACCATTCTGGCATACAAAGGTCATAGGACGAGGGCTCCAGACTCTCTCACTCACGAGTAAGAAAACAATAAAATGATCATAGTTTAATCTTTTAATAATATATTTTCATCATATTCAAATAAAATATACACTTAAAATGTCCTTTAAGTAATTATAATTACTTTTTGCCTTCCTGTTTCTTTTTGGGGGTAAAATTTCTCCACAACACACGTAATTTCCTTCTATATTTCAATGTATGTATGCAACCGGAAGTGTGTCTGTGACGTCACGATTGTTGAAAAAAAGTCTCGCGAGACCACGAGACGTAAACAATGTCTGCGCCCTTGTCTCGGAGCAAATTGGTGTAAATAGACGTCTTTAACTTGCAATTTCTTTCTTATTACGATTGATTCAATGAAATGAGTAATTAAATTGGTTTATTTACATCAATATCTTTCAATTGAAACCGAGTTGTTATCAGCCGAGCGTATTCCTTTAAGGTACAAATTGGAAAACTTTCAGTTCGTTTAATTTAAACTGTGCAAAAATCAGAATCGAAAATTTTTCAGCTCGTTTAGCTTTAACTGTAATGAAAGGTCTCGTGATAAGTAAGAAGAGAAATATAATTTCATTTTCCATAATCTATCACACTCACCCAACACGTATCTTGATAACCTATCAGTAACTATCCCCTTCCAGTGGTCGACCCTTGTTTGTCTAATCCGTGTGTTCACGGTACGTGCAAGGCGTCAGGTACAAGCTTCTCGTGCACGTGTAAAACTGGATTCACGGGCCTTACATGTGAACAAGGTAGGTACCCAAATATTGCATTCTTATTTTTTCACGTTGCCACATATGTATTTTAATATTTATGGTTTTATTCAAACTATATTTGAAAACAACAATAGCTACATGATTAATTTACATAACAATTGTGTCGCAACCTGCTTGATTCCAGGAAACATTTTTTTTGTTTAACCATTTCTTGTCTTTCTAAACATTATAAATCATATCATTTTCAAATAAAGACGAAGAGAATGGCGAATTAAGTACATGTCGAGGATTGTGGGTCGAACCCCTTTTGGGCAAAAATATATCAAGACATTCCGGGTCAAAGAGTTTTGGTCCAAACCAAAAACTGCTGAGAAGGTTTAGTATAAGTTGATTGAAATTGTTCCACAATCGTTGAAAAAAAAAATGATTTAAAGAAACGAGAATGAAATTTACACAATGCGTAGGGATATGTTGTGAGTGCTTATATGTAAAGTTATCAAATGTTGTAGATTTTCAAAGAAAAATTAAGATAGTGACGCTTGTTTTCAAGCAGTTCAAATGTACATAAACAAAGAGAGTTAAATATGTATTCAACGCCCGTCTGTTGTTAGCGCCCTTCTGCAATTAGCATCCGTATGTAGAAAACGCGTCTGTAGTAAATGTCCTTCTGTAAGCGTTCACTTTTAGTTAGCCTTCTCCTATAGTTAGCGTTCACTTGTAGTTAGCGTTCACCTGTAGTTAGCGTTCACTTTTAGTTAGCATCCTCCTGTAGTTAGCATTCACTTGCAGTTAGCGTTCAGCTGTAGTTAGCGTTCACATTTAGTTATCCTCCTCCTGTAGTTAACGTTCACTCGTAGTTAACGTCCACATGTAGTTAGCGTTCACTTTTATTCAGCATCCTCCTGTACTCAGCGTTCATTTTAAGTTAGCCTCCTCAAGAAGTTAGCGTTCACTTGTAGTTAGCGTCCACCTATCGTTTTCGACCACCTTTAGTAAACACCATCTGTAGTAAGCAACCGTCTGTCGTTAGAACCCGTTTGTAGTAATCGCGTCTGTTGTTAGCACCGTTCGGTTGTAAAGGCGCGCCTGTAGATAGATGTAGCGCCCTCTTCTAGTAAGTATTAGTCTGTAGTTACAGACTACCTGTACTAAGTGCTCATTCTGTATAAACTATATATCAGCTTTCCAAACTGGCATTAAATAAACAGTTTGACCCCCATTAACAGTCACCCTGGCTAAGAAGTCACATTGTTCTGTTTGCTGAATCGAATTCCACCAACAATACTTAGCGCTAAATAATACATAAATTCATAGACTGGGTAGAAAGACATTCCCGATTCCTGTTATAAAAATATTCAAGTAAGTGACTAATCCGAAATCAATAAGTACATTTAAAACTAACAACATTTGTTAAGAAATAAATTTTTTGGGTATTTTAAAAGAGATACAAGAATAATGAAATTCGCCCTAAGTATTTAATTATTACTTAGCGCTAAGACTTATTGATGGAGGCCCTGGTCGCTGAAGAAGATTAAGTCGTAGAATTACTGTGTTGTTATTGTAATTAAAATGCCAATCATGATTATTGCATAGAAATTCAAATCCATTCTTACGAACCCAAGGAAAGATTTGAAGAAATAAAGAGAACGTCATCAAACCATTAAAATGAATGTACAGGTACTGTAAAATCATTATTTTTCGCGCATGATTAATTTCGTTGAAGCTGTAGTGAATGTTATTTCGTGGTTGATATATTCGTTGACCCATACGCTAGATAGTACATGTATGCGGTCTGCTAAATGATTGGTTTTCGCGGGTTTAATATCCGTCTGTAAAAGGCATCAACGAAAGAATCTCCCGCGACAGTTGATGATTTCACAGTACGTGACATTGACATTGACATTAAGGGCGCCGTGATCCAGTGGTAACGTATCCGATTACGGATCCGAAGGTTGTGGGTTCGAACCCAAGAATAATTCAAGACCTTCCCAGGCGCAAAGTACTGGTCCAACTCAGGAATCGTCGAGAGGGATTAGTATAAGTTGTAAAAACTTGTTTCCAAATCGACGTAAAATAAATAGTTTAAACTTTAAACATTGTCCGATGTTCTGACATTGTAATGCATGTCTAGTGCCGCTGGATCCATGCCTGTCCAACCCCTGTATCCATGGCACGTGCTTGTCGATAGGCTCCACCTTCTCTTGCACCTGTGATAAAGGATTTACTGGCACTACCTGTAATCAAGGTAATATTAGATGAGAAATTCCTTTTCTTTTGCTGCAAACCCTGGACGCTCAAGTCAAGCATGTTTTGTCAATTTGTTTAGAAACTAGGCGTTTAATATTAAATTGTCGAATAACTGCATTTATTGAGATCATAATTGATTTTCATCACTTGTTTTTACGCTGAAATATTAAAAAAAAAAAAGTAGAATGACCTACGTTTAATTTAACATCTCAAAGTGTTTGTTCGTTTGTTTATTTGGTAGTACCTCAGTCATTTGGAGACAATGTCTACTTGAGACATAAATAGTATACATGCATATCACTAGCATGTATACCTCCACGGCCCAGTTGAACCCCTTATATGCTGAGCGCCAAACAAAGGGGGCTATATCAGTATTAATTTTTACGATTTGATATGTCGCGGCCGGGGATCGAACCCACAAAATCTCGATTCCCGGGATGGATATCTCAGTTTGAAGTTTTTCAAATTTCAAAAATCTCAAAGATTGTTTCACCACAAATATGAACATTTGAAGAAATTTACGACCTATTTCTGTGAAAAAAATATAGTCTCTATTGAAGTAAATAAAGGACTGCTTTGACTTATTGAAATCTCAAGTTTAGATGAGCTGTGAAATGCAGGCAATGTTCACTATATGAAAATGATCTCAAATGATCTCTCACGCTTCTGTCGTGACCATATACGACAATTACTGGACCGGTTTGCCTGAGTTTAACGGAATTCATATTCATACTCAGTAAATGTGAATGCTTTGTATTTCTTTTTCTTATCCAACATGTTCCATTCTTTAGTGTATCCATAACAACTCTTTTCCAGTGATCGACCCTTGTCTGTCCAACCCGTGTGTCCACGGCACGTGCAAGTCGTCAGGCACCAGTTTCTCATGCACGTGTCAAAATGGCTACACCGGCACTAAATGTGACCAAGGTGGGTTGTCAAATCCCATGGGCTTTTGCGTCCTTTGGAACACAACATACTTTTACATACATAGATAACTGTAATTTCTCCTTGCGTTGATAATGATTGTTCAGTATGAGATTAGATCAAGTTTAGAAGTTTAAGGTAACGAAATGGGTACTCATCCATATAGAAATCGTTTTGATTTTTGTTTGTGTATTTATTTGTTTCTTCTGCTTTCTTTCTTTTTTTTTGTGTGGAGATTCCACATCTTTTATTTATTATTATTTCACCGCCGAGGAGACGTTAAACTAAATACGGGTGGATGAAGACCCAGTGTATACAACAAAAACAGTCAAGTAGAACCACCGGCCACCGAGCTGGAGGTCCTTTTTACATAAAGCAAGAGCTGCCCTCGACTATTCCGCCGCTTATAAGCTGAAGTTGTGTTCGTTCAAGAAGTGCCATAATTAGTATTAATTTGATAAAAAAAGTATCTTACTTATTAGTTTAATGCTTTAATACTACAGTGGAGTATGAAATCGATAAACAAAGCTGGATACTAAGATGTATGCATCCTAGTAAACTGAAGACAAATTTACATCAACAAAACCGTAACAATTTCTAAATTCAAAAGGTGCAATGATATACTGAATTCAGTAAAGAGTTATCTAACTAGATGGTCTTATGCACCTGTACACCTATGTGAAGTTTCAAGCTACTCCCATAACTGACTGCTGAAATTTCAGCATGATAGTATGTTGCATGCAAAACCTTTAGCAAAGTTCTATGTCAAAACGGGTCATAACTTACATTAAATTTGGTCAAGAGTTATCTAACTTGTTGTTAATGCCCTGAAGACTATAGTGATGTATTTAATCAATAAGCATACCTGGTTACATCGATGTATGCATGATCGTAACTTACATGCAAAACCTTAACCAAGGTGTTATGCTGACGCCAGGGTAAATAGAATGGTTCGATACACTCCGTATAGTCGAGTTGAAAAACTACGTGGCCAGGCCGGGGTTCGAGCTCATTGCGGTGAGGGACAAGGTGACACTAAATCAAGTCCTTCAACAAAGATGAGGAAGCGCATTATGTAAACATGGACGTTGTAATAACGTAAGGGTTGTAATGACGTACGATCGTATTGACGTTGTTATGACGTAATGGTTTAATGTCGTGTAATGACGTAAGGTTATAATGACGTTGTATGTTTTACTGTAGTTCCACTGGACCCCTGTCTGTCCAACCCCTGTATCCACGGCACGTGCTTGTCAACAGGCGCCACCTACGCCTGTACTTGTGCTAATGGCTTTACAGGCAACACTTGTAACCAAGGTGAGGTTATATACGAGTTTTGTTTTGTCATATTTCTTATTTAAATCCTGAATTTTTAAAATCAAGTTTTTGCTTATTTAGATATAGTATCGAATAGCGGCATAAAATACTCTGGAATTATCGATAATAACAGTACATCAAAAACATTTTTCAAACGTCCTTTTTTCTTTAACAACTACTTTTTCAAGCCATGTATATCATTTAAAAAAACAAAAGTAATCAAAAAAGCCAATCTTACCAAGCCCATACTGCGTGGTACATGGCGTCTTTTTAAGCTCCATCTTTTTAAACCATTTCACTCCGAAATGAGACGTAAACGATCACTTTTTGAACACCTAATCATATTCTGTTGTTCACTGGGAAAAACATTTTACATTTTTCCCCTGTCCTTGATTGGGCAATTTAAATCAGCGAATTATACCAGGTATTGCCGATCCTCTGGTGAAATGGTCTATTCAGAGAAAAAAATAATTTCTGCAACAATTTTAATGAGAGGTTATATCGCATGTGAAGCGGAAAATACGGATATACTTGTAAATCTGGACGCGTACTCAGATTGTAAAACCATGTTGGACAAGCCAATATATTTTTGCAATCTGGGCACCTGCTCAAATATATATCCGTATTGGACACATCATTGTGAAATAAGCTATAATTATATTCTAGTGGTAGATCCGTGTTTGTCCAACCCCTGTATCCACGGCATGTGCCTCTCAACAGGATCCACTTACGCCTGTACCTGTGATAATGGCTTTACTGGTACTAACTGTAATCAAGGTAAGACCATTTTCTTGTTTTGTATCAAATGAAATACGTTTTGTTTAAATATATGCGTTGAGTAACTGACTTTATAAAGCTTGAAGTGTTAGGTAACAGGTCTGCAAATGACCTTGAACTTTTCTAGATGGCGGTGGTGTAGGAACTTTACATTCGTCACTGAATCAAATGTTAATGTCCATTATTATCCTGATGAGTAATAATCTCATTCCAGTGATCGACCCTTGTCTGTCCAACCCGTGCGTGCACGGCACATGCAGTTCCTCAAGGCACCAGCTTCTCATGCACGTGTCAAAATGGCTACACCGGCATCAAATGTGACCAAGGTAAGTTCCACCAGAGAGCAAATGTTCTCTGGGGTATTAGCTACCAATGTAACTTTCTAGAATCGTTGATATTCCCGTTTAATTTCTGCTTTATCAGAGAAAAATGAAAGTGCAAACTATTATAAAATTCACAATTCTTAGACAAATGAAATATCAATGTGATTGGCATGTTCAAGTGAAATTCGGCCACATATAGCCGAATTATGCTAATGGAAAGACAAATACCCACTTTCAACTTGGGGTTGCCTTCCTTAAAATGTGTTTGCGGTCATGATTATACCAAGTTTTTGAGAATTGACCAAGTATTGTAATTACAATGTATTGGGGATTGCAAGTAACTCAAAGACAGTAGGTGCAAAGAAGAAAATTTCCAACG
Organism: Solen grandis; assembly: GCA_021229015.1. Taxonomy (NCBI): domain Eukaryota; kingdom Metazoa; phylum Mollusca; class Bivalvia; order Adapedonta; family Solenidae; genus Solen; species Solen grandis. The sequence continues at coordinate 44,726,533 of CM037784.1, read as the reverse complement.
AATGGGACACACTCTAATTTGCAAATGAGTACATGGTGTAAATAAAGTATCAGTGTCACTGCATTATGAAGTGTCACTGATTGCACATGATATACTTGTCACTGATGACACTTAGTGTCACACTTTTTAGCTTTCACTAATGATACTTTGTACTTGAAAGATCCCGGTGTCCGTGTGGTTAGAGCGTCCGCTCCGAAATCGGGAGGTCGTGAGTTCGATCCCTAGTCGCGACATACAAAAGCAGTAAAAATGGTACTGGTATAGCTCCTTTGCCTGGTGCTCAGCATATAAGGGTAGTTCTAGGACTGGTTGGCGCAGTGTCAGGATAAAGTGCTGGATTTGGTTTCATGCCACATGTCTAAGGCGTGATACTGCAGTGTGGCAGCACTATATCTGTCTCAAGTAGACAGAGTCTCAAAAGGACTGAAATACTCTCGATGGTACATTAACCCGAAGAAACAAACCAATGATAATAACATTATTGTTACGCTTTGAATTTCGTTTTTCACCCACGACACTTTTGTCCCTTTTCCACGCACAGGGTTGGACTATCCACCAATAGCTAACGCAGGCCCGGACGTGATGATTTATCTACCCCAGACCTCGGTGGTCCTGAGCGGGAACCAGAGCACAGACGACAATGGCATCGTCAGTTATGAATGGTTCAAGGCTTCCGGAAACACACTGACTGTCGATACACAGGTCTGTTATACTTTGTTGTTGTTCAGGTGTACAGCGACGTCCAGCTAATAACAGGTGGAAAAAGAATTCAAGTGCACGGAGACACCCAAGTAGAAACCATTCTTGTATGGAACATCCGAGTGGCCCTGGTTGGGCTCGAACCAATACATTCTATGACCATGCGTGAAATAAAATTTGTTCATACATCGAAATTCAGCAGTGTCATAATTTTGTTTATTTTCAAATGTCTATGAATGAAATGAACATGTGATAACTCGCTGTGATCACCAAATACCCAATCTCGTAAATACAGGGGGCGCGAACATCTGTCATCCACTTGTCAAACCTCGAGGTAGGGGACTACACGTTCACTTTGAAGGTATCTGATGCTGCTGGCCAGACTTCTTTCGCTGACGTCCACGTTCACGTCAAACCAGGTACGGCCAATTTGATATTTTCTTTTTAGAATCACCCTGTTTGTACGCATCAAATACAATGTTTGCTTCTGTTGTATAATCCTGTCGGTAGAACTTAGCGTTTTTAAGTTAGATAAAGATGTTATCCAAAACTGCAGAAAATAAGTAGTAAATAAGTATGTAAGTAAATAAGTAAAAAAAAAAAAAGTGAGTGAGTGAGTGAGTGAGTGAGTGAGTGAGTGAGACGCTTATCAAAGTGACATATGTACATTCATAATTTTGCACATGCCGGTCTATAGGTCACTCCAAAAATAATAACATATGTGAAACCTGCTGGATAAAAATACTGATGTTTAGTGTTGAAACGTGTTGTAGCCGATCCGTGTCTCCCTAATCCGTGCGTCCATGGCGCGTGTTTTAAGTCCGGCACCAATTACACATGTAACTGTGACACTGGATACAAAGGCACTCACTGTGATCAAGGTAGGGGTAGTTTATCTTTCACGTGCTATGACGTCATGATTTTCCTAGCCAATCAATTGGATTTATGATGAAAGACAACGCTGCTAAAAAGATCGTTAGAATTAAAGATACTGTAAGTCGAAATAATTAAATCAATCATTTTAAAGATAAAGATAGGAATCATCTGTTTGTACATTGACCTTATAACCGAACAGAGATCCGCAACTCTGATATAGATAAAGAGCAAATCACGAGAAGCAAATTTAATGCAACATATTTTGCTTAGACTCTGTAAGTTCAAAATTTTAATCTAGGCTAAACATTTTTTTTAACCTTTTGACATAAATAATATCCTATATACACGAAGACTGAGTGACATGACTTTCATTACTTTATTTTTTTTTTCAAATCACAGACATTGACTTTAATTCAATGGTCTGATACATCGCTTTTTTTTTCGTTTTCCAACCAAACTGCAGTGCATTTAACAAAGATGGACATAAAATTGATGTATTTCACGGCTCTTTTAATGATAAAGTGTTCAATTCCACTTTGTTCATGAAAGACAACATTTGAAGTTTGGTAATATGCAGCGGAATCATTGGTCCAAATAGTGAAATACTAAATTATTTAAAGTATAGAACCCCACGTCCCATATCTCACGGTCTCTAAATTATTAAGTTTCTTATTTCTACACTCTAATGTAAAACCATTAATTTTCGTTGACATTCAAAAAAAAGAAAGAATTATCCTTGTTTTGCAGCAACCCAGGACCCATGTTCACAAAAACCTTGCGGCCATGGCGTCTGCTACTCTCTAGGGTCTTCATTTTACTGCATATGTGAAGATGGGTTCACCGGACCGGCATGCACGGAAAGTACGTACATGTATATTTGTCAATATCTGTTTTCATCAGTTTGTTTGTTTATGTTTGTTTACTGGGTTTAACGTCCCTCCGACAGTATTTCAGTCATTTGGAGACTATGTCTACTTGAGACAGATATAGCGCTGCCACACTGCAGCATCACTCTGTAGACATGTGGCGTGATACCACACCCACTCACATTATCCTGACACCGAGCCAACCAGTCCTGGAACTACCCTTACATGCTGAGCGCCAAGAGAGGGAGCTATACCAGTACCATTAATATTACGACTTCGATATGTCGCGGCCGGGGATCGAACCCATGACCTCCCGCTCCCGAGGTGGACGCTCTGACCACTCGGTCCCCGGGGGACGGTATTTACATCACTACTGATCGTTGGTATTCGTTGTTTTTAAATGTCAATGAATCTCGACCAAAGACAATTTCGTGGTTACCTATATTCATCGAGTCACGGTCTAGTTAACGTGAGGTCTGATAATTTGTGTGGTTAAAAGTATCCAGTAAATAAACGAAAATTAGATCTCGCGAAAAAATATTGTTTACAGTTTATATAATACTAAACAACATATGATAAACTCTGATTTATTAAACTTCTGTGCATATAGAATATTTTCCTGGCCCTATTCGTTCCCCGCTTCTATATCGTATATCGAACTTGATAGAATACTTTACTGTATATGTACCTTTCAAGTTTTTAGCAGTGGACATGTTTGCTCGCCTTTCTAATTCATAACTTGGCCAACTGCTCTGTAATAGATCAAAAGCATGTTCATATGTTTTGTTCTGTTTGAAACAAGTCAATTGACCACCTATTATCCCAGTGTAGCTACTGGAGAACATATAAGTCAATCTGTTAACAGAAAGGGCTATTCATTAATTATAAATAATCTTTATGCAGAAATCTTGAGATCCTGACAATGTTGGCATGGTTACTTTTTTGTTCATACATCAGAAAGAGTCATTGTATCTCGGTGTTCTCGTTATAGTTTCCGATCCCTGTTCATCAAACCCGTGTGTCCACGGCACGTGCAAAAGCTTTCCCAGTATGTTCGTCTGCTCATGTGAAATGGGCTACACCGGGGCTCTCTGTGATAAAGGTACGTCACAAACCTCAACTGGGCCAAATCTTGTAGCGTATGTTACCTTAGAAACACATTTTAGATCTGTATAGAGACCAGTATTTGCCAGGTACATTCGGTATTGACGCCGCGTGTGAGCGCGACAGCCTTATTATTAAAACGAAATATTCGATTCTTAAGTATATTTGTCATTTTATCAAATCCCAGTTGCAATGGCATTTTAATACTACCCATTTAATGAATTAATTACATTGTGTTGTAATAACAGAATACCACACCCTTTTATTTGATTGTCATTTAATCTAAATGCAATTTTAAAACTTCGTTTAAATTAAAATTGACCATAATTATGTAATCGAATATATACATAAAGTTGTTTTTTTAATTTATTTTTTTATTTCCTGTTTATTTCATTTAAATTTGATTTGACCATAAATAAAACAAAAATGTTTATTTCCTGTCTTTCCAACCATGGCAGATGACGGGTTCGTCAGCGGTGTGGTCGGTTGAGTGCGCAGTTTGCCTAGTCTGCATTCAAGAATTTATCATCAGTGCCATTATGTGTATCGTCTCTGAAACTTTTTACTTGTAATCACGTAAGCTATCGTTCAAAAATAAATCTCGTGAAGCACGTGACATATTTTCATTGAAATTATCACAGACGGGTGTGTCGCCATGGCATCGTTATTTCACTTTCCGGTCCCTCTGGTATTTGAAAGACTGTGTGCACGTGCCGGAGAGTAAAGCCCAATTTGTGTGTGTTGGCCTCAAAACTGTAAGATACGTATCTATAATATACATTGTGTATTTGAAATTGTTTTGGTTTAAGTCCACTAAGCACACTTGACATTTTGTAATACAATTAGGTAGAACCTGTCTTGTGTAATATAATTAACGACTTACTTAATTTTTTAAATGGCCAGCCTTATGTAGCGAGAAATCATAAACAGGCATTGCTAGTTTGCATCATTACTGCAGTCGATTTAACTGTATTATCCCGCGCTCATTAGCATATCCATACACTGCAATTTTGTACATGAGGTTCATGGCCTCCTTAGGTATACAATTTATGAAAGGAATCAGGATCATGACCCTCGCTCCAGATCATTATAAAACAAATCAAAGCGCTCAAGGTACTGAAATATATCATAAAACAAAGCGCGAAGTATTTGGCGTCGTATGATTTTTGCCTCAACCGTGTTCAATCGTGCTGAAATGCTGAGTTAAGAATCATAGCCATGTCATGTAAATCCTACCATCTGACTCTCAGTTCCTTCAGCGCTTTGTTTAGAAATTGCAGTGATCACTGTCACATATTAATGTTACCTCATTTATTTGCTTAAATAATTCCGAAAACAGAGCTGGTAGAATGCGTTTTTATGTGTATGTAAACACTCAAATCCTTATAACACTGGGACATTAGTCAACATATTCAAAGGAATGATGTGTGCCGATATCCCTTTTCCTCTATATGTATCTTTATAGTAGAACTGGAGGGTCGCATGATTAAATACATATTATTTAGATATGTTTTGAGGTATGGTCTGAGGAAATTCGCCTACGTGCAGCCAGATCATGCGGTTCTTATGCCGGTGTAACGAACATAATGATATTGTTTTCTGTTCTTTGCGCATAGGCGTGTTGTCCTACCAATTTATACTCACAAAAAATGCGTAGATATTAACATGAAAGAGAGCTTTTTAAAGACGAAAAGGGAACAAAATAAACACCATATTTAGACATTCAGCCCAAATACATGTTCGTAAGTAGAAAATAAACATGAAAGTATTAAATTCACAGACAGCATTTTAACTAAAGAACAGGTAAGTCAGAATACCGTTTTTTAAACATCAAACTCTCGGTCTCCAGGTATTAGAACCGCCTTAAGTTTCTCTCTATTTATACAAATTGTCCCCCGATCCGATGATTGTCGTGACCAAAGAAGTTGTGTTAAACAATTTACAGTTTGTTTACATTTATAATGGTATTGACAACATTCAAAATAAAGTTAATTGAAAAGGTTCTAAGGTTTCCGTAACATTTCGTTTGCTTCATATTAAAATGTTATGGAGTCTAGTCAGTGTCCCTTTTTATTGGAGTGTGGATGTTCTTTTTTCTCGCTGAAAAGGTCATTCAAATGAAATCCCAAAGTAAATTGAATCTGAATTATTTCATTTTTCTCATAATTATGTCAATAAGTTGATATATTAAATGAAAAATTCGTTTCAGTTTGGTGTCGAACTAAATGATTCTGTGTTTTCTTCCGTAACTTGAAAAAAGGGCTCCGCAAACCAGTGCGGTGCCAATGATGGTCATGTCATATTCACCGCGGCTATAAGTTCCTTTGATAGTACAGTTACCATTGTCACCCAGAGTAAATTCTAGAAAGGTTGTGCCTTTGTATTTCTTTCTTATTATAAGTTACATGAGCTCTTTCATTCAAAAAAGACCATTGTCACCCGAGTAAATTCGACTGATCTAGAAAGGTTGTGCCTTTGTATTTCTTTAGAAAGCATAATTCCTATTATAAGTTGCATGAGCTCTTTCATTCAAAAGAAGATCTTAAATAATTAAACTGCCAAAATTAGTTAATATCTTTAGAAAAACTCATTCTCCATTTTTCAGATTCACTATTTTTCCTGTATCTTCCGTTGTTTCTATAATAAATAATGTTTATATTCTTGTCCACGTGTTTTAGTATACTACCTGTATTTGTTGATTTAGTGCCTATTTTTTATAGTCATTGGGAAATGATGATGATGATGATGATGAAATGTAATAAATATCTGAAAACATAAAACGAGAATAATAAATAACAGGTTCATACTAATTTGTAATCAGAATAATATGAAATGGTATCAACATGAACATTTAAATGTAATCATCAATTTATGGAAATAAATATAATTTCAGCATGAACGATCCTTATTGTTTTGCCTGTATTTAACATGTAAACACAAACCTCTTTCATGTAAACTCAAAATGAACACATTGCAACTACACATATAGATATAGCTCAGCGAGCGCGATAAAAATATGTTTGAGAAATTACACTAAAAATTACAAACAATAAAAGGAGGTATATAGTTTCTTGTATAACAAAATAATTTAATCATGATTACCTGAAAAATATCTAATTCTCAGAAATAATATCTTGGTCTTATAAGAAAACACAGATGTCTTCCCTGTCTGCGTGCCAAATCGTTCTGAATATACCCGCCAAATATCACGTGATCAACTGATTAAGATAAATGCTGCTGTTAGTAGAAGTTAGTATCGTTGTCGTCTTATATTTAGATATTATGACATATTTGAAACAAATTCTACGACACGTTTCTGTTTATGATAAACTGATAGCAAAATATTCTTTGTGATTTAAATGACATACAGGTGATATGACGTGATTAAATAAAAATGAGGGCCGATTTTTTTTGATTTTTAAAAAAAAAAAATATTTTCCTTTAGTTTGAATGACATTCATTGTGATAAAATATGTAAACAATAAAAAAGACTATTTCAAAGAAATAATGTTTTCTAATGATTTCGCCATATTTAGGTCACATGGTTTACCTATCGTCACGTGAGTGAATTGGTGACAGTGGTGTAACGTATTTGGTGCGAGGAGCACGTGGTCAGGTGCATTCAAGCCGAAACGTACATTGCAAGAGATAGGAGTGCAGCCATTATAGAACGGCCTGTTTGTGGAACATATCTTACGGTACCGGAAATAGTTTTAGAAAATTCTGTATTCGATAAACATACTAAAATATTGTCCCTTTCATCACTTGGGAAAAACTCTTTGGAAAAAAGATATCTTTGGGTTTTGTTATGAAATAAAATACCAAATCTACTAATTAGTACATATTCGTGCGGCAGAATTTCGATAAGGTCGCAAAAAAAAACTTCGGACACCACTACTGTAGTAGCTGTGAATCTGACCCCGTCATTAACCAGTGGCAAGTAAACTGTGGTTTTCAGCTGAGCGTTTGCATCGAGTCCAACAATTTCATTATTCTGTCCAACCCAGGGATATGTAACGCCATTTTGAATGTTTATCCAACGAGAATTGCCTAGAAACGTTTGTTTGTATTTGATGACGCTACCGTTGTACACCAATAATGCTTCTTTCTGAAAGGTTTGTGATATTGCAGGAAAAAACTTTTCCGGGGATATGCCTTCCTTACTTGGTTTATATGACAGTTCCAGTAAGATATCAGTGAGGTTACAATTGGTGTCTAACTCACGAGACCTAGCACATAGATATTTGGTCATTTTCCAACGTTTAGACCAAGGCGTCTTTAAACTTGACGTCATCATGTCCGGTGTGAACCTTACGTTCTTGAGTAAAGGCTGAGTGTTCGGATCTGTAGGGGTCAGACGTAAGTTGATGATGACCTTATCAATGTACCAAGTCTTCAGTGTATACATGCACTGTCCATTGGTCGTCCGGTCTTGTCCGATAGGACAAATTATCCTTCTGCAGTAAGGTAAGCCCTGAAATTAAAGAAAAAAAAATGTTCGAACGATAATTGAGAAGTATTGGATCTTCTTTCCAATATCGTTCGCCATCACTTATCCAAAACCATAGACACTAGTACCGCATGATTTGGCTGTTTGTTTTCAATAACTATTTATGATATCTACGATACTTCGTTTTGTTTATGTTTTTTTTTCTTGTTTATTCTCCCATCAATGTATAGTAGAACAAATAAGAGAAACGAAACACAATCTTTAATAATTAAGATTCCAATAAAACTGGCAACCTACAGCCAAATTCTGTGTTTTTTGTGCCAAAATCAAAACATCATGTTCCTTGTTAAAACTGTGACGGGGAATCAAATCTGAGTAAATGAGATTTTTAGAATTCCAAATGCCAAGACAGAACCTTTCGAAAGCCTATCGAGTGGGATATCTACTTCTTGGAATTAAAACAACAGAATAGTCTGTATAATCATGTAATTCATCGAAAGTTTTGATGATAAAGGATAGGTAAGCAAGATGTTTTGATGGATAAATGATAGATACAAAAGAGGTAGAGAGAAAGTGAAACATGCAGACAGACAAAAGCCCCTCTGATTATTTTTACATTATTGTGTTCTCAAAATTTTGTCTTTCTCGTTAATGATATCTACGATTATCAAAACTAACCCTGGAAACGATACTTACGAACTGAAATGGGATTATGGACAAGGTATTGATTTGGAATATCTTCACTGTTCTTGCGGAAAACTGTAAACACGATCTAACGTTTCGTAATTACATAATATCATTTCGTATTTCCGAAACAGTATTAATAAATTGTATTGTACAAGAAACATTAAGTGTTGCTATCTATAGGGACCACGTTTGAAAAGTAAATAAATCCGCTTCTTTTTTTTTTCTAATTAAAATCATTTGTGCGTTTAAAAAATAAAAAGGAAAGGTGAAATATGTTACACATGACCATTTTTAAGGTATTATGCAAAACCTTAATAACCTTGAGAAAAAAAGTATCCTACCTTTTCGGAGGTTGCAACAACACAATTCAAATTTGTGTTAATTTCAGAGGTTTGGTACTGAAGCACGGCTTGTACAGATCTTAAATCAACAAGTCCGACATAAGATTTGGTAGTCGATTTGATCCTCGTTTGATAACACACGCCATTTTGACGAGGGTAGACCCCATTACAGATTGCACAGAAAACGTTGGCAAATAGACCATTGCTACGAAACGGGGAAGATGGTCCTTCAGAACACAAACTTGCAATTTCGGTTTCAGTTATTTCTATATCAGAAGGTAAATTGAAAGACACAGACGGATCACAAACCGAAATCGGATCAATGAAGCATTCTTCAGCTTGTATTAATGATAAACTTAACGGAAAGATAAACTGTACGTCACACGCACTTAATCTGTCGACAACATCTAATTTAAATATGCCACACAGCATAAGGGCGTCCCACATCACTACGTCTGTTTGTCCGTTACACTCCGAGCATCTTTGATTCTTGTAGATGAGTCCGGTGTTCGGGGAATATACTGGTGATAAATTTCCCACAAAGCCTCCGTCATCGTCTCCACAATCTGTTCCGTTGTCAGTATCAACAGACTCACTAGTGACGTCACATGACGTCACCATGTAGTAAGACGGGAAAGCTTGAAGGTCGGTGGGTGTAGGCCTGGCAATAGTAGAGATGCACTGCTGATTGGTTCGATCTCTTCGTCTTCCACCAAACATTTCCTCCGTACAGCAGTTGTCGCCATAGAAACAGGACTCATCACAAGAACAACCTGTTTATTGAATATGTTAATTAAAGAAACAATTTATATAAATAGATCTATATGAGAGATAAATAGTATGTCCTATGATACCAACGAACTGCCTTTCATACATTGGATAGAGAAGGTCATGTATGAACATAGAATATCAAATAAATGTGTGGAGAAAATAAGATATCAAAACAGTGACTGAAAAGTTGAAAGCGCTCGGGTTGTTGGATAAGTTCCCGCGATATAACATTGTTTGGATACTTTATTTCAACACACACACACACACACACACACACACACTTGACTAATCTCATTACTTGGCAATTGATGTCGGAATACATTAAAATATAAACAAAGAAAAATATTACCCATTTTCTTTAATCGTAGATTATGTTTTATCTCTTCTTATATGTCCAAACAGTGTGTCGTATGCAGTATGGAGACAGGAAATAGTGTATTGTATATGCCGCTTGAAGGACACAATGTATTATATGCAGTAAAGAGATTGTATGCAGTATGGAGACAGGAAATAGTGTATTGTATATGCCGCTTGAAGGACACAATGTATTATAGAAATGAATGTGATGCATATGTTACATACAGTGTTTTATACAGTGTCACATTCTCATATGATCAGTGCTTATTGGAAACATTAATGTGTAGTTACTTAACTATTCTACTGACAGTTACTTTTACTATTTTTAACGATAAATATGGTTTGAGATAGCACAAGTACTGCAATACTTGTCTTAGAAATTTAAAAAGTTTAGTATATTTCATAAAGGTTTTGTAAAAGATGTTTAGGAAAATCTGTTAAGAAATGAAAAACATGTATATCATAAATAATGTTTTAGATTATTGGAAGAATGTAATAACCTCTAAAACCAGTGAAAATATTAAGTTTCAGATTTTATTCAGAAATATTTTAAAATAAAATTCTAAAACATGGGTACAGTTAAAATCTGAATTATGGTCGCATTTGAACGAAATCTTTGATTATCGCCACAAGTTGATATTATTAAAAAATGTTAAACGAGATAAGAAAATGTACACGATGTTGGAAAGATATTTTTTTGTGACAGTATTTCAGTCATATAGCGACGTATAGCTAATTACGTTGATAAATCATTTGTTTGATTTGTGAGAAATTCAGAAATTGTAGAAAATCAGTTAATTAAGACTTCATAATAATTCAAATGATGAAGACATCGAATTCAAAATAATTGAAGATAATGATAAACAATGAGAATACCGTAGAAATTGCTACAAGTAAACAAAGTTACGGGGAACAAAAACAGAAAAGGCAGGATAAAATAAATGTAATTAGTGACGTAAAATATCTGATGTACATGTGCAAAGAAAAAGAAAAAAAGTTTTGAACACAAAAGTCGCTTGCTCCGTGCGTATATAGGGTCGCAAATCTCAGGCTACATGTAGTAGTTACACATGAGAATTAATGTGTCAGAAAGCAAGAAACATATTTCGAAGTTTTTACTAATTGCATTGTGTTTTGCAAATAGATAAAAAAAAATAAATAAATAAGTTGATATTCCAGAGGGAAGTAATACAATAAATAATTAAATTCACTCTAACTCAATATTTCGGCAAAAGTATGCCTTTCTCAAGAAAAAAAAACATGAATTTTTAGCAAGTTCTACATTATAGACGTTTGAATAGTCGCCATATTGTTATTGCAAATTTATTATTCATTTTATTTTATTTTTATCTGCACATGTACAATATGGCGACTATTCAAGCGTCTATAATGTAGAACTTGCTAAAAATTCATGTTTTTTTTTTCTTGAGAAAGGCATACTTTTTCCGAAATATTGAGTGAATTTAAGTATTCATAAAATTTTATGAAGATCAATATATTAAAAAAAATTATAAAGCTTATTTCAGAATATTCGAAGAAAGAAACAAGTATGCAAACAAAAACTGAAGAGCTCGTCGACTTTCTGGTTAATGATTCGTTGTATTAGAAGAATATTTTCAGACTTATATAAACAAATTGTACTATATTTAGAGATTATTAAAGATATTAATAATCGGAAATCATTGATACAAGATCAGCTACATAATCAAATAATAAGTGTCAAATCGATCAAATTAGGAATGCAAATATTGAAGAATGAGGCATTCCAGACAATAAAATTTCATCTAATACACAATAAAGTAAACTGTAGGTAAAGAATGCGATTGCAGCAGTAGCGATAAAATTGATAGAAATGATTATTTACTACGTTAAGTGCAAATTAGACATGCCAAGCATTAGGAGAGTAATGATTCCTCTCTAAAGAGATGTGCAAGTCAAAATTCGAAATGCAACGAATAAAATTAAATGACCAAATGGAATCAGACAATGCAAAAAAGTGGTATTTTGACGTCTAGCAAGAGTAATACATCAATTACAGATGTCACAGGAGTGTTAAATTCGAGGGATAATTTTAAACCATCAGGAAGTTAACAACATGAGTAGAATTCTCTGTTTCGAGCGAAAAGGGAATTGACGTTAAGGTTAATCATTTATCATTAAAATTTGATCACGGTCAATCACATGATCGTGGAAACTTTAAAGTAAATGCAAGCCTTTATAGACTTAGAGCAAAACAGCCTATAACTCAATGTCAGTGGATGCTTGCATCTGCACTGATGCCTTTTTAAGCATTTATGGGACCATGGTAATAGTGTAATGATGGATGGATTACCTTGAGAAGTAAATAACACATTTAATCAGACATATACAATGAACTGCATTGTTTTAGCTCGGAGTATAGAAAGGAATGAAATATATATCATATTGCAATAATTTCTGGTAAAAGCTAATGTATAAAGGTATAGAGTCTGCTTATGACGATTTTTCCATGTGATTTTGCAAATTATTTTGAGATTCCGGGATCCTAAGACATAACTTCCAACCGAAGAGCATCTATAAATAGCCTAGAATTACCACCAAATGCTTTGAAATTGTGGGATACGTGTTCAAATCTCAGTGAGTCAATTTTATCCTTTCTTTTTGACAATTATTTCTTTAACACTCAGATCAGGTTTAGAAAGAAAAGAGTATTTAGTTCTACTTATATAATTTTTATAGATATTTAAGTTTTAAAGATTCATGTTTCTCGGTAAAATTACGAATAATTAAAGGATTTAAAACACGTGCATCACTTACTGATTATCTTATTGTAAATAACGTTTTATTAGACTGTTGTGTATTTCAGCAAGGCATACGAGAGAGTAATACCATCGTAATTATTCATATTATAATAATAATAACTGTTTAGATTTAAGCTAGGATAATTTCATATTGTCAAATGATTTCCCGTCGAAACCAAATTTGAATTCAAGGTCAAAGTAATTTGTTATCAAGTTTTGGGGTACAATATTAGGAAATATTGTTGTATTATTAAAGAAAGCTAATAGTGAAATGGCCATTTGAAAATGAAATGCTTAACTGCTTTTTTCGGTTGTATGGTTGCACTTTCACTGTTATATGACATAAAATAATAATGCTTAAAAACGATAACAATAGAATGAAACAAGTAACTGGTGTTGCACGCAACACATGAGTCCCCTACCAGTGAGGTGCATATTTTTCCGTTACCATAGCAACCAGAATTTTGGTCCGAGAAAAAAAAGTTACGTGCAGAATCTCCATATTGCCATCTATTCATAAACCAAGTTTCATAATATTATCCTAAACAGTTTTTTAAGTTTTCGCGGGATCCAGTTTTCCGGACATCCGGACACACAGACAAACGGACGGAGGGCAAACTTATAGTCCCCTCCGGTGTAAACACCAGTATAGGACTAATTACATGATATATCTAGCTTCATACGTTGATTTTTTTCACTCTCATTTCACTAGTGACTTTACTTTATATGAATAACTCCGACGTTTGTGATTTTAATTTTATATTAATGACGACGCTCGTATCCTTAACTTCTGTATCTCAAAACAAGAAAAAAAATTCACTTACCTTTGCAGCAAGGCATTGCTGCCTGTCCATATTTATCTGTTAAGTCCACATCAACGTCTGTATTATTTAGAGGGCAGACGTTGCCATGAGGACAAAGTTTGGATAAGGTCTTCATCACGTGATCGGGGTAGTCCAACTTGAATGTCGCCGTCATAATTAACGTGAAGAAAATGAAGACCAAGGAACGCTTCATTGCAAAAAACATTGCCCAGTTTTTTTTTTCTATTTCAAAAAATAAATAAATAATTAAATTAAATAAATAAATAAATAAATAAATAAATAAATAAATAAAAAATAAATAAATAAAAATAAATAAATAAATAAATAATTAAATAAATAAAAACGACAATCAGTTTAAGCCTTTCTTCGACAGTTATGCAGTATAACAACAATGTAAAAAAAATATCTACCTAAAAAATAAAAACAGCCCGCCAAACGGTTTTCCAGATACTTGGTCTTTGTAGAATGAAGTATTGGAAGAAACTAATCGTGGTATCACTGTTGGTACTTTTCTCTGGCCAGGAAACATTGAGCTTAATTATTTCTTGTTTAACGTGGGCGTCACTGCTCGTGATCCATGCGCACGCAACTGCTTCTTGACTCACCAAATGGAAGGAAAATAGCACGGTTCCAAGTACCGCGGTAACAATTTTGAAAAAGTAGATTTAACATGTCAGATATTAAAAAATGCTGCTGCAATGGCAAATTTACATCTGTAATTGTATCCAACACAAATGATGACAATTTCAAGTTTCAACTATATCACAAATAACTTATAATTAGAGCTTATAACAAGGTGAATTTACATCTCAAAAAACCTGACTAAAGTCCGAGACCTTCTTCGTGTAGCGTAGAGTATAGAGGAAGATTGTATCTCGAGGAGCTTATAACATTTTCAAGTTGCATCTATATATCAAATAGCCTACAACATGTTCAAGCTGCATCTCCATCCCCAAGAGTTTATAATATTTTCAAGTTGCATCAATATAGCAAAAGATATTTTCAAGTTACAACTATATCTCAAAGAGCTGATAACAATTCAAAGCTTATACATTTCATCTCAAACAGTAGATAACAATTTACAGCTGTAACAATATCTCAAAGAATTGTTACTAATTTGCAGTCGCAACTATATACAACTATAGTTAAAAGAGCTACTATAATACGCCGTTTGTTTTGCAAATGAGATCTTTGCAAAGTGTTGGTGAAAATAGGTATTTGTTTATTTGGCAGTTCGAATATTTTTTCTGTAGTTACTTTTTCAGGGTGTATGAAACACAAAGTCTCTGTATTGTTTAAGAGTTACATTTTATTATTATTTTATTATTATTATTATTATTATTATTATCAATATTTAAAAATTAAAAAAAATAAATACAGAATTAACAGATATGCAAATCACGCCTCCGTGGGCTAAGTCACTGGCGTGTCATTGATAAAGAAAATCGTATCATGCCGCCATTTGACATAAGGTATACTCAAAGAAACCATTAAAAGTGTCATGTATTAAAATTGAAATAAACTAAACCGAATTGCCTGGTGTCAGATATTAATGATCTTTAAATAATTTGCAGCTAGAGATACTATAATAATGCAAGGAAAAGCAATGCTGTAATGTTGTAGAAATACAAGTGAATGTTTATGAACATAAGTAGTATGAACAAACAATTATTAATCAATTTTGAAATATGATATTTAATAATTTCAATATACAAATACCACACTATATAAGTAGCTATATGAAGAAACCTTCAAAACATGACGTACAAAAATGATCAACAGATCTAAAAAAAAAAAAGTTTAGAGAGAGCGGGGGCAAATAATTTACTGCTACAAAATGGCAAAACATTATGACGATGTTTATTATTTTATTGTTATGTGTCAATGCACTTCTCATTTAATTATTCATAAAGTAGGTACATTCAACTGTATAACTGTAAATTACTTGTAACGGTAAAGAAAGCCTTACCGATGTTAAACACACACGCATTATAAAGCCATTTTCATTATCTCAGATTTATTCGCCATGATGAATTCTATACAGAAAGAAAACTATTGTTCGCGATATAGAATGTAATCTTAACATCATTATAACAGCATATCATGTCTAATGTGTTTGACTAATGAAGGAAATCAGATTTCAGGATTGGTTTTGGTTTGGAATCAGTATAGCACTTTTCATCAAATCTCACATACAAAATCCTATTGTCCACCCAAACAGTAATCTCAAAGTCTGAAAGCATGCATGATGGGAATGTGAGAACACACGTTATGTTATCAGGCTACTGGAAATCAATTACAGAAAGTCAAAGACGTCAGTAGCTGAATGTAGATCTGGAATTTCCTCTGGTCATGATTCAACCATCTTCTGTCGGTCATTTGTGATATTTGTTTATACATATCTTTTCAACACACACACACACACACACACACGGTACTTATTGTAGGCGGTCATATATTTATATGAAGAAGACGTTGAGATGCTGTTCGGTGCTGTTTATTGGAATGATTCATATATTAAATGAAAACCGATACCAGAACACCGCTTTTATCACTGGCAACTTGTGCAGACTCTGATCAGCCTCTGCATATTTACGAGAAATCGACATCTCAAGAATGCATTGTTTTTGCTAGATCCATCAATGAAATATGTATGTTTTACCTGAGTAGCACAAAATCCACTTTAACCTACTGCATAATTTCACTTTTGACCAGCGTGTGGACGAGCAGGACAATTAAATTGTTGCTTAAGGTAGAACTTTGTTAAACGAGAATTCCCATGGCACTGTATGTTTGTTCCCCCCACCTACTCTCTATTGTAATATTGGGTGAATAAACTATTCTGTTTGTCTGTCTGTTGATATAAACATTTATTTATTATAAATACATGCTCTGAGAATGTCCATGATTAAACAACAGGGTGACGCTAGATAAATTCGGGTATGGTTGAGGACAAAACGACTGTATATGAATTTATCTGTCTACATGGGTGGAGATTTGCAGATGGAAAAAACAAATCAGATATGCGGCTATATAGAAGATTTGTGTATCCCAAGTATGTCAATAATTTTAAGGTAATGTCCCTGGTTCCGCTACGTCTTTGATCACTTAACCTCTGCTACGATAACCAAAGTATCCAAATGAAACATTAGGAAACCTTGTTTATCTCCATGAAAGGCTATAAGATCAGAAATATAGCGGAACAATTACAGGGAATTTACCTAAACCAAAGACTTAATTTTCGAAATATTTGTATATATTTTTAAGGCCAGTTTTGCGTATCTGGAAAACACCACATGTTGATTATATACGTTATGATATATACTTTGAAGTAAGTACAGGATGGATTAAAAAAAAAATAGGATCGACTGCTGAATTCTTTTCAAATTTGTATGCAATCTTAATTACAACATATACGATATTCAGTTTGATGTCTTTGATTGTTGATTGAACTCTATGTCGTATATTATATGTATGTGAAGGGTGACACTAAGGACACCACTTTTTTCTTAATATGAATTAAAAACACTAAATGCTAGGAAGATGCGTATAAAAATGATTTAATCAGAAAAAAATCTCTTTTTGGGTTTTTGGTTTTTGATTTCATACTGGTTTGTACACTTCTGTTTTGCTCCTTGGATAAATTCAGTATTGTTAAAATATGTAAATTATGTTTTAATATAGTTTTGCTTATATGTATAAATTGTACAAAGCAAAATTAGCTTGTTAAATTCCCGTGGACCAGCGCTTGGTGTCTTAAATTCATATATAGTAACATATATGTAATTGAAATAATAGTGCAATAGTTACGAATATCATAAGGGGGACACCCTGGAGTCCACGTGCAATTAATTTCATTACAAAAAAAAGCTTTATGACTCGATATTCTTAACGGTATTCCTAACGTGTTTTATCAATTGTTATAGACTAATTGGTCGTTTTGAATCCATCTTAAGATTGTTCGCATATACACGGTCTTGTACAGTGTCATACTTCAAAAAGGTTTAAGTAGTTTAGACTCAGATAATTAGCTAATTATAAGTGATCTGGTCCGGCTTCAGTTTAATTGGTCTTCGTATAAGAACCACTTCAGACTCTCATTTCAGTATAAGCTTTAGTCTGGTTCCCTGCCTACTATACAGCGGAAAGTAGGTCAGGTAAACGACAATCATGGCGACTTCCAGTGGATATAATCCTCATTTTACTGATAATTTATAAAAATACCAAATAATACTAGTGTTTATTCCTTCACTTTGCTATAAAGCTTTCTTTTTCATTTAGTTCTGATCATTTTTTATAGAAAAATGTATATTCTAATCAAAATTATTATCAATAAACATGGAGGGGGACCAGAAACTAAGGACTCTGTCTCTTTCGACAGTTACGGTTTTTATTTCAAATGCACAACAAGATTTTTTTTTCAGACTTTAATGATTGATTGTTACTTCTTTCAGGAACAAACTTTCTTCACAGCATTGGAAACCTTTAATAAGGTGTACAAAATGAACATTCCGGATCTTAAGCCTCTTCAAGCAAAGGCATTAGAGGTGTTATTGTCCGGAAAGGATTATGTATTGTTGTTTTTGGTCGTATTCAAGACAAGTAGCCTTCATCCAATTTACACTTTATTTAGCATGACAGGCCATGGCCCACTAAGACTGAGCGCTGCCATGTAGCGTACCTAGCCCATGGTCGGGACTGGAGGATCTGTGTTCGACGGTTTCCCTAGGTCTCTATCAAGTTCTCTCTAGACCCTTGACTAGCCAGCTATACATACTGGTCAGTAGCCATGCACAAAACAGCCAGACAGAAACCATATGTATTATACAACAACAAACAGATGGGAACTAACACAGAAGATATAGGTATTAGCGAAAGTCAATAGTTGTGACAGACGTTGCATAACCAAAACAACAGTCATGTTATAATCACTTATGGTATATAATAGGTTAGTAACAGTGACACAATCCGATTTAATACAATAATAGCGTCTAACTAGGGTTCGATAATGTTACAGTACTTTCCCTTCCCACTGAAAAGGTGAAGGCTTTGGTTTTTTTTAACCTATCCCATTCATTTACCCAAAGTCTTTAGTTATTGCTATTGAAACACTATGTCATACTAGAACAAGAAGCACAAATGTTTGGAGAAGCAGCTTTTTGTCTGTCAGGAACAATAACTTTGCTAGCATCAAAAATTATTTATTTAATAAAAAATATTTATTTAAGACCGAAATGACAGCTTTCCATCGGCAATAATATTCTGCAGTTCTATCTTATGGATTGGCTGTGGATATGAAATAGCCAGAGAGATCCTGAGTGACAAGTTTCATGATTGAGAGAGGAGACCAAAACAGGCAAGGGTAGACTTGTTCCATTTCTTCAAACATATCATTTTGCTCAGTACGCATTTATGACAGAACTTTCATTTCAAATTAGTACTTTTATACATGTACATGTCTCACTAAACAGTAAGTAGTAATGTAAATGTGCTACCATGATCAAACTATATACCGTAAAATCATCAACTTTCGCTGACATTAAATTTCGCTTATCATGGTTATTTAGATTTATTTGTGATTCATGTCATAAAAAGAGTTTGATCTATAAATTTATGATTTTCGTGGGTGTTAAAAAAAAACCAAAAAAAAAATTAATGATTAGATCTATAAATGTATTCTTTAAAAAAAAAAAAAAGATCCTTAAAGTTGCTAGTCTCCAGTAACCACCAGAGGGCTGTAGCATCAGGTATTTGTATCAGTGGCACTTGGCATGAACTGAAGCACGTGAAGCGTGTGATACATGCTGGACCACCTTCTACGCCAGAAAGCAAGATCCTTCAACATTTAATATATATATATAATTTATTAATCACCGATATTTATAATTTATCTAATTCAAAACAAACAACATACATTTTAGTACATGTATAAAAACAAAATACTTATATAAAGATACAGTCAAACCTGTCTTTAGTGGTCGGTGAAGGGAACAAGAAAAAAGACCGCTTAACAAAGGAGGTTGCAAAATGAAGGTTAAACATATAATAACATGCTGGTTTGTTTGTATCAAAACTGACCACCAATTGACAGTACAAGAAGGTACAAAACATTTAAGTTGTTTTCATAAACCATTGCCATTTCATTTACAATTATTCTATTAAGTGACTCTCACAGACATAAAACATTTTATGAAAGGCAAGTATGAAACATATCCTTAATTTTACAGTATCCACTGTATCAGATATGTTGGAACGATTCGTTATTTATTTACATTATGTTATGAGTGTATAAGTTTGCTTGACGAGATACTTGTAAATCATATCCTGAACGTGTAGAAAATTTAAATTTTCTTAAGATATTTTTTCACGAACCTTTATGTACCAAAGAATGTCATAAAAAAATGTTCGTTTGTATGTTGGGTTTAACGCCCCACCGACAGTATTTCAGTTATTAATAAAAAGTAAGAGTATATGTACTGACAATGCCCTCCGTGTACCAAGAGATTGGTTTGACATGGAATGTATGGAAGGAAGAAAAACATTCGGATTTCGTTAAGTATTAATAGTACTTATACTAAACATAGCTTGATCACAGTTGTATATTTAAAAATGTCATATATAGTAAGAAACATGAGCAAAACTATAAAGTACATATTCAAGAGTTTAAAATTAAAACTTAAAAAAAAGGTATAATAGCTTAAGAAATTTTAAACATTCATCTAACGGTACAAGCAACATTAATTTGGAGTGTTTTTTTTTTCCAAAATAAGGAGATGTATTCAATTGTTAAAATGAAAAAGCTTGTAAAATTTTACAGTTTTATTTTTTTCAAGTCAAGATTTAATGTTTGCATTAAAGACATGAATGAAAATATAATTATTGACGAGGTTTAACAGATTTAAGATGTTTATGGGATGAGACTTCATTGTAAATGAATATTCAATAGAGAGTAAAGATACTTTAGCATTTCATGTATGCGCTTTGTTTAATGCTGTATTTAAGTAAGGTTATTTCCAGAATAATGGATATATGATGTTGTTATTCCTCTTCATAAAGAGGAGATATTAATAACGTAAATAAATATAGAGGCTTTACTTTGGTAAGCTGTTTATCTAAATTATTTACTACTGTATTAGATACTCCTATGAATAATGCCTGTAAAAATAACAATGATGTATCTGATTCTAGGTACGGATTTCGAGAGGGGCGAGCTACAGTTGATGCTTTATTTATTTTGTAAAAAGTTGTTAAAATATCTGATTAATAATTATAGATTATAGTGTTGTTATGATGATATGTTTAAATGTTTTGATACTGTTCATAAAAAAGGAATAGTTTAATCTTAGTGTACAAGATAACATATTGCGGAGTCTTAAGGACATGAATCAAGAAGTTTATATTGTAAAAATTACTCAAACCTGAACACCTGTACGTTGAATAAGTAACTGGATTAAACAAGGAGAGATTTTGTCACCTATATTGTTTGCTTTATTTATTGAAGAAGATTAAGAATTGTGTTCACGCGAAAATCTGATTCTGGTATCCTAAAAGATGACTTTAATGTCAGAAAATGATTTAACGGTTTAGGGACAGTTTAAAACGATAAAGGAAATTTTACATTGCATAAAAATATGAAGTTGGGAACACGTTTTCTCAAACTAAATTTAAAAAAACAAGTTAAGTTTTAAGTTAACATGACAGTTCTTTTATTCATTTGCAGAGTTTTTATTTGATTATTCACCAGAAATGTTTGGATTTGGAAAACACAAACATAACGAAAGGGTTCATTTGAAATTAGGAAAATATATTTTAAATGAAATAAGCAGTGATGCAAATGCTGCTGGGTATGGGGAATTTTATATCCATTGTATGTACACTGATTAAAGATCTTGAATACAAAGATATTATACAACGTGTTAACGAGCATTCACTTGGTGGTTGTAAAATGGGTTATTTGGCTCAAAAGGTTAAACTATGGTTTCATTTATGTGTTGAACAGCTCAGGTTTGACGATTTGATCTGTTTTTATCTTTCCTTAAACAATGAGTGATTGATTATTTCATGCAACATTCATTTTGTTCTCAGGAAAAGAAACGAGTTGTGTTCTTGATGCAAAAGTATTTGAGTGTTGGGTATTTTTGAATATATCACCGCAAAATATGAGATATAATGTCAGTGCTTGAGAATACAAACAGGAAAACATGGTCAAAATAGGGTTCCATGAAATGAACATCACTATTAGTTCTGTAATTCATTAGATATAAAAGACGAATGGCATTTCATGATATATTGTCTGTGTTTCCAATAATGTAAGAAAAAACTTCTATCAATAATATTATTCACTCACGCTTTTGACATTCTTACAATCGAAAGATAAAACTTCTATTTAATTGCCAATATATTATAAGAAAGCAATGATGTAAAAAATAAGATGTTAAATCATTTTTAAATGAATTATGAAGTATTTCGGAAATCATTATAGATGATATTATTTTCATTAACTATATATATATATATATATATATATTATCAGTTTTGTTTACAGACTTTCATTTTGAAACATCAATAGTTCAGTCAACTTTGTAGGGACATTGGAACATTAGATAACGCCAGTTTATATTTTATTGTAACTTTATTCAGATAGCTGGTGGATATAGAAAACCATATTGTAATTTCTTCATACAGTGAAGTAGACTTGATAAATAGGGACCAAAAACTTTAAAAATTGAACTATCCAAAAACAAAATCAAATGACTACGGGTACATTGAAATAAAACAGTATTGCTATATCTACAATTGATTAAAATATTCATGTATCGGGACAAGGTCCCCATTTTTCTAAAGAATTATTCATTGTTACATGTCCAATTTTCCAGTCTCCCGGGTTGGTGGAACATTGACCTCTAAACATTGACCTCTACACTCATTATCTGTATCTTCGAGGTTACAATTTGACCCCAAATCCGAGCTCCACGGCACCACTGGTCAATATATCAGACCCGGTCGAGAAGGTTGCATCCACTGCCAGGTAAAGGCACGTCATAGCGATCTCTCGCGGAGTAGCGAAACGATTCATTTGCTGTAATGTACAACACACATGTAAACATAATTCTACAAGATATAAATCGCTAAAATTTATCTATGTATATGTGATGCTATAAGAAACTATTAAATACTGACACCGTTTGTTCTTATTTTCAATTTCATATAAAGATTTTTTTTTTATTAATCTTTCTGCCTATTCTAATGATAATAAATATACAATTAAAAAAATAGGTCGGTTATTGACAAAGAAAACGCACATACATTCAGTAGTATAATCATATGCATATATTATTGCATGCCAAATGTAAGAGTTATTACCTTTAAATCTATTCAGATATGATCTAATAAAAACTTTTATACGTATGACAATGACAACGACTTAATAACTGTAATCTATTTCAAATATGTCGAACATTTGACTTTGACCACTGACATCTGCACAATGGGGGTCGAGATGTGTTGTGTTTTTCTTTGAAAAATTGGATAGTTTGATGCGTTTCTCGAACTCTTAATATCTTACCCCTATTAAGATGTACATGTATAACAAAACAAAACAAGCATGAGAAAATGGAAGCATGCATGCTTTCTTTTGCTGAAGTAATAGACACTACTCAAGACACATGAGGAACTGGAACTTTGCCTGGTTGTCATATGTAACTAAGCTGTGAATCATATATATATATATATATATATATATATGATATTCCATGTTTTCCTTACATATGCTACTATATTATAGACACATGTTATGCTTTTTCTTCCACTCTAGCCGAGTTCATACGTTAAGGTAATCCATCCATCACTAAATTGTGATCATGGTCTATCAAATAATCGTTGGAATTTTATAGTAAATGCAAGCCTTTATAAATTATAGACTTTGAGCAAAATAGCCTATAACCCCAAGTCAAAGATGCTTGCATCTGCACTGAAGTCTTTTTAAGCACTTAAAGGACCATGATTATATTCCAGTGATAGTTGGGTTACCTTAAGTATGATATACTCTCTCACTGTACGTACGTTACAGTTCATGAACTTCTCTTTCCCGGAAGGGTCGTCTTTAAAATAGTCATCCAATATTTTAGTTTGAGTAGGACCGGGAGTAATTCTGTATAAAAGAAATTAGATTAAGTTTTACAATAAGATAGATCAAATCATTTGTAAAGTACATACACTTAACAAACACATTAAAGTTGGTACTTCCGACAAATGTACACGTGGCTAATGGCATCGAAATCATGGCAGTTCTACAAAAAACAAAAAAACAAAAAAACATGTGCACGTGGCTAATATTCTTAAAATCATAATAATGGTTACTTATGTTATTCCACTATTACAAAACAAAGATAATTGGGAACCTTGTAAAAATATATCGCGACGGTTTAAATGAGCACTATGCAAATCAATTATAGAACATACATGAGCTATCATTGAAGGTGAGACGGGATGTTGAATTGCAACCAAACATTTAAGGTTCACGTGTTAAAGACATTCTGAAAAGTGTTTTTGCTAAATTTTATTGCCATAAAGTCATACCCTAATATTTATTTTATTTCGTAGGTGAGTAAACTCCGTTGAATTTCTTTGACGCCTTTATCCACGAATTTATGTCCCACGAAAAGTTTTAATTATCATGTAAAATCAGCTCGCCGATGCATGTAATGACGATATCCTCCTATAACCCAACTAAAGTTCAATAATATAATGTTTATGTTGAATCAGGAATATAATGTAGTATATATGTGTGTGTGTGTGTGTGTGTGTGTGTGTGTGTGGCACGAGATAGTCATTATTTACATTTTCAAAAAGTCTTTATGTCAGTGGATTTCATCTGAAATAATGAAAGCCCTCCGTTGAATTAACAGTTGAATCTGCATTAGCGGTCCAATTTATTAGACGGTCAACCTGCATTCAACGGCCAGTTTTAATATCGCCAAAATTAGCATTGTGTTATATGTTTTACCCTCATTTAGCGACCATCTCTGTAAAGCGGTCATTTTTTCTTATTTCATTTATTGACCGCTAAAAGCAAGTTTGAATGTATTGAGAATATTGTATAAATTTGTATTCCTTTGTTGTTGTTTTTATTTTGTTTACATTTTGATCCTGGCACAATGGAGATTTAAACTTGTCTTGTTTATTCAATGCATGTTTGACAGTATATTCACCAGTTATATATAGAATACATAGTAATTTACAAAATTGTAATATATTCTTTAAGTATAATGAATTTTATATTCAAGCATATTTTAGTTATGCTTAGAGTTCTAATGTGCAAAATCTTTTAAAAACATCTCTCCGCAAAAAAAAAAAAAAAAAAAAAAAACTCTGAAATGCCTTTAAGTAAAGGTATGACTTAAATTTACGTTTTATAAGGTTGTTACCAAAGATACCGTGTTGACATTTTTGCAGGTTCAAAAATGTTCATTTTTTCGTGGCAGGTTATTGTATTGCGAGATATGTATAAAATTAATTTCCTTACAGTGTATGTAAATATAATCTCCCTACCAAGAAAGACATGTCAGTTTTATGAACATCAATTGACCTATTTATATTTTAACTTTTATAAGAAAGTTTAATGACACCTTTATTCCTTCCTACTTGTTAAACATTCAGTTAGTTTACTCGTATTGTACAGATATTTATATATATTGTATGTTGTGCCAGATGCCATATGATTATGAATAAATACATAAACACATATACTTTTTAACATTCAATAAGGAAAAAAGGTAAACAAAAACTCACGAATTGACCCGGACACCGTATTTGACCTCTTCCACGGCCATTGCTTTCGTCATGGACAAAACGGCCCCCTAGCAGGACAACAGAGAACATGTTATACTCAATACTAAATGAAACGCATTTGTTACATTTTACCCAGTTGTAAGATGCAGATAGGTTTACTCCTTTGTTGCTATTTCAAAGGGAACTAACGGGCTTACATGGCTTTCGATGATGTATTTTCTGAAGATTTAGAAAAATAATTAGCACTGATTCACTACCAGTGAGTATAATGAATGAGTTTAATCAGGCATGTTTTCAGACACCGAGAAGGCAACCACGAAACAAGCGGTGTTGCCAAGAGGTAGCTGATGCCTTTAGTTATACGGTTTTCATTTAAAGGCTCATTTTCCAAAAACAATCTATATTCTTCGAACAGAAAAGCAAAGAGTGTGCTAGAGATCTGATAATAGATGGAATCTGTACATACTCGTTGGCGACAACGTTACCACAATGCATAGATAAAAAATAACTTTCTGCTAAAAACCGTTTAATTGTTTACAAAAAAAATGATATTTCGCATATCTTAGTCAATTTTCTGACGTTGTCCATAGACCTTCCATATGACTCCGTTAACGAATAACAAGTGTATAAATTGATGACGTAGAAAATAAACAAATGTGATTCGCGACGGTTTTTCAAATTCATTTTTTCCCGATAACAGTCCGTTCTCGGGAAAACTCGTCAACGTAAAATGGTAAACAATATGAGTATTTGGCATTGCATATACTAAATCGCGTAATTTGATTAAGATTTTCAATGCGTTTAACTGTTATTTTACAGCAGATATTTGCACATGATTGTTCATTTGTGTTAGTCTACACTATGTCAGTGTTATTTATATTTTTTGGGCCTCCGTGGCTGAAAAGGTTAAGTCGCTGACTTTAACACTCACTCAGCCCCTCACCGCGTGGTTTCGAATCCCGGCAGGGTCATTCGGATTTTCATGTGAGGAAGCCTTCCAGCTGGCTTGCGGTAGGTCAGTGGTTCTACCCGGATGCCTCCGTGCATTCGGGGTCTTCCTACACCTGTAATTATATCGCTATATGACTGAAATACTGTCGAAGCGACGGTAAATTCAAATAGTTTTAACTTATGAAATTTAGAAGGCCTTTAATTCAATATTTAGTACAACTATACAGTGACTGCATTTGAGTTTGAAATAGAACAAAAGGAAATGACTTACATACTGTCTGTATGTTTCGCTGCCTATAGAACAACATATTTGAAGCAGATATATTTGCCATCAACCCGAGTGTCATGTCTTACACATAATATACTACAATTTAAAGCCTTGACTCGCCTAAATTCATCAATAACCATTTTGCATTTACACCAGACTTAAGCCAATACTTCATATCGCCACGATTTTTTATCCTTTGTCCTATGGCGATTTACGAAACGGGCAGAGTACTTTTTTTTCAAATTCAAATATCTCGGTTAAAAACAGAAACTTTCACAAAGCAAAGGATACCGGCAATTCAATTGAACTTACCTTCGCAGTAATGTATGACAAAGAATCTTTTCCTGCAATCAGTGCGACGATGCTGGATATATTCACAACAGATCCTCTGGTTTTCCTTATATGTGGAATCGCGTGCTTACATCATGAAAAAGAACATTGAAATTGAATGCATCACGAGCTAACAATTATGAAATCGTATTGCTTACATTCCGATTTCAAAAGTAGGTCACTTGGTTAAGGTCAAGGTCAGCCAATGTCAATGATTTGAATAAATTCATAGTGGTCCACTATGCAAAACGCAACAAACCAAATATAGTAAAACACCAGGCCTTGTGTCTATACATGGGCCATAACGCCTGACTGAATTGGCTGATATCAGCCATAATCACATAATAATAACTTAGCCGGGAGATTATGTTCATGGAAATTGTCGTAAAGTTTGAAGAAGATTGATTAAGAAATGAAGATGCTGGAGTGTACACAAATTGAAATCTGGCATTATTTTATCATTCAAGAACCATAACTCCAGAACTACTTGGCATATATCAGCCATAATCGAACTGGCCGAGAGATTATGGCTAAAATATTGTCCAAAAGTTTGAAGCCAATTAGATAAGTGATAAAGATGCAAGAGTGTACACAAAGTGAAATATGGCATTTCATTATTTAAGGGCCATAACTCAATGCCTATTGGCAGATATCAGCCAAATTTGAGTTTGGCCGAGAGATTATGTCTATTAACATTGTCAAAAAGTTTGAAGAAGATTGCTAAAAATATGAAGATGCTAGAACGTACAAAAGGACATGTTGTCGGAAGGACGTCCTGACGGGTGGCGGACATTGACTAACCACAATAGCTTCCCTTCGTGCTCAGGTGAGCTAAGAAGAAATGGTGTCATTTGAAGTGGCAATGATTGTAATAAAGGACATAATTTTACCTTGACTACTCGACAGCAACCGATTACGTGAACTCCAAACACTCGCTGCATTTCTGTTAAGATGTTGTCAGATTCAACAGAGTCTCTTGTTACTGCAATGTCAACATATTACGCCTGGAATATACTACCAATGACCACGGTTTATCAGGGACACATTTAAAAAATTTAGTTATAAAGTTTATCGACACATTTCTGCTAAGATGTCGTCGGATTCAACAGAATCTCTAGTGACTGCAATGTTAACATATTAAGCATGTAATATAATACCAATTACTACGGTTTGTCAGTTTAAGGTTCAGATTAACTGCAATATCAACATATAAAGCATGAAATATACTACCAATGACTATGGCTTATTAGGGACACAATAAAAAAGATAGGTATATAAATTATGCCATGTAGACTATACACGATGTATGGGATGAATAGGTTCCATAATGTAGATATGGAATAGTTTGAATCATTAATGTTTGTAAAGTGCAAATTCTAATATGGTTTGCTAAAAACATATATGATAATATCCTAACTATGCATGGAATTCAAGTTTCTATTATGCATTAATTCTATAACTGCGGCGAACACACATCAGTTGAACTCATTTTTTTCACCATTTCTTTACAATAATGTATCCTACATTTCTGAATGATTTCATGTTTTCAGTGGTTGTTGTTGCAATATTTCTGATTGTTGTTATTGTTGTTTCTAGTGATGTAAATAGCTTACACTTTGTTCTAATAGATATATTTCTGCTTAATTGTAGAGATTAAAAATGGACAAGGATGTCAAAATCTTAAGATATTCACTATTGTTTATTTCTTCTGTTTAAGGAATAGTTGTACAAATAAAACACGTTTGGAAGCAAAAGACATGCTAACTTGTATTTAATTACTTTTGTAAATACAAAAATTGGTTGATGAATGTATCAGTGAGATTACAAAAGTTTTAGAAATGAATGTTTATAAAGAGTCATTTGTTTTTGTCAAATAACACAAATGAACAGGTTAAAATTCTCACCGTCTCCAGCACAGTTGACAAGGCAATCAAGCTTTCCAAATTTCTCAATTGCACTTTCAATTGCTTCCTGTGGTAAAAAAAGTAATATATTTTGACGCTTATCATTGACTTAACAGTTTTAAGAAGTTAGCTGGCCCAGGAGTGGTTCCCATTTATGATGCTTATATCGAACACTGTCTGAATAATTTATCCAATGTTCGTTGGATTAAGAACAACATTGTGTTATTACTACGATACTGTACAAATCTGATCAGGTTGCCATTGGGAACCATATATTTTATCATTTGTTGTTTCCGTTGAGTCTGAAAATGGGTTGTCCATAACAATATCTTAAGAATTTATTATTCTCAAAATCATTATAAAAAAAAAATTATAAATATTACTCTAATCATTGCTCAAACATCATTTTTTGTCTTCGCATCCAAAATAAGCTCAACGGTCAAAACATTGGTTGGATCAGATTACGATAGAAATACATGTATAATCAAAGATTTTAAGAACGATCAACCTGGAAAAAATGTCGGTTTTTTTATGTAATGAATATTCAACCATAATTATATTGGCGCAGAAATTAAAGGAGGGCTCAACCTGTGGAAAAAAAGTCCTATAGTATATCATGATAGTAATAGCTCTTTAGACATTCAAAATACGATACGTTATTTATCACAATTTACATACACTATTGATTTGCCTTCTCTGTTTTACATACAGATATATAATTTTGGATTTTGCTGTCAATGATTTATCAAATCATATAAAGACATAAACCTCATTTATCAAATCATATAAAACACAAACCTCATTTATCAAATCAATAAAAACACAAACAAATCTCATTTATCAAATCATATAAAGACACAAACCTCATTTATCAAATCATATAAAGACACAAACCTCATTTATCAAATCATATAAAGACACAAACCTCATTTATCAAATCATATAAAGACACAAACAAACTCATTTATCAAATCATATAAAAACACAAACAAATCTCATTTATCAAATCATATAAACCTACCTTTACATCCTGGTCCTTGGTGACATCACAGTGAATGAATAACATGGGCTTCCCAATCTGTTGCATTCACCTCATTGCCTATCTCATCTGAAATTTCAGTTATAAGTTTAGACACAAGCCAAGAAGATGATTGTTATTTCTCCTAACAATGGACAATATACATTTAAATGTTGTAAAACAAGTGGAGAAGACATTTAATTTAATTTAAAATTTTAATTTTAATTTAAAACGTAATTATACCATTCAGCTAAGCCATGAAATGACATACATGTATGTTATGCATTAACCTGTGAAGCGATACCATTAATATAAAACCAATGTTACAACTGAACACCTTATACAAGGGATACAAGATAAATATTTACTACTTGACACCTTATACAAGGGATACAAGATAAATATGTACTACTTGACACCTTATACCTTGACCTAAAGAAGTATCTATAACGGATAAACAACCCTTATACATACTAAAGGTTGATCCACTCATCTAAACTCGTTTTATTTATTTATTTATTCTTAAGTAATAAAAATAGAATAGGGCATAACCATGCACTAATCAAATACTACATTACATTTCTGAAATAACCGAAAGTAGTTTGATTCAAAACACAAGATAAAGATTTCGACATTTTTCCAAGGGGGGTGGGGGCGTTCTGAAGTCCTTAAGTATATTTCTATCGAAATCCTATTTGATTCATCCAATTGCTAAACCGTTTACAATATTTGTATGTCAGTCATGATCATCATTACTACTTCCTTCTTTACCTTAAAGCATATTCTAAATACAACTGTGGCCCCATCTTACAAATAGAGCTTTATATTTCAAACCCGCATCCTCTCTAATCAAAATGTGTCAATGTGTCCGTCACATTTGTTGCTTTCTTCTTTAAAATACAACAGCAAATGAACTCGGTCCAACATTGTTGTTTTTCTTTAAATGACCACGATTACGAGGGATTATCCAAAATAAAGTAAGTGTGCCATTTATTTCAATTACCTTGGTGACGCGTAGGCGTTAATTTAGACCACCCCTCCCCTTGTAAATAAAAAATGTATCATGTTTTGCAATTACTTTATAAACTGTATAAAAGTTATAGCAAAATGCTACGTTATTTTGGAACATCCCTCGTATACCGTTTGCTGACAATAAATCCAACGTACCGTTGATATCCAGAATGGCCACTTTGCCGCCGTGTTCAACTGTAACATAGTTATAGAACATTCGTCTATTCATCTTGAGACATGATAATCGACATGCATTTGTAAGAAGTAGGCCATAATCTCAGAATACGGGCAATGTTAAAATACCAAAAGTAAAAGCAAAACAGAGGCTAAAATAATGAAAATCATACCGAAGACATCGGCACACGCCCTTCCAATACCGGAACAGCCACCTGTAACGATGGCAACTTTGTCTGCAAACCGGAGTTGTGAGGCCATTTTATATTCCGAAAAACATGAATGATAATGTTATGGATGAACACGTAAATCTTTGTGTATATCGTTTAGGCATGCATGTGCATGTTGTGTACTTTTCACCCGCTAAAATAAACAGATAATACCTATCCGGTGTATTCTGGCTGTGAAACTCCTTATAAGAGACTGATACATAGATGATATTTGTTTGTTTTAAGTGGATATGGGTTATTTTTAATCGAGTAGTGATTGAAGATATCGTAGAGCGAGTGAAAATGTTAAAATTGTATCACTTCGAGATGAGATATAACTCATATCTATTCAATACAAATAAATTTTCTTTTTCTTTTATGCTAAATGCTGCTACATTTCCTGTATAAGTAAAACAAGCAGTCCCGGCAGATCTATATCATCACACTGTGGGAAAAGGATTTTATATCACTGATAAAATACAGTATTTCATCAGTTAGCATAAAATAAAACCCGGATATATTATTGATTTCATACACTTCGCATGTTCTAAATATTTTTATTTTGTTTGTTTAGAAAAAAAAGATTGATAGTATTAATCTACATATTTTAAGGGAACGCGTTGTGTTAGTGCAATCAAATTTAAGCCAGTTACGTAACACGTTAGAAATATGTTAGTGAAGTAGCGCCTGGCGGCGTGAACACAGAGGCTTAGCGGCCTGGTGGCGTGAACTTAGTGGTCTGGGCGCTTGGCGGCGTGAACTTTGAAAAATAAAAGAATAGCGTTCTTTTATTTTCAATTCGTGTTTCTTATGAAAATATCGTATCGTAATTACAAAAATTACTTATTTCCATGTATGAAAGTGAATTATCATGGGTACTAAAGAACGTGATATTTTCATGTATTTTCTAGCATTTCATTTAATTAAAAATATACTTTTAGAGTTCATATTGAAATTATTTTTATTGATGTTTCTGAATAATTATATGTTTGTAAAGCGACAGAAGGGCCGATTGAATACTAAAGGCCTAGCAGTATTTTAGGATATGACTTGTTTATTATCATATACTGGTGAAGAATATGAGAAAATGTACGCATTTCAGTGTTGAATAAGGGTTAGATAGCACTTTTTCGAAATATTTTCCACCGTAATGCCACTAAAAGGTTGCTAGCGAAATTGCGGCGAAGTACTAAATATTGATTTGAAAAAAATCTTTGTTTTCATCCAATGATGTGTAAACCCCTCCAAATAAGCATTTTATGGCGGAAAACATGATTTATGATGTCTTTCTGTCAAATAAATATGTCCTCTGTAAAACCGCTGAAAGTCTGCTGGCGGCCTGGCGATCTGAAACTAATATGTATATAAGTATGAAAATTCTTATTAGTTATGAAAGAAAACTGTCTGACCCCCCCCCCCCCCCATATGCATTTTACGATTAAATTAATGATTATTTATGCCTTCTTTCTGTTAAATATATATGTCTTCCGTGAGGCCGCTGAAAGTCTGCTGGCGGCCTGAAACTTGATAATCCTGTGGATAAAAAAACCTCTGTATAGTTTTTGAAAAAGAAAATACCGTCTATAGACCGCTGAGAGTCTGCTGGCGAGTATTGGAATAATATAATGTTGTTGTTGTATTGGGTTTTACCGTCGCTGCGATAGTATTTCAATCATATAGCGATGTCCAGCTAATTACAGGTGGAGGAAGACCCCGAGTACACAGAGGTACCCGGGTAGAACCACCGACCTACCGCAAGCCAGCTAAAAGGCTTCCTCACATGAAAAATCCGAAGTCCAATAATATAATGATTTAAAATGTAAAAAAAAGAAAGAATTATTTATGACTCAGTACGTTTTTCATAACTCATAGCAGGTGGAAGAATAATTTTGAGTAGAAAATCAAATAATTTCATATCATATATTACTTGTACATATGAATATATTATGCAATGTGCGATTTGACCTGTATACAGCCATTTATTGTTATGCAGATCTTCTATCTCTTATCGCAAAATTTTTTTGCTGTTTTTTTTTCTTTTTTTTTCTCTCGTATATACCAGTACCTAAAATTGAAATAAGTTACCCCCCTCCCCCACCGACTATTCGGTTACGTTTTCCGGTAGAAATTTTATTATACCCTCTACGATAAAGAATGACATGTGGTCTGTACATCAGTTATCTCACAAATATACCCGATAAACTGCAATGTGATATCAGTTTTGCATGGCGCAATGATCAGTTAGCTGCCCGTGTTTCCATTCTCCACCCCCACCTTATACATGCACATCTCTGAAAAATATTGCGTAACATCAGTCCCTTTAATAATGAAATGATCGGCCTCTATAGCGTGGTAAGAAGGGACGTGTGGTGAGAGTGGGTGAACCAGGTTCATGTATGTATGTATAATGAAGTGTTAAAAGAAAGAAAGAGCATGATATTAAGGAAAACAGATATCATTTGGTGTAATTAATACTTTTGTATCCTGAGTTTGTTTCAAAAGCAAATAAATAAATAAGTAAATAAATAAATATTGTTTATAACTATTCATTACATACAATAATGACAATCTAATTACATCTTGTAATAGTCATGAAAATATGCTCTACAACATCATGTAGACGATGTGTAAAACAACGCTCATCCTTTCAACCCTTTACCTTTTAGATAAGTATGTGACTCTCGACAGAAAAGAGGAATGAATGTTCAAAGGTAATAAATGAAAATATATTAGTTATATAAGTAACCTAAAAATTAGTTTAATATTCAAACATTATTATGAATTTCGTGTTTATAAAGAATCATAATCGAAAATTATATCAAACTAATTATCGATCACATTACATCCTCCAGAAATCTATAGTTGCAACGTTAATAACAAACATGACTATGTTATCAGCTTTTACTGCCACATTTAGATGTTATCGTATCAGAATATTAAGTTTTCATTTATTTGTGTGTTTTAGGTTTAACGTCACACCCAGAGTATTTCGGTCAATAGGGGACTATGTGTAAATGAGACAAATAATGAAAGTGCTGCCACACTACACAGACATGTGGCATGATACAACACCCAGTCACATTATCCTGATACCGGACCAACAAGTCCTTGAACTACCCATATATGCTGAGTGCCTAACAAGCTTTTCTTACGATGCTTGGATCGAAGAAAAGACCTACCGATTCATTATAAAAATGCATATACACTCTATAGCCTATTTTATGTTTTTAGAATAAGTTCATCATTTTATCTGGCAAAATATAAAATCTTACTTTTTATTGTAAGATTACTCCATGTGAAATTTCGGTGTTTTTGTTTTGTTTTTGTTGTTTTTTGGTGTGTTTTTTTTTCATCCTTAAATAGTATACTATCTTTCTTAAAATCTAAAGGTTCCATACCATAATATATATATATTAAAGATAAACTTTATTTTCCTCGTCAATAGGTATGTGAGGGTATGTGAGGGTCGAGAGCATCCCACTCCACACCGTAAATATCATATCTACACAAATTCAGTACAATAAATATTTTATATATTATTGATAATCATTTCATAGTTTATTTTCAACATATAGCCTTTTTTAATCATAAACAGGGATATGGTTTATAAGCCCATCGCACTCAATAAAGGAAAATAAACCAAATATATAATAAAAAGTAGTATATAATGGAACAAAGTGAAAATCAGGACAGCTTCTTATTTTTTCTTTATAACTGATTATATGGTTTTGATGTATGCGCATTGAGATTTTTATTACATTTGATTAAATAAAGCATATAATATATGCATACGTATATATACATACATAGAGATATATTTATATAGAAAGGTCTATAATTAAGTCTCTGACCCCCTCAAACCCTTTTTTCCCTATCAAACAAAAAATAATCCTTAACACCAGACAGAGTATTCCATTATTGTACAAGTAATTCATTTTTGCCTAAAATGTTTACTGTTTCCATTACAGTTTTATACTGGTAATTAAGAAAAAGTTTTACCATAAAAACTGTTGGTAAATTTCCTTTTGTCTTGCATTTATATATAAACAGTTTCATGAATATAAAAAGCAAATTAATGGCAATATGTTTTCTGTCTTTATATCCTAATATAAAAGTATCAGCAGACAAAATAATTAGAAAAAAACAATTGCTGAATAAAATTTTGAATTACAGAGCAGTGCCAGAACAAATGTTCAACTGTTTCAGAATCATCTTTACAGAAAGTACATTTAGGATTACCTTTATTGTTTATTTTATATAACAGGTTATTCATACTTAATATCCTGTGAATAATTCTATATTGGAACCATTGTATATAAGAGTCTTTTGTAAGTTTAAAAGGCAATGAGAAAATAGTTTTCCAGTTAGAGTTTGGTTTATTTACTCCCAATTTTTTGTGCCATGTTTCGATACATTTTGGCACAGAATTTGTTTATTTAATTATATCATACATTGGTTGTAAGCCTTTAACGTGTTTTAGTGTTTAACGTGTTTTAGAATATTAACCAAAAATGGAGGTAATAAAGGTCTAAACTTTTTCTTTCGATACATTCCTTCATGTGTTTTAATGTATGATGTAACTGACTTAAAACACCTTGGAAAGTCAGAAAATCTGTTTTTATTTTCTTAAGTTCATTAAATTCTTTTAAATCATATAAATGTCCATCAATACTAAATATGTATCCAATGGCGTGCACTCCGGTGTGAAATTGGGCTTTTATAAATACACAATTATTATTTATTGCTATATTTGGATTGTAAAATAAAGGATAATCCAAAAGATCTTTAATGCTAAAGTTTTGTTTTTTTTGCATGCTACAATATGGACACTAAAGACATTTTTCAAAAATTCATTTTTGATTTTATATAATAACAACTCTGTATAACTTACATCACATAACATAAAGTTCTTAACATCAAAGTACAAGTGAATAATATCTTGCCAGTTTCCATTCGTAGATATAAAGCGCCTTATCCATGTTATTTTAAAGCATGTATGTAATTTTCTAAATCTACCATTTTAAGCCACCTTATTCAAAGTGTTTGCAAATAATATCTTTGTTTTAACTTTACATTTTCCTTGCCAAATAAATTCTAATATAAAATCATTGAGCTGTTTTATGAAATGCGAAGATTGGTTAGGTAAAGATGTGAAAATATGATTAAATAAGGGCAAAATCAATGTTTTTAATACAGTTATTCTACCAATCGGGGAAAGTATTATTCTTTTCCAGTTTGTAAGTATTTTATGCATTTTGCTTATTTTAAAATCATAATTCAGGTTAATCATTCTCTCTGATTCTACATGGAATTCAGTGCAAAGCATATTAAATCCATGTTGGTTCCAGGAGAATTTCCATTTTTTTAATAGTCTTAGAACTATATTCTCTTTTCCTATCCAAATTATTTTTGTTTTATCAAAATTTACTTTCAAACCAGAGAGAGAGGTAAAGGTGGTCAGGGTTTTAAGAGTTTCATTAAGAGATGTTTCGGAGCCGTTTGATACAAAGTTTTAAACCATCTTTTGATATCCTTACCAAAATTAAACAGAGATAAGGTTTTGTATACAAAGGACTAAGATAAAGAATCGAACGTTTTCTAAAAGTCAATAAGTAACAGCAGGCCCGGAGTGTTTTTTCTTCAGTATATTGCATGATATCATAAAATCAACCGTGTATTTCCCCCAATAAATCTTCCTTGGATAAAGCCTGTTTTGTTTTTGTTAAACAAATTATCTAAGTAAAGTTTTAATCTATTTGCTATACAATCCGATCCAATTTTATAAAACGTATTTAATAGAGTGATAGGTCTCCAGTTCTTTTTTTAAAATGCCTTTGTTTTTCACCTTTTGGTTTACATGTTATTAATCCTTGGGTTTGAGATATCGACACATTCCCCATAATAAAAGCATAATTTAAAGCTCTAAAGACAAATGTACCTATTTTTATCCAAAATACTTTATAAAAATTAGCACTAAAGCTTGTTGTACTAGGCATCTTATTGTTTCCAATATTTTTTAAAACAAAAGAGGCTTCATCAATCAAGATATAACCCTCTAATTGGGCTACTTCATCAACAGATAGTTTTGGAATCTTAATGTCCTCCATGAAAGCTTTTACCTTATCAGTGTCTGAGTCTGTGTCTTTATTTCTATATAAGTTTTCATAAAAACATGCAGTTTCTTTTAACATTTAGCTTTTGTCTGTAATTCCCCTTCAATTTTATTGATTGTCTTGGTGACATAAGTATCTTTTTTCTAAGTTAAAGTACTTACCTGGTTTTTCACACAATTAGTCTTTCATATTAGAAGATAGTCTCGATATTTATTTTCTTGTAAGACATTAAGTTCAGCTTGTAAGCTTTCTAATTTTTCAGCATTTACATGATTTAATGATTGCTCAATTTCTTCACTTTCACCGCTAAGTTTCTTTTTGTATTAACCATAAGCTATAGACTTACCCCTTATTTCCATCAATAGTGTTTCCATAAATAATTGGTCATTAATAGTAAGTTGTAATTCGCTCTCCGGTACATTGTTAATGTTTTTAAAATTGTAAACGGGTAATGCATATTGGTTTTTACATCGTCTATTTTTTATCAATAGTATTTAGGTATTCTATATATTTCAATAGCGAATTATTGTGCTTCCATGGTTCTTTACCGTGAGAAAATTGGTTAAAGTTTAATTGCATCGTTATAATTGAACGGTCATATTGGAAACATGGTTTTACAGATGTATCTGAACGGAAATGGTGCAAAAGAGGTGATACCAGAAAAAAGTCAAGTCTTGCCTATTAAAGTGGATTCGTGCGTTTCCATGTATATTTTTTGTAAGCGGAATAATTTGTCGATAGAGGTCAATTAGGCCACTTTCATTTATTTGTTGTAAAATAAAAGCTCTAGATATTTTGTTATTTATATATTTATTGTTATAGTAAACAAGACTAGGATCTTGGACAAGGTTAAAATCTCCACATATTGCAAAGAAATAATTTTTGCTATTGTCTATTAGATTGTAGGTAGATATAAGAATGGGTGTCAGAACTTAGACCGTATATGGACGCAAGAGTAATGTTCGTTTCTTCTATCTCCAAATCAAGTATAATATAATTTCCCATACTGTCAACAATTTTATTCTTTATTATAAATTCTAAGTTTTTTGAAAAATTATTGCAACACCTCGAGAGTTATTTGTAGAATAACTGCATATAATATCTTATCCCCATTGTGAATATAATGTTTTCAAATCTTCTTTAATAAAGTGAGTATCTTGAAGACAATACACATCATAGTTAAGTTTTTTTTTTCCAACCCCTTTTAATTTACTCATTAGAGCATCTAAAGGATTTTTTAACCACAATATGCATACACTATTACAGTTTTTGTTGACTACCATGTTATATTAGAAGTTCTTGAAAAATATATACAAAATGAGAACAATATGAGCGCCGATAAACAAAACAACACCCAAACACAATAACTAACAACTAAGATCAACAAACACAAATAGCTTGCATTAAATAAAGTTAATTTTAAAGGGGGGATTCGGTGCCAACATACAAGATACAGTAGAGGAAAGAAAAAAAGAAAAGTTTTACTTTCGCAACACTTGGTATATTATGAAACACACACACATATACACTGATATAAACACATACAAATAACTGATATATCCATACATCTACGGCTATTACAAACACATCCGTACACATTAACTTATAGAGGAGAATAATCTTTTACGAAAATGATAAGAGAAGAAGGGAGAAAAAAAGTCTGTATAGATCTTAATTTTAAATATTCTTTTTTATTTCTAAATAACTATCAGATTGGCATTGCTTGATGAATGCGAAAAAAATTATTATTGCTTCCCATATATACAATTTTTATTTGTACAAATACTAACTGTATACACGCCTGCGTGTAAGAGTGTATAAACATGTTTGTAAATCAACATATTACTGCATATAAATATACACATATATAAACACAGACACACATATACACACATATAAATATATATATAAGAATCTAATCTTACTTCATATTCTATAAAACAACAAACAACAAATTCATAGATGTAAACTAGTTCGGAAAGAACGTTTACTAGAAGTTTATTCGTTGAGTGTAAAACATTAAGTTTTTTTTCCACTTAATTTTGGCATAAACAGGGTCCATAGACAACTTTTCATTAAATAATCATATTTAAAACATACAGTTACAATAGAAATAAAAAAGTGTTTTTTTAATGTTCAAATCAAAAGCAAAGGTGCCTAAAGAACATCATGTAAGGCAATAAGGACTCTTACAATAAACGAATTAGATATATTTACCATCGAACAATACTTCCAAATTTATTTGGTTATCGATAAGTTCACGTTTATGAACGGTTACATATTCTTTTAGTATTTTTAATAGATCGACCTCGCCCACTGCATATTACGATAAGAACTTTATTCAGCAAGTACACCAGGATCAGTTGCCCCCCGACGCCGGATCAGGATATGCTTATTTTTTAAGAACGTAATGCTACAGAAAGCAGTATACCTTTCGGTAAATAGTCTAACAGCAGGGTTATCAGGAACATCATTATGACCGTTACATTAATTATGCCGACACACGTAACTCTGCCGATACGTCGACATAGTTCCCATGTGATGTCACGTGCTCTGCTAAGACATTTTTGGCAGCTGTGTTATTTGCTTGAATACTTTCTGTTTTTAAAATTAACTCTGTGCTTTTATTTCTAAGTCTTTATTATTGAAATCTATATTTTATTGAACAGTTTTAATGAATAATTTCAAATTTGATCAATTTAATGTTAAAAACTTTATAACCCTAAAAGTTACACTGTTTACTATGTTTAAGGATTAATCAAAACATGTGTTCCCTTACTAGTGATATTGGATGATATATTAAGCTCATAAGATTATTCCAGATGCGTTGACTGTAAGAACGTATACAGCTCAGCGTAAGCTCTATACGTTAAGATGCTGCATCATTTCTGAAAGATAATGATGATGTCGTCGTCAGCATCCTCATCAACACTGTGTTGCGAATCCATGTAGTTGTCGTTGTTGCTATCATTGTTGCTGATGTTAATATTTGTATTGTTGCAGCTGCTGTAGTTGTAGAGGAAGTATGGGATGTGTGTTTGATGTCTGTCCGACTGTCCATCTGTTCGTTCGTCCTTTAATCGCAGTATTATTTTATATTAGATAAAATACAGGTGTCATATTTTTACCGTGGATTTAAGACTTTTTAGGGGTTGAGTGGGAGGGGGTGGGAGCGGGCTCAGTTCACTTCACTTGTAGGAAGGATCATAATACTATGACAGGCGAGGGGGTGAGGATCGTAGACATGTGGCATAATACCACAACAAGTCACATTATCCTGATACCTGGCCAACCAATCCTGGAACTACCCTGATATATATAATGAGCGCCAAGGGAGCTACCAGTGCAATATTTAACGAGTTTGGTGTGACGCGGTATGGGACCGAACCCACAACATCCCATTTCCGAGGAGGACGCTCTAACCACTTGGGCACCATGGACAGTACTATATAAGTTACCTTCATTAGAAAAAAAAAGAAAAACATTTTATTATTATAATCATTACTAATACTACGACTACAGTAGTACTACTACTGCCACTGTTCCTGTACTAGATCTACTTCTACTACTATTATGGCACTTGTCTACGACGTGATACCGCAGTGCGGCAACACTATATTAGTCTCATGAGACGAAAGTCCCCAAATGACTGAAATAATGTTGGTTGGACGTTTAATCCAAGAAAACAAACAAACTACTGATACGTCGAATATTATGATGGTGCTTATGTCGATCAAGTATAATCACAATTATGTTTAATACTGGTCACTCACCATTTGAGCTATATCCGTTAAGATGAAGGACCTATTTCAAAAGTGTATACCCATATCCTACAAACATGTATATAGCTTACGTAAGCTGTATACCTTGTTAAACCAACGAATATAGCTCACCGTAAGCTGTAAACGTTCTCAACCGACGTATACAGCTAACATGTAGGCTATACACGGCGTACGGTATATACGGTGTAACATTGCACCCTAAGGGAACAAACATATTCCACAATAAAATGCATATTGGAGGGGTCCATACAGTTTTAAATTGTTAATAATAA
Source organism: Solen grandis (assembly GCA_021229015.1). Classification (NCBI taxonomy): domain Eukaryota; kingdom Metazoa; phylum Mollusca; class Bivalvia; order Adapedonta; family Solenidae; genus Solen; species Solen grandis. The sequence continues at coordinate 44,684,956 of CM037784.1, read as the reverse complement.
TATATATATATATATATATATATATATATATATACATATAATTTACATTTTAAATAATATTATTGTTTCAGTACTCGTCAGAGGGTTTTCAATGGCATTACTGAGGAAATGTATCTTTGACAGAAAGATATCAAAAATCAAGTAATAAGAGGTAAAATGATTAGAGAGGTTCACACAGTTTTCATTCATAAACAATAAGATTTTTTTATCTATAGGATTATCAAGTTTCAGGCCGCCAGACAGTTAGCAGACTTTCAGCGGCCTTAAGGAAGATAAATATATTTAACAGAAAGGCATCAAAATTCATTTATTCTGGCGTAAAATCCATATTTAGAGAGAATTAGACAGTTTTAATTCATAAATAATAAGAATTATCTTATTCATATTAGTTTCAGGCCGCCAGGCAGCCGGCAGATTTGGCCTTTTTTTGAAGGAATTTAATCATTATTCCATAAAATGCATATTTAGAAGGGAACAGGCATTTTTTTTTTTTTTTTTTTTTTACATGCTATTATTGTTTTAATCCTTGTCCGCAGGTTTTTTAGTGGCATTACTGAGGAAACATATCTTTGACAGAAAGATATCAAAAATCATGTTTTCAGTCGTAAAGTGCATCTTTAGAGAGGTTCAAACAATTATTGATCGTAAATTATTTTTCATTCTATGTTCCAATATTCGTTAGCTGACCCTCAGTAGTCTATAGAGGAATCTTTTTTTTTTTTTTTTTTTTTTTTTTTTCAGAAATATATTAAAAACCATGTATTCCGTCGTGAAATGCATATTCACACAGTTTTCATCCATAAATGATAAGATATTTTTATTCATAGGATTTTCTAGTATAAGGCCGTAAGCAGACTTTCAGCGGCCTTACGAGGACATATATATTTGACGATAAGACTTCAAAAATCTTTTATTCCGCCGAAAATGCATATCTGAGGGTTCAGACAGTTTTCATTCATAAATAATAAGAATTTTCTTTTTCATATACATATTAGTTTCAGGCCGCCGGCAGACTTTAATCGACCCTACGGAAGACATATATATTTGACAGAAAGACATCATAAGTCATGTTTTCCGCCATAAAATGCATCCATGTGGGGTTCACACATCATTGAATGAAAACTAAGATTTTTTAAAAATTAATATTTAGTCCTACACCGCCATTTCGTTAGAAACCTTTCAGTGGCATTACGGTTGAAAATATTTCAAAAAGTGCTATTTAACCGTAATTTAACACTGAAATGCGGCATTTTCTCATATTATTCACTAGTATATGATAATAAACAAGTTATATCCTAAAAGGCTGCCAGGCCTTTAGTATTCAATCAGCCTCTCCGTCGCTTTACAAACATAA
>CM037784.1:44633502-44683502 GCA_021229015.1 Solen grandis | reverse complement strand
AATTATTCAGAAAAAATATTAAAAAGAACTTCAATATGAACTGTTAAATAAGTTTTTTTTTTTGTTTTATTTTACTAAGATGATATTCGAGAAAATACATGAAAATATCACTTTCTTTAGTATCCATGATAATTCACCATCATACATAAAAGAAATAAATTTTGTAATATTTTATGATATTTACATAAGAATCACAAATTGATGATAAAAGAATGCTACTCTTTTTTCAAAGTTCACGCCGCCAAGCCGCCAGACCATTAAGTTCACGCCGCCAGGCAGCCTCGTTCACACCGTCAGGCTGCTAGGCCGCCAGGCCGCTAACTTCACGAACATGTTAGAAATAGCAATTGTTTCCAAGTTAACCTTCATTTTCTACGAGTAATGCTTATTTTATAATTTGTGTAATTAAATACTTTGTAAGTATTTTGTTTTTCGATATGCATTTGATGTAATTGCAAGAACTTTATTTCTTGTTTGATCATAATTTAACTGACATTTAAATTGATGAAATTACCACACAATAACAGATACTGTGCGGATATCCTGGAATTGGAAGAAACTCATACGATTTTTAACCAGTCTCGTGCGCGTCTCGTTTGAGAATCTCACGACTGGTAAATTGCGACTTGAACATGAGCTTCTTACAACTGCAAAAATTGTGGAAAATCGCACGCTGACTCGGAAGCTTTTGTTTTTGTTTCAGAGCTATAACATTCCGAGTTCTCGCACGAGTACCCAAAATGCCTGAGAATATCACCGACAATCGCATGGAACGAAACAAATCATTTTTGAAAGAAAAAGACTTGTAAACGGCTCGTATACGAGTAATGTAACTGCGACATAACAGAGTAACATAAAATTTCCCGCTTTGTAAAACGTGTGTTATTTGTCATTCTAACTTGATCAACAATATACGCTATATAAACATAGGAGTGTGGCATGTATTATTTCCAGATATATACACGAATATTGGATATCATACATGTATGACATACAATTAGCAGTGGTCAAAACGTAATATTTATACCATAATTGCAAATAAGTAACGAAATCTTATTGACATATCTGATGCAGTGATTACTGTAAAATTAAGGATTTTAAAAATGTGTTAAGTTCTGTCATAGTAACTGAATTGAATAATTTAGAAAGTAAAGTTGCATATTAAGATCACCTTTATTAAGCGGTCAAGCTACATTTAACGGCCAGTTAAATATCACCAAATTTGCATTTCGTTAAATGTTTCACCCTCATTTAGCGACCACATCTGTTAAGCGGCCACTTTTTCTTATTCCATTTATTGTTCGCTTAATACATGGTCGAAAATAGACTTGATAAATAGGGACCAAGATCTAACCAAAATAGAACTATCCAAAAACAAAATCAAATGCCTAAAGTACATTGAAATAAAACAGTGTTTCTATATCGTATAACTGATTAGAATATTTATGTATTAGGACAAGGTCCCCATTTTTCTACAAAATTATTCAATGTTACTTGTCCACTTTTCCAGGCTCCCGGAATGGTGGAACATTGATCTCTAACCGTTGAACTTTAAACATAGTATGTGTATCTTCGAGGTTACACTTTGATCCCAGATCCGAGTTCCATAGCACCACTGATTAGTATATCGGACCCGGTCGAGAAGGTTGCATCCACTGCCAGGTAAAGGCACGTCATAGCGATCTCTCGCGGGGTAGCGAAACGATTCATATGCTGTAATGTATAACGCACATAACAGACTTAATAATGGTCATTTATTTCCATCATGTTGAACGATTCGGATTTGACCACTTACATCTACACATCGAGGGTCGAGATGTGTTTTTCTATGAAATATTGGATAGATTGATACGTTTCTTGTTCTTTAAACATCTTACCACTTTTAAAATATAGAACAGCACAAAACAAGCATGAGAAAATAGAAGCGTGCATGTCTTCTTTTGTTGAAGTAATAGACACTACTCAATACATATGAGGAAATGGATCTTTGGTTGTCTTATGTAACTTACTTGTGAATCATGCTGTGCTTGAACTATATTACCTGTTTTCCCTGCATCTTCTTTTACAGACACATGCTTTGCTTTATCTTCAATTCTAGCCGAGTTCATATGTTAGGTTATCCCATCCATCATTAGATTATGGCCATGGCCATGGTCCATCAAGTAATCGTGGGAATTTTATAGTATAAACCTTAACATGACTTTGAGCAAAAGAGCCTATATTCCAAGTCAATGGATGTTTGCATCTACATTAAAGTTTAAAGCATTTGAAAGATCATGATTATAATTCATTTATGTATGGCTTACCTTAAATATGATATATAAAGAACTCACTCACTGGATAGTCTACTTACGTTACAGCTCAATAACTTTTCTTTCCCTGAAGGATCGTCTTCAAAATAGTCCTCCAATATCTTAGTTAAAACAGGACCGGGGGAAATTCTGTATAAATAAAATAATATTTAGTTATTCAGTTAGATAAACTAAATTATTTTAAGCACACATAATATACACACATCAAAGACATTAAAGCTGGTACTTCTGACAAATGTACACGTGTTTAATGACATGAAAATCATAGCAGCTCTACAAAATATGTATGTGCACGTGACTAATATTAATAATAATATTACTTATGTTATTCCACTGGTACAAAACACTCATAATTGGGTATAATAATATCGTGAGGGTTTAAATGCAAATCAATATAGAATATAAATGAGCTATCATTGAAGGTGAGACGGGATGTTAAATTACCAAAAAAATTCTAAGTACATGATGAAAGTGTTTTTGCTAAATTTAGAAGGTCCAAAATGGCATTCTTAAATGTTTTTTTTATGAAAAATTGGCTAAAATTTCAAAGGCAGTTATATAAACTGTTAAATCATTTTATTTCGTGGAGGGATTAATTTTAGTTGATTTCTTTGACGCCTCTATCCACAAATATATGTCCTACAGAAAAGTTTTTATTTATCATGAAAAACAGTTCAGCGATAATGACGATTTTTTTTTTAGGTATTCATTTTGTTTTCAATTTGATCCTGGCACAATGAAGATTTTAAACTTGTTTTTGTATTTTCTATGCATGATTGACAGTGTACTCACAAGTAATTTACAGAATACATTATAATTTACAAAATTTTTCAGAATAGTCTACAAAACTTATGTCCGAATTTAAAAAAAAAAAAAAAAAAAAAAAACCTCTCTGCTGAAAACAAAAATGAAAAAGAAACTCGTCACTTAAGCTGTTTCGTTAATATGATCATGTTTGTTATTTACGTTTGATAGTCCGTTTTGCAAGATATCCTTGTCACTAAAAATACCGTGTAGACTTTATTACACGTTCAAAAATTCTAATGTTTTCGTGGCTTGTAACATTATGGCGAGGTATGCATAATAATCTCCTTACATTTATATAAAGTATAAAATAATTTCCTTTTTTGGTTAAAAAGCCTTTCTTTAAATAAACAGTGTATTAATATTTGTATACTGTATTTTGTGTCAGATGTCATATAATTATAAATAGATAAACATGTATATATGTAGCGTAAAATTTAGTGTAGTTGTAGTGCTGTCAGATATTTGTTGTTGAAATCCGGGCACTATAATGCACGAAAAGCACGAGGTTTTTCAATACTAGATAAGGTAGACACGTAGACAGATAGTCAGTTACTTGCTGGACTGCTCGGTAAGGATCGTTTTCTTCTATTATAGGCGTTGTCTTTTGGTCGTTGTTGTGTTACAGATTTAATTAGCTATACCTTACTTCAATTTAGCTTATTTACTTAATTATTCTTTATTCTGAAGATTTTTCGTTTTCTTTATTGACGAACTTGACTTTCGACTGAATTTATATTGACTTGTCAAATACATTATTTAAATTGGTTAACACTGCATTTCTAAACATGTTGCATGAGTTTAGCACTGAATATTAGAGGCAGGATCTTGAGTTGTATATACATAGTCATATGTCAAAGACCTTCAGTTGTCTGTGAGTAATAGAATATATACGCGAAACTTGATCACTGCTATTGTTTTCGGTGATTCTGTGGTCGGCGTGTCGAACCATGTGCTTTTGTATTATATGTATTGTTATTAATTAAAGTTAACTACTATACACATTGTTATATTACGGCAGTGATATTTATTGTTGCTAAACGTTATTATTGCTAAAGGCATTAAAAAGGAACAGCTATTGTTTATCAATAGTTAAGTCAGCGGAATTTAGAACATTAGTGATAGGTCCAAACAAGTCTGTCAATGTTAATTGTGTTACCGACAATGAATTGAATCATTCACCCACTACTGCATTAATTCAGGAAACTGATGAGTCCTCATTACCTGAATATGTTGATATTACCCCTAGACTGTACAATTACACTAGTCGAAGACAGTGCTTAAGGGTTACCTTATCAATCATGACTTCCAATACTGTTACTTTATCTCCAAAAGCTATTATTGAAGAACTGTAACTTGTAGATGTAGATTAGTTCTTTTCAAAAGACTGGTGATGAGTCATACGGTGAAGCCTTACAGTCAATACATATAGGCCAGACTCTAACGTCTGAAAAGGTTTAAGAATTGAAATGTCTTTTAGAGCGTCACAAGACCGTTTTCTAGAGGAGATACATATATAGGTACATGTAGTATTATTAAGCACCGATTTGAACTGACAGATGAACGACCATTCAAACAAAGGCATCGTAGAATCCTTCCAAAAAAGCATGTGGAAGATTTGCCAGCAAGTAATGTCGTGCGTAAGTCAAAATCACCATGGGCTTCTTCTGTGGTCTTAATTCGTAAAAAAAATCTGACAAACTTAGAATGTGTGTTGATTACAGAGCATTGAACAATCGCACCATTCCTGATTCCTATGCCCTACCAAGACCGGAAGAGATATTTGATTGTTTGTATGGGTATTCATGGTTTTCAACAATTGATATGAAATCTGGTTATTATCAGATTGATGTAGATGAATGTCATAAAGATAGAAGTGCTTTTACTCTTGGCTAATTAGGTTTCTTTGAGTGAAATAAGCTCGTCCAAGGGTTAAAGAACTCACCGTCGACTTATCAAAGGGTCATGGAGGAATATTTGGGTGATTACAATATGAAGATTTTTTTTTATCTATCTTGATGATCTGGTCATTTTCAGCAGTACTTATTCTGAACATTTGGAAAGGCTTGAATTAGTTCTAAAAAGGTTAATGATTGTGGTTTGAAACTGTCACCTGAAAAATGGCATTTTATGAAAAAAGAGTTATCTTTCCTTGGACATATAGTTAGTGATGAAGGATTGAAGACTGATCCTAGTAAAGTGGAGAAAATTAAGAATTATCCAAGACCTGAAAATTCTGATGAGTTAGGTCTTTTCTAGCTTTATGTGTCACAAAAGAAAATAAATTTGTGAAGAATCTTTCAACGATCGATCACGCAACCACTTGCTTCTTTGTTGTCACCTTCAAGTCCAAAGAAAAAAGGGTCAAACATGGTAATTCATTGGAAATTGAAATAGGAACAAAAGCAGACTTTTCAGTTACTGGAAAAAATTTTATCAGGTCCGCCAGTTTCGGCATATCCTGATATTGATAGTGAATTCGAATTGCACACAGAGTCTTGGTGCCGTCCTTCATCAAATCCAGAAGAAAGTAGTTGCTGATGCGAGTCGTTTTCTTTCAAAGTCAGAGAAAATCTATCCAGCTTTTAGATTAGAATTTTTAGCTTTAATATGGGCCGTTATTGACAAGTTTTCAGATTATTTAATGCCAAAAAGGTTTACAATCTACACAGATAACAATCCTCTCACCCATATTCTCACTTCAGCAAAGCTTGACACAACTGGTCAACGTTGGGTATCAGCCTTAAGTAGTTAACATTTTGACATCGTCTACAAACCTGGTGTGAATAATGTTGATGCTGATTTTATGTCTAGTTATCCTCATGAAAAAGTTTCTGAAAATTGATGCAAGTTAGATAGTCTAACGGTTAAAGCCTTTTATTCTGGTAGCAATGGATCATATATTAAAGTATTGCCAGCTAATACTCTGGACGTTCTAGACTTCACATGTAATGGTGGTTTAGTAATGTCACAGTTAGAAATGAGAGAATTGAAGAGGGCACAAAGATTTGATAATATTATTGGACCCTGGTTACGGGCTGTGATTGACAGGAAATTTCCTAGATCTGATTTTTGGAAGAAAGATAGGAAACATCAGATAATGTCACGGCACTTCAATCAGTTTAATGTCAAACGTGTTCTTTTGTACAGGGAAAAAACAGTGAGTGACGAGAGAGTTGATGAGTTAGTTTTGCCTGGAATTTACAAAGAAGAGGTATTAAAAGGTCTACATTATGACATGGGTCACCCATGCAAAGATCGAACAATTTCATTAGTGAAGGACAGGTTCTATTGTCCGGGGTAATCGGTAGACATTGAAGATCATGTTAAGCATTATGGTCGATGTTTAAGGAGCAAGTCAAGAACAAACATTATATCACTTTTAGTAAGTATTACCTCTACATATTCGTTAGAATTAGTTTGTATGGATTTCCTTGAAATTGATGCTTGCAAAGGCCACAGCAGAGGTTCTTTTGAACAACTTTATATTTGCAAATGAGATTCCAAGTAGGATTTCTTCCGACCAGGAGCTAAATTTTGAATCGGCAGTCATTAAAGAACTTTGTTTATTAATGGGAATTGAAAAATGTATATAACCCAAGATGCAACGGAATAACGGAAATATATAATCGATCTCTTTTATCAAGGTTAAGTACTTTGGAAGACTATTAAAAACGAACTGAAAAGAGCGTGTGGCTGCATTGTGTTTTGCATAAAAATCGACAAGACATTATTCTATTAAGTTTACCCCATTTGAATTGATGTTTGGTAAAAAATAAAAACTCCAATAAATACAAAGTTCAATCTTATAGACAGGAACTTTGTTACAACAGATTATATAAAGAAAATTGACAAACAGACTAGACACTGTCCGAGATATTGCAAATAAGCATCTTGAACAGGCCCGTGAGAAACAAAATTATGTTTATTACAAAAAAGCTAATGTTGTAAGTTAACAAGTAGGCCAAAAAGTTCTTGTCAAGTAATTAGCATTTAAAGGTTCACATAAAACTTCTAAAAAATATGAAACAGAAATGTATGCAATTGTAGATCATAAACATGCTGATACACCTGTATTTGTTGTCATTGTTATTAGTTGACGAACAACCGAATGTTAAGTCAGTAAATAGACCAGCGCCTAAACCTAGGTTGAGGAAATTGAAAAATGGTACAGCACCAAGAGATAACTTAAGAGAGAATGTTAAAGAGGAACCTGAGAATACATGTCACTATAAATTCATTCCATTGAATCCGATTCTGATATTATTTCTTACAGGTATGTCGAGAAAGGACCGGCCGGTCATGACGAAAATGGGGTAACAATCATAACAAATGGTCACGATACGTAGGTCTTACAGCAAATTATGAAAATGAATGTCATTTGTCAAATGGTGACAAAGATGACGATGATATACATGATAAGGCATGTGCAAAGGATGATGGTGGTGCTGCTGATGATGGTGCTGCTGATGATGATGATGGTGCGCAGGATAATGCAAGTGAAACTGATGAAGATGATGATGATGATAAAGGTGCAGGTGCAAGTGAAGATGCCAAAGTCAAACCTACAAATACTGGTATTAGGCGTTTTATCAGGTGAAAAGAATACATTTAAAAAGTCAATCTCATAATGGAAAAAAAAATCTTTGTTAAGAAATAGTTTGTGATTGTGCCCCGTCATTTTTGAGAGGGCAGGAGATACTATGTAGTTAAATGTTTTAGGAAGGTTGACAGGTTATGATTAACATTCATACACATTTTGTGTAACTATATGTGTGTGTGTGTGTGTGTGTGTGTGTGTGTGTGTGTGTTTTAATCCAGAATACTGTGTACGTTGCAGTGATAACTGTGGAGTGAATTTTGAATGTAATGTAAATTTACAATTATTCTTCTATTAAAAGTCGGGGCAACTTTTAAGGGAGATGGGGGGGGGGGGTGAAGCAGAGTGACAATTGTTATTTTTATTAATATAGTAAATGTTTAGTGTAACGTAAAAGTTAGTGTAGTGCAGTCAATTATTTGTTGATTAAAGCAGGGTACTGTGGTACACGAAAGACACGAGGTTTTTCAATAATATATAAGGTAGACACGTAGACAGATAGTCAGTTACTTGCTAAACACTGCTCAGTAAGGATCGTTTTCTTCTTTTATAGGCGTTGTCCTTTCGTCGTAGTTGTGTTGCAGATTTAATTAGCTATACTTTACTTCAATTTAGCTTATTTACTTAATTATTCTTTATTCTGAAGATTTATCGTTTTCTTTATTGACGAACTTGACTTTCGACTGAATTTATATTTGCTTGTCAAATACATTACTTAAACTGGTTAACACTCAATTTCTAAACATGTTGCCTGATTTCAGCACTGAGTGATATTAGAGGCAGGATTTTGAGTTGAGAAAATATATACATAAACATATGTCAGAGACCCTCAGTTGTCTGTGAGTAATAGAATAGATACATTTTGTATCAATTTACAGTAGTTTTTGATTAAACTGTCACAAAGGTTTGGCCTTGTTTACATGTGTGAGTTTAGTGTACTACTATACGAAGGTAACCTACGAGGGTCATGTCACGTGTTGTGTTTAAAGTTATTTTATGCGGATAATGATAGGTTCTCTTATTACTATTATCAATTTTGTATGTATAATCAACCGTTCTGTTATTATTTTACTACAGTTGTTTAAGCTTTGAGGTTTTTAGAAAGGCTGCTTAGGTTTTAAAAGTATAAACCAATCGTTTCTTTAAGTACGGCCTTTATATCAAAACATCTCTGTATACTTAGTGATTCACGTTAGGCATGGAAATTCGTTGTTAACTGTTTCTCGAGATGCACAAGATTTAATACGGAAATATGGTAAACGGGCTCAAATTAGTATATATATATTGGGATTTTCAAGAGAAAGAATGTCAGTTATAGAGATGCATCATGGGTGAGCGTTGAATGCTGACCCATACATTACGGAGTATGTGTAAGTACAGTTTATGTTTTTGCATTATGTTTTATTCTGATTTGGGTAAGTTAAATTCTGTAAGAATTTGTTTTAAATACGCAGTTTAAAGTTTAGTAAATTGTTGTTTTTCAACAAACAAAAAGTCTACAATTGTAATAGCATATTGCTGTTTTGCTATTAGTTTTACTGGATGTAGGCTGATGAATCTAAGAGCGTAATTTGACGCTGTAATGTTGTATTTATTGTGAAGAATTGGAAATTAGACTTTGATTTGTTAATTATATGAATATGTAATCAAAATATGTTCATTTATTTAAATATACACTGAGAGAGTACACAGAAGCTTTTGTTAAGCAATACTTGTTTTATGGTTGGAAAATTTTGAATTGAAGAGAGTTTTGTAAAGGTTAGAATATTTGAAGATTCATTTTAGGGTATGATGTACTGATGTAACTAAATGTACCCTTGAGTTGTTATTTGGCTAGCACAACAACATGTATATGTAATTTCGTGTTGCGTAATTGAGTTATTTATGTATTTGTAGCCGTATTTATTTGGGACGAATGTAGGGCGTGGTCCAGCACAAAGACGACAGGAACCCCACAGGTGGTCACCGCTATATAAGCGTGTTCGCCACATATTCGTTGTATGAACGACAGGGCAGTTTAATGCGAATGGTTGACGATTCAGACATTAGGTTGAGTTACGTAATCGTTATATGAACGACGAGGATCCTGATACACTGAGGTCGATGGTACTTAGGACGACGCAGAACACCAGGGAGTTCACGTAGCCATAGATGTTTACAGCCATAACCAGAATTGTCAAATAGAATAATGTTACTTGTATTCCTGATGTCAATACAGTTTAGTGATTTGTGATTTGCGTGCATAGAGTATATTATGATTGACCATTTCAGAAGCTTAAAATAACTGTGTAAAGCCGGCAAACTGTGTCTTTTGTATTGTTAATTGAAGTAATATTTTCTTGTTTTGTACATATTGTTTTTAATTTAAATTGTAAATTAAAATCTTGTAAAGAAAAGCGCCTTACTTAATTTATTCTACCTTGGTGAGTTGTCAACCCTTGGCCATTTTGTCACATAATCAAATTAACCGGTTCAATGTAAATAAGCGTCAGTATCTTATTATTTAAACGTGTATAATCTAATACGCGAAACTTGATCAATGCCACTGTTTTCGGTAATTCTGTGTTCGGCGTGTCGAACCATGTGTTTTTGTATAATATATATTGTAATTAATGTGCTTTTGTATTAATTACAGTTAACTACTATACACATTGTTATATTACGGCATTGATATTTATTGTTGCTAAACCTATGTTAATATAAGTTTTTAGTAAATAGGTATATAAAGATACTGATATAGCTGAAACTAAAAGTATGTGATTAATATCTTATTTATATCATGTGTATGTATGTTTCAGGACGTATATCTACTGATGTATTAAATACAGTGGTCACGCGATTCTTCGAGGTCGGACGGGATCTGCAAAAAACTCGAAGAATCGCCGTATTTATATGTCAATATTCAATAAATTTGTATTTGTTGATAACTTAATGTCGTCATTAATTCATTATTTATTTTGTATCGTTAAGCCTTTAATAGTACTTTTTAAACATAAATATTTTTAAAAATTACAAAAATACTAATCATAGCTTTCATTTTGAGAATAAAGTTAAATATATATATACCGATAATTTGATAAAACCTTTTTTTTAATTTGTATATATGGCGGCGATGCGTATGTTTTACATTCCTGTAATAAACACTAAACATTATGCCGTGGTTCTCCAAATAAATTATTACAGAGAAAAAGAACAACACACAACCAAACAAAATCAGCTCCTTTAATGAAAAATGATTAATCATGCAGACCCGTCACAGTTTGTTATATAATCAGTAGGTGCGAAAATACGATTTACATGGCCGTGTTGATATAACGATTCACCTATGTACTCTGGAGGTATGACGATGTGTGAAACAAAAATAAAACCATCTCGACCAAGGTGTTATTTACAGGGACAGGTGGTCATAGGGCCGGAGTATGGTAGTCAATGAGATACATGTAGGTTTTGATATCGACTTCGAGGAATCGCAAAGAAATTATATAGGATATACAATCCAGGGACCAAGGACGGAGCTCGAGGAATCCAAAATCTCATGTTTGAAGAATCGTCCATGAACTTATATAGAATAAGAAGGGCTAAAGCAAGAGACCGGGCTTGTAGCTCGAGTCATCGCTGGTATTCAATGAATTGCCACATTGAGGAATCGTGTGACCACTGTATGTACAAAAAAACAACTTTGATGCTGTTGGATCACCAATTTGCCCAGCATGTAACATATACCTATTTTAAACATTCAATAATAAGGAATAAAGTGAAGAAAAACTCACGAATTGACCCGGACACCGTGCTTGGCCTCATCCAGAGCCATTGTTCTCGTCATAGACAAAATGGCACCCTAACAGGACAACAGAGAACATGTTAAATATCCATAGCAAATTTATACTCAATACTTAAATGAAGTGCACTGTTTTAAAATGAAGGGATATCTTTTAAGAACTGTTCATTCACCAAGACGCAAGTGTTACCTTTTACCCAGTTGTAAGATGCAGTTAGGAACTAACGGACGGACTAACATTGCTTTTCTGAAGTTTTAGAAAAATAACTAGAATTGACTCACTACCAGTGAGTATAATGAATAACTTTCATCAGGTATGTTAACAGACACTAAGAAGGCAACCACGAAAGGGGCGATGTTGCTAAGAGGTAGATGATGCCTTTACCTAGACTGTTCTTACAGTTTTCATTTTATTCAATATCTAGTTATTATAAAACTGTTCAGTCACTGCATTTGGGTTTAAACTAGAATGAAAGGAAATGGCTCACATACTGTTTATATGTTTCACCGGCTATAGAGAACCCTGTTTGAAGCAGTATTATTTGCCTACAAGACGAATGTCATGTCTGATAAATATACAACCTTTAAAAACCTTTGGAACATATGTATATCACACAGTTTATCAATATCTGCTTTGCGTTTACACTAAGCTTAAGTCAACATTTCACATTCAAAAAATTCAATCTTTACATCCTATGCCATATGGCGATTTCGCGTGTAAAAAAGGCATTTTTCACAAAACAAACGGGTTTTGGTAGCTCATTCAATGGAACTCACCTTCGCAGTTGTGTATGACAAACAGTTTTGTCCTGCAATCAGTGCGAGGTTGCTGGAAATATTTACAACTGATCCTCTGGTTTTCCTTATACGTGGAATCGCGTGCTTACATTCATGAAAAAGAACATTGAAATTGAATGCATCACGAGCTGAAATTAATGAAATCGTATTGTTTTATTCCGATTGCAACATCTCTCAAGTTATATATAAGAAACTCATAAAATGCTTAAAGACAATGTCTTCTTTTGAATCTATCAGCCGTAATTAAATATGAGGCCCATGGTGGCCCTGAATTCGCTCATCTGAGAAACATTGCCTTGAATGACTGTACAAGTTACTATATTGTAGCATAGTTATACTGAATACATTATCGACACTGCAAGATCATTTCAATTCCACATACTAAATAGTACCATTGGGCCAGATATGAAGGATGTAGCTAAAAATACATAAGTAGGTCTCTGGGTCAAGGTCATCCAAGGTCAATGATTTGAAGAAAAAAACAAAGTGTGTGGTCCACTAGGCCATGCAACAAACCAAATATCTCAAGGCCTTGTGTCTATACATGGGCTATAACGCCTGACTGAATTGACTGATATCAGCCAAAATCACAAAATAATAATAACTTAGCCGGGAGATTATGTTTATGAAAATTGTCTTTAAGTTTGAAGAAGTTGGATTAAGATATAAAGATGCTAGAGTGTACACAAAATAAGATCTGTCATTTTTATCATTCAAGAACGATAACTCCAGGCCTATTTGGCATATATCAGCCATAATCAAATTTGTCCGAGAGATTATGGCTAATAATATTGTCGTAATGTTTGAATAAAATAAGTATTAAAGATGCTAGAGAACACAAAGTGAAATCTGGCATTTTTATCATTCAAGGGCCATAACTCCAGACCTTATAGTTAGATATCAGCCAAATGTTATATTGGCCGAGAGATTATGGCTATAAACATCGTCATAAAGTTTGACGAAAATTGCTGAAAAAATGAAGATGCTAAAACGTACAAAAGAACATGTTGACGAACGGACGTCCTGACGGATGACGGACATTGACTAACCACATTAGTTTCCCTTAAGCATTTCATGCTCAGGTGGGCTAAGAAGAAATGGTGACATTTGAAGTGGCAATGATTATGATAAAGGACATAATTGTACCTTGACTACTCGGCAGCTACCGATTACGTGAACTCCAAGCACTCGCTGCATTTCTGTTAAGATGTTGTCAGATTCAACAGAGTCTCTAGTTACTGCTATGTCAAGATATTAAGCTTGCAATATACTAAAAGTGACTACGGCTTATTAGACATCTTTAACGGAGGTTTGGGTGGGGGTATGGATGCGGACATCGGACTTAGAGTCAGGCTGTTCCAAAATTATCTTGCATTGAATTTTGCATAACTTACAAATAATTGTATGGTTTTACCTTTGATAGGATAAACTGCGTCGCGGTTTATATTGTTACAAGCAAGTACTTGTTTTACGTGATAGGGTACAGTGGTCGCGCGTGTGGGTTTCCTCCGGGTTCTCCGGTTTTCCCCCACAGTAATTACTGCATACGCCGCCATCTGGGCAATCGAGAGTTATTAATATAAGTTGTTAAAACTTGTTTCGTAATCGATGTAAAATATTTTTTTAACTCCCTCCCTCTCTCTCTCTCTCTCTCTGGTGTTTCAAATAAACTTTCACGAATAATTTTAAAATAAAAAATGTAAGTGGCGTTATGTCTGTCTTGGTTTATGCTACTGACAGGAAGTAACCACAGAGATTTGTTATGTTAATTTAGCCTAAAAATTCATATTTCGTTACATGATTTAATAATAAAAAACCCGTGTGTATTAAATCTCATGTAGTGTATGTGACCCCATGTTTATATAGTATCAGACAGGCAATTGGGTGCGATCTTAAGGACGGTGCGAGGCTAAGCAAATAAGAAAAAAATCTAAGTTCATTTTTTTTTCTTTGATATAAAACAATTGCAATAACTGAAACTGCTTAAACCAAAATAGCAATTGTCAAGCGTACTTTATTGGAAGAATTCGCTTAAATATATTATGGTTTTACGTTGTAATGACCAGTGTATTGTGATCATACTTTACATGAAAGTGATATAGACTAGTTTTCAGTAACACTACGAGAAGATCAGATACTTTGGGGGGAAAAAAGGTTTCTCAATGCAAACGATATATTTCTAAAATATCATCGCAGTCATCGGAATCTAAGTCAATGCGTATACCTCCAAAGTACGTCTTACTTTGTGTGTGTGCGTTGGCGTGTGTGTGAATCTGTATTTCATATTCCACTGTTACGACTATACAAAGTCGTTAAATAGTATTGCGATAATTTCCTTGATATATAAGGGTAGTTCCAAGACTGGGTGGCCCTGTGCTAGGATAATGTGACTAGGCATGATACCATGCCTCTTGTCTACGGCTTGATATCGTATTGTGACAGCACTATATCTGTCTTATATAGGCACAAGATTCCGCAAATGACTAAAAAACTATAAGTGAGACGTTAAACACAACCAGACAAACAAGAGAGAGAGAGGGGGGGGGGATAAGGAAGGGGTAACAATGTAACAATGAAAAATAGAAATCAAATCGAAAGTTGTTATTCGTAAAAACATATTTTGATAATCACACACACTAAAAGAACAACAAAATACAGAGAGGAAGAGGTAGCAATCGTCGAATACCCACAGCCGATTGATAGATCATCTATTTCATTATGATGTCATGAAGCGAAACGGAAGAAATTCGGCCGGCGTTTTTCGACAATGAAAATCAAACGTGAAAGTATATTTGCATTATCAGAGAGAGAGAGCGAGAAGGTAAGTACACTAAATAAACAAACAAAAAATACCACTTGTAACAGTATTAATCAAGACGCCATTTTACCATGGCAAAGGTAAAACCAAACAATTATATATAAGACATGCAAAATTCGAAGTTGCAATGTATTTTTTTCATTGAACAGCCCTCATCCTAAGTCTGATATCCGCCTCCAAAGCCCGCACTCCGAACTCCGTCAAAAATGTCTATTAGTGGCACATTTGAAAAATTTAGTAATAAAGTTTATCGCTGCATTTCTGTTAAGATGTCGTCAGATTCAACAGTCTCTCTAGTGACTGCAATGTCAACATATTAAGCGTGAAATATACTAACAATGACTACGGTTTATTAGGGACACATTTCAAAAATTTAGTTATATACAGTTTGCCCTTTGGACTGTACACGATGTTTGAGATCAATTGGTTACATAATGTAGATATGGAATATTTTGAATCATAAATGTTTGTTTAGTGCAAAGTTTAATCAATTTTGCTTAAAAAATATATCATAACATCCTAACTATGCACAGAATTCATGTTTCTTTAATACTTTAAGTCTAGCTCCGCGACGAACGCAGATCAGTTGAACTCATTAAAATAATTTTCCTACTTTTCAGGATAATTTCATGTTTTCAGTGGTTGTTGTTAAATTATTTCTGTTTGTTGTTGTTTGTGGTGGTGGATGTGGTGGTGCTGTCTTTGTGATGTAAATAGCTTACACCTTTTTTACATAGATCTATTTCTGCTTAATATTTTTACATAGATCTATTTCTATTTCTGCTTAATAGTAGAAATGAAATAATGTGTGAGATAAAAATTCAACTAGACTTGTCAATTAAAAATCTTATGATATTCATCTTTGATTAGTTCTTCTGATTAAGGAATAATTGTACAACTACGAACACGTGTGGAACCGAAAGCTAACTTGTATTTAATTAGTTTTGTAAAATACAAAAAAAAAATGGATGACGAATGTACAAGTGAGATAACAAAAGTTAATAGGTATGAATGTTAAAAAAGGAACATTTGTTTTAATTCAAATAACAAAAAACAAATGAACAGGCGAAATTCTCACCGACTCCTGCACAGTTTACAAGGCAGTCAAGCTTTTTAAATTTCTCAATTGCTTCTTCAATTGCTTCCTGTGGTGGAAAAAAAAGATTTTGGACATTAATCACTGACTAAGCAGTTTTAAATAACTAGCTGACCTAGGAGTGATCCCCATTCATAATGCTTATAACGAACATTGTCTGAATAATTTATCCAACGTCCGTTGGTTTAAAAATAACGTAATGTTATTACTACGATACTGTACAGATATTTACAGGTTTCTGAAGTAGGACCCATATTAATTAACCATTTGTCTTTTCAGTTGAGTCTGAAGAAGGTTTCCAACACAATTTCTCTAAGAATTCAGTATTACCCAAAACCATAATCGTCTCAAAACGCTAAACCTGGAAGAAAAATATGTTAGAGGGGTTATCCAAAATACGTGGACTTTCTAAATATCTTTTATAACGTTATCGTTTATCATAATGATTTTTATCCTTATTATTTTGATGTATTTTCAGAACATGATTCAAGTATAACTGCGATACAGTATTAAAAAGTGTTACGATAAACATATATAAGCGCTATGCGGCGCAACCTAAAAATTAAAACAATACAATTCAAATTAAGTAGAAAACTTAAATTTGGTGATAAAATTCCGCAAAACGACATCAATTTGTTCAATTACGTCAAATACGTCAGTTGTTTTCTTTTCTGGCGTCATGTCTGTGAATGTACGGCAAAACCATACGTTAACAATAAAGCGGTATAGTGAAATCCTACAAAAATGACGAACACGGCGAAAATTGAAAATCGCGCCATCATCATGTTTTGCCATAATCTCGGCATGACACCAACTCAGACATTTAAAAAAAGAGGCAAGCCAAACCAAGGAAATCAGTTTCACGATATTTCGTATTAAAATGGCACAGTATAGTCACCGGATGGAGAAGATCTGCTAGACGACACAGGGCGAAGGCGGAGGTTAATAATCAACGCAAAGTTAATAAAGACGTCAGGACGTGCCTCAACATGGATAGAAGAGATTTTGTCTGAGCGTTGGACAAGAGGAAGCCCGGATTTCCAATCAGTCACTTTTTGTTTCATGAGGACAACTCCCCTGCGCACACAGCCCCCGACATGCGCCTCGAGCTATCGCTGATGGAGCTAGGGACAGCACCCCAATCCTCCGTATTTCCAGAACCTTACCCCTATGAACATCGCTATATTCCTGGGTATTTAATCTCATCCATACGAGTTAAATCATTATTATTAATTATGAGAAATAAACAACTGCAATAATATAATAAATATTTTAGGCAAGTTGCGGGGTATACGGTTCGAGTCAGTGGCTGAATTGCTCAACGGTACACAACAGAAGCTTTCGGGACTTGGCGGGACGTGATTCGCTAACGTGTACGAGCACTTTGTTATTCGTCACAAGCGATGTATGGAAGCTAGAAGTGATTATTTTGAGAAACAGTAAATAACACGCGGGCATCTCATTGTTATATTTGACGTTTCCTAATTTTGACAAAAAAGTTGACGTTGACGTCACATTTATAGACTGTGCCAGGAGCGCGATGATGTGCTATTGTAAAACCATATATATTTAATTTGAATGAAGATATATTCACGAGAATTTCAGAGTTATTTAATTATATGTCCAAAAACGACATATTAAATTTTCAGGCTGATATTCCAAATGGTTTTTATGCTACATAGAAAGTCCACTAATTTTTGGATAACACCTCGTATATTACTTCGCTATCTCATTGCTCGAACATCCCTCTTTGTCTTCGCTTCTAAAATAAACTCAACTATCAAACCATTGGTTGGTTAGATAGGTATATACTCAAGGACTTTAAGAACGCCTCAACTTGTTGAGAATACTATGTCGTGTTTTTGAAAGGGGCATATTTGGCCATATATTGACGCAAAAATTAACGGAGGGTTCAACCTGTGAAAAAAATATATACATATACATTATGCGTTTTTAAAGTCCTAGGGTATATTTTGATAGTGATAGCTTTTGAGACATTCAAAATAAGATACACTATTCATCAGTATTTAATATTTGACAATATTTGCTTTATTTGTTTCATATACAGATATATGTCTTTTGTAAGGCCACTGTCCATATTCTCAAAAGTACATGTCAGTTTAATCATATAGTTTTGGCATTTGCTGTCAAACTTTTATCAAATCCTACCTTTACATCCTGGTCCTTGGTGACATCACAGTGAATGAACAACATTTGCTTCCCATCTGTTGCGTTCATCCCATTGCCTATCTCATCTGGAATTTCAGTTATCAGTTTAGACACGAACCAAGTAGATGATTGTTATTTCTCCCTACCACGGACAAAATACAAATGAACCTGTATTAGCGGCCACCTTTATTAAGCGGTTATCCTGAATTAAAGGTCAGTTTTAATATTAAATAAACTATAGCATTTTGCTACATGCTTGATCTTCGGCCATCTCTGTTAAGTGGTCACGTTCTCTTGATTCCTTGACTGGTCGCTTATTAGTTTGACTGTATTTTATTGTTGTAAAACAACCGGAGAAAACATGTGTTTGCTCTTAAAGAATAATGATATGTTGAGAATATCAAATTCACCTATTAGTATATCTGTTTTGTTAGTCCATGTCATATCACTACGATTTGTAATATCGTTCATACTGAGTGGTGTTCCACGATCGTCCTTTGTCCAGTCTTGTCGCGTCAAGAACCTGTCAAAATTGTTTGTTAGGTAGGAATGAATGAGAGAGATTATTAGTTTATTTTACCCCCGCGCATTTTTCACAACACTCTAACACTTGAGTCTGTGTAGATCAGGACGAATTTTCATGCTACTAGCTTGCCTTTACCATTGAGCGCAGAGTGTTTTTTTTTTTCCATAATGAGCGGATCTGGTAAATATGTTTTATTTATTTGGTTCAAACATATTTTTATTTCCAAAAATAGTTTATATAGAATAACACCCGTACAGCGTGTAATTGTAATTAGGACTGAAATATATTCGATCTCACGAATCGATGTTATAAAAATATTAATACATGGGGATTCAAGCGAAAGCTACCTAAAGCTTATAAAGCTTGTTTCCCTTTCCAACGTTGTCGTTATAGTGAAAAGTGGGGAAAACCAAAATTATTTATTAATTTACAAATGGACTTTTTCTAAGCGAAAGAGTATAACAAATTTGGGAAGATAGGAGGAGGAGAAAAAATAAATATGATAAATGGCATCAGTGCAATCTAATTCGAATTCAGCCGAGTGAAGCCTTTGGAAAATTGCTCCGTATACTTTAAGTTGTTATCAATTTTTTTACAAGATCAAGGCAAGTTGTGATAATCTATCTGTATCAATCGAAGGTGCTGCTCATATTGAACTGTCTGAAGCAGTTGAAAAACTTGCGCTATGTGCAATGCACTTTTGAACAGACGCAAATATAAAAGCGTTTTCCTCAACTGATAATGATGGACCACCATGTAGTGATGAATTTACTTGAATATTACGTAGGTCATTGAATAATATTAAACGATGTTGAGCGTAGTATCTTTATTCAAAGTAAAAGTGATATTCAGTTTCTATTTCTCCACATCTAGAGAAGGGGTTGGGAACAAGACCCCTTGAATACAGATCTTGATTAAGTAGGTTTCAACCAGTGCGTAGGCGTGTATGAAGTACTTGAAGGTGTCTTGAACCTTGGTAGTAATAAACTTGAACGCTTTTTCTTTCAGAATTTCGGAATCTTTTGAATACATGTATAGACGTTAGAAATAGAGTTCCATTCACAAACTGCTGTATGTATGAATGAATTATAAAAATCAGTTGTTCGAGCTCGTATGCATCTTATATCTTGATTATTTCCAAACTGATATCTAGTGTTAGTGTTGAGAATGGGTACTAATGAGGACAGGTAACATGGCGTTAAGCTGTTAAAAATTTATAGAATAGAACAAGACGTTGCTTCTTTCGTCGGTTTCCTAAGAAATCCCATGCAATTTCTTATTGTAGTTTGCTAAGTGATACTAATTTTGTTGAAATAGTGACAATTCTTGCACGTTCATTTGGAATTTTATCTAATATTTTTTATTAACACAGAAGTTACCCCCAAACAACATCAGCATATTCTAAAATAGGTCTGATAAATGATAAGTAAATTACTTCAAGTGATATTCTATCTAAAATGAATTTCAGCTTAGGCGGCATATGGACTCTTTTCCACGTTTTGGTTGTAATGTATTTTATATGTAAAGGCCACCTACAGCCATGAAAGAGGATAAGACCAATGTGTTTATGTTTTCTGGCCAAACATGAAATGCGGTGGATTGCGGCCCATTTAGATATTTTTTTCGATATCGCTCCGGAGTGTTATAGCTGACTCTACCGGGTTATCAAAAATGGCATTTAAACATATATCATCCGCAAATAAGTTAATATTAGATCTGAAATCATTTACTATATCGTTTATGTATAAAGAAAATGCAATGGACCTAGGATCGAATCTTGGGAAACATCCGCATTAATTTCTAACTATTTTGAAGTTGTGCCTGAAATAATTACACGCTGCCTCCTACTAGATTAATAATAAACAAACCAAGAAAGAAGAGGATCGGTGTTTCCAGCCATCTTTAATTTTACAATAAGACCTTTGTGCCAGACTTTATCAAACGCTTTGCTGACATCAAATATAACAACTCTAATTTCACGACCATCAGCTTAAGTCTTACGGAATTTATTACTGAGGAAAGTTAGCTGGTTAATTGTAGAATTACCCGGTAAAAAAGATTGAGCTGGTTTAAAGAAATGAGTGTCATTGAAATGATTAAATGCATACATATACACAAGGCGCTCAAAAACTTTTCAATTTTGTTAAGTAGTGATATGGGACGATAATTGTTTGGTATCGATGAGTCACCTTTCTTAAAAGTCGCTGTGACGTTTGCCACCTTTCAAATGTCAGGCATTTAACAACATTCTAGTGATGTGTCAAATAATTTACACAATGGTTCGAAGAGCTCACGAGAAACTTCAAACAGTATTTTTTAAAACATTATATACTTCATTTTGAGTGAATTTAATGATTGATAAACTATGGGCCCATTGGTTAATATGTTAGGAGTCTGAGTCAATAATAGTTGACTTTGAAAGAAATTGTTAAGTACATCTGCTTTTTCTTCATCATTACTAGTTAATGATTTTGTCGTAGGATTCAAGAGCGATGGGACTCTACCTGGATTACCAAAGTAAGTGTTCAAGTGTTTTAAGTGTTTTCCACAATCTTTGGAAGAAAGATGTCAACATTTTAGTTGCTGCATATTTTAGAAATATAATCATCTTTTGATTTCCTTATGAGTGTTATTGTTTCATTTCTAATTTCTCTGAAATTTTGCCAATAGTATGTTGAATTAGTGTATATAGCCTTTTGATATAATTGTTGACGTTTCTGTACATTTAGTTTTTTTTTTATGTCATCCAAGGGATATCATTAGGTCGTTTGTTGATAATTTTATTAGGTATATTTTTTTTGTTATGTTTAAGAGGGTTGATGAGAAATTATTTGCGTATATGTCAATATCTATGTTTATATATGAATCCCAATTTGTAAGAGCTATTTCATACCTTAATGCACCGTAGTTACCTTGTTCATATCTCCATATAAATCGCTTATAGCTTGGCATTTTAGGTTTAGTAAAGTTACAAATTACAAACACATGACAGTGGTAGCATAAGTTTTGCTTTAAGAAGTGTTCTAAAACACCTGATATAACAACAGGAATGGGATTTGAAACAAATATTAGATCGTTAGACTTCAGAATGTTCAGTTAAATGTGTTGGATCAGCTATTACCTGATGAAAGACTCTTTAGTAAATCAACCTTACGACATGTCTTTTCACACATTACATCAAGATTAAAGTCGCCAAGAGTATTTTTTTTTTTGCCCTATAGTCAGAAGCTAAACTAAATTAGTTTTTCAATCAGTTTAATGTATGAAGAATTTGAATTCGGTGGCCTGTAAAAGATACTTATTACTGTTGAAGTTAAATTCAATCCAAAGCCCCTCGAGGCCGATTATTTCTAAATCATGCCTGCGTTTGAAACAAAGGTTCTTTTATACCTAAATAGCTACACCACCATGATTGTCATCAAGTCTGTCAAGTCGTTCTGCTCTGTGATAATATTGCAAAGGAATAACATCTGATCTGATGGAACTCCTAAGCCATGTTCCTTCCAACGCAATTATATCGAAGTCTCGCTGTTCAGCGTGTAATAAGTACAATTTGTACTGAATACTCTGAACATTTAGGTGAAAAATAGATACGTATTTTGATGTTCCTAATATCTTGATAAGTGAATCGTAATAAGAGACCTGGATTAGGGTGTACGTCACCAGTTTGACATAAAAGGATGTAGAACCATGGAGTTTGATTCGTGCTAAATAATAATAAGTTGTTAACAGTGAAACGGTATTTTTTTGTAATAGTTTTTGATAGAGCTGTAACGAATACACCAGGTAGCGAATACGAATGCATATCACGATACAGGGTCACAAATGAGAATATTTATTCGTGAATATGAAAACAGCCTGGTATAATGCAGAAAAAAAAGACAAACTAAATTCAGGTTGCACATATTTTGAAGTGACTCAGTGGCTGCTATCTCGTCAATCATAAACTGTATTCCTAATGACTATTGAATAAAAGCGAACAAACTATTTGAGAAAATAAATGATAAAAAGTAATTTGTTTAAAAAATGACCAAATATTACTTTGCTTAAAATAAGAATTTAACTTGTACTTGGAATAAATAAACGCTATTGCAAATGGCATTGCATGTGATCAACGTTTTGTTGCAAAATATAATTACAAAACAAAATGTTATTAAAACAGATGGTCCATACATTATGTACTGGTATTTTTTTTATTATTGTTTATATTTTATCATTTTTGTTCGTATTTTTAATTGTCTTCCATGTTTTAAATTCAATATTTATTATCATATCAGGAACATGCAAGAAATAATAACTATGACAATTTAAACTGACAAATTTATCAAAAGTGAACTTGTTATTAGACTACCGTACTTGATATTCAAATATCAAATGGGTAATATGTTTTCTAACTGGTTTCCCATATTTACTCTCACTTAAACAATCTTAATGTACCAAACAGATAACATCCTTATTTTGCAAATATATTCTGTGCTGTTACCTTTATGATCGATCTAAATCAGATTTCTCGTAAAAGGTTCATTAAAAGAAAGTTAAATTTGGTCATTAGCTATGTTATTAGTTTCAACAAGACTTAGTGTTAGATTACTGGTAACAAGTAAGC
Organism: Solen grandis; assembly: GCA_021229015.1. Classification (NCBI taxonomy): domain Eukaryota; kingdom Metazoa; phylum Mollusca; class Bivalvia; order Adapedonta; family Solenidae; genus Solen; species Solen grandis. The sequence goes on along the minus strand of CM037784.1, from coordinate 44,659,995 downwards.
TCTACGAAAATATCCAAATGTACCCGAATGAAAGAATCAAAAGAACTGTGCTGATTGGCACAGGAAACTGGACTGTACTGTACAAAGCATGTCTAAGAGTACACTGAAGCTGATACATTTACGATACCTGGCTAAAAGAAACTAGCAAGCAGCTCTCGGACACTGATTAATAGGTTGTTATTTGCATCATCGGTGTATCAGTTGTTAATTTACTTGTTGTAATTATTTGGTTATTTGCCCGCGAATTACGAATACGTATTCGAATATGGCAATATTCGGTGCACTGAATACATGAGTGTATCGTTACACCTCTAGTTTTTGGCAAGTAGCACTTTTCTGGTAAAAATCCCTCGTACATTTTTAGTACGTGTTATTAATATTCCATTGTATAATGTTAAAATTTGGTTATGTATTAATGCAAATAGGTAATACATATAACAAATGTTTTATGTCACAATCTCAATAAACAATAGGTAAAGTTCAGTTGTCAATGCATTTCCAAAAATAAGTACAACCGCAACATCCAGAAGCGCATCACTCGGCTGAATGACTACACAGGAGTAAAGAAAAGTGACTGTAAATAAAGAAAAAAGAGATACAGAATCATGAATAATAGAGTTATTCCATACGCTGTAATGGAAAGGAATGATACTAATTGAAAGGTTTTGTATAAGTGGTTTATGATAATATGGATAGAGCATCCATTATATGGATTTGAGAGATAACTAATATATTATAAAGCATTAAAAGGAAATGAACTATCGGTAAAATGTTTTATTCCATATCATGTTGGTAGTTTAAATATTTTGAATATTTTTGTCCAAGATAGATTGCTTATGTAATTACAGTGGATGAGATAATATGTTAGATCATACAGTTTGAATAATGTAGGTATTTTAAGATACATTGCTATGTATATATTAAGAATATTTTGGTGAAAGTAGGTTCAGACACTACTGTGGATGAGGAGAAAAAAAAAGAAATGTGCATGTGACACATTACCTATGTAATCTCATATGTGAATTTTGAATGTAACCCATTTCTTGGATTGATATCATTAATACATACATAAGTACGTACTGTTAAATATTAAATAAATCTTTTCCAATTTATACTAAGCATTCTTGTAAGTACAGCATTAAGAACTACACCAATTTCTAATTACCTAAAGTTGATTAAATTTTCAAATTTATATCAAGATGTAAAGTACATCATATACAATTACAAAATAAATATATCTATGTGTATAGTTATCATATCATATTAACATTAATTAATTTGTTGTTACAACTATCTCTTTATAGGTTTTTTCTATTTACATATTCATCATCGAATTTTAATTATCGGATACCCGGATGTGTGTGTTGTCATTATTCATTGACATGACTCCATACTACAAATACGAAAAAAATAGTTCCTTATCTTAAGGGCGTATATTACAGTTTGCTATATTTTCTATAAAGAAAAAGAAGGGGAAAAAAGGAAAACTTTTTCATAAACTTTTTTTATTAAACTTTGAATGATTATAGAGAATGATAAAAGAAACATTTTATTGAAAAAAAATGGGGTTGCCGCCCTACTATTTGAGTTATCTGCCCCTGAATGTGATATTTTAGCACTTTTAGGCCATATTCAATGGCAGATAACTCAAAATAAATCTTACTGATGCCTTATATTATTTCTTGTTAATGTTTGTGATTTCAAGTCATTATACAAAATTTGAAACCAATTGATCTTATAGAAGTTCTATTGTGTTTAAAACTGTAAATATATTGCATTTTTCTTGAAATGGGGAGATACTTGAGAAAATTGATATATATATATTTGCATGAGTGATTATATCATAAAATCTGTCGCATAGAATTTCTACAAATTTTATACAGAGACAGGGAATAAAGTACTTAACTTTGATTTTGAAAACTTATGAGGTGTTGTTTGCCATTATTTGAGTTATCTTCCCTTGAATATGGCCTAAAATATCACATTCTGGGCAGATAACTAAAAAAAAAAACGGTGTCCCCCATTTTTTTCGGTAAAAATAATATAGATGAAACGTACCGTTTATTTCCAGAACGACCACTTTGCCGCCGTGTTCAACTGTAACATAATTATAGAACATTCGTCTATTCATCTTGAGACATGATAATCGACATGCATTTGTAAGAAGTAGGCCATAAGCTCAGAATACGATCAATGCTTAAATCTCAAATGTATAAGCAAAATAGATGCTAAAACAATGAAAAACCTACCGAAGACATCAGCACACGCCCTTCCGATACCGGAACAGCCACCTGTAACAAGGGCAACTTTGTCTGCAAACCGGAGTTGTGTGGCCATCTTATTTTAGGAAATAAATGTATGTGAATGCTCTGGATAAAATTGTATATCTATATATACATGAATATTAATGCTATGGATGAACACGTTAATCTTTGTGATTGTCTTTTAGGGTATGCGTATGCATATGGTCTATTTTTCTTTCACCCGCTAACATAAACACATAATACCTATCCGGAGTATTCTGGCTGTGTAACTCCTTATAAGTGACTGATACATAGATGATATTTGTTTGTTTTGAGTGGATATGGGTTATTTCTAATCGAGTAGTGACTCTCGTGCTCGTAGAGCGAGTGAAAATGTTAAAATTGTATCACTTCGAGATGAGATATAACCAATATCCATTCAATACAAACACATTTCCTTTTACATTTATGCTAAATGCCTCTACATTTCCTGTATAAGTTAAATAAGTAGTCCCGGCAGATCTATATCATCACACTGTGAGAAAAGGATTTTATATCACTGATAAAACACAGTATTTCATCAGTTAGCATAAAATAAGACCCGGTAATATGATTGTCAGCGAAACAAATAATATTGATTTCATACACTTGGCATGTTCTAAATATTTTTTATTTTGGTTTGTTTGAAAAAAAAAAAGATTGATAGTATTAATCTACATATTTTAAGGAAACGCAATGTGTAAGTGAAATCACATTTAAGCCAGTTACGTAACACGTTAGAAATAGCAATAGTTTCCAAGGCAACCTGCTGTTAAATTATTTTCCCTCATTTTCTACGATTAATGCTTATTTTACAACTTGTGTAATGATTTGTAATTTTTTTTTCGATATGCATTTGGTGTAATTGTAAGAACTTCTTGTTTGTTTATAATTTAACTGACATTTAAATTGATGAAATGTATCAAATAATAACAGGCACCGTGCGGATATTCTAGAACTGGAAGAAACTCATACGATTTTAACCAGTCTCGTGCGCGTCTCGTTTGAGACTCTCACGACTGGTAAAATTCCTGCGTGTATCGTACGATCCCACGATATCCGAACCACTTGCGACTTGTACACGAGTTTCTTAAGACTTCAAAAATTGTGGAAAATCGCAGAATGACTCGGAAGCTTTTGTTTCAGAGCTATAACCTACCGAGTTTTCGCACGATTACCAAAAATGCCTGAGATTATCAACGATACTCGAATAGAATGAAAAAATCATTTTTTGAAGGAAAAAGACTCGTAAACAGCTCGTACACGAGTAATGTAACTGCGGCATAACTAGGTGACATAAAATGTTCCGCTTTGTTAAATATGTGTGTTATTTGACAATCTAACACAATCAATAACATAAGAGTGTGGCATATATTATTTCCAGATATATACACTGATGTTGGATATCATATGACATAAACTAAGCAGTGGTTAAAACGTAATAAAATGACCTGACAGATTTGTATCCTTTTTAATTTTTCATAGTCTAGTAAAGGTGTTCCAAAGGCAAATGGGATTTCGTTTTGCACTATTTATCGCAGAAAAATGCATGGTGTACAATTTTTTTAATTAACCTCTCCGTCTTACTACCTCCTTGATTACATTACTGTGCATATGAACTATATCTTTAGGAAAATATTGTTCTACTGGAAACTTATTCTTTTATGTTTTAAAGTTAAAATCACAGGGTATGTTATAAATCAAAGTCCAAAGTTTCGGATGAATTTAAAATTAATTGTACTGTTATAGCATCACCTGGTATATCTTTAACTCCTTATTGGTAGATTCTCCAATCGATCTTCTCATAAGGGCGTATTTCACAATAGCAGTTTTTTTTACCATATAGACAAAGAAGGAAAATCAACTAGCGAACATATTTTTTTTATACTTGGCATGATTATAGAGAATCACACTAGACACAAATTTATGGGATAAAAATTGGGGTCTCGACGTTACTTTTTGAATTATCTGCCCCTGAATGTGAGGGTTTTTTTTTTTCTCTTTTCTCTCAATTCCTAGGGCAGATAACTAAAAAATAAGCCTATCAATACCTATTTTCCTTCACATTATTGTTTGTTGTTTCACTTCTAGTCATTATACTGAGAAATAGTTTGTTATATGATTAACATATAATTCCATTCAATTGATTACTCACACTGTTAACAATAGACACACTGCGTTTTTCTTCAAAATATAAATAAGAATATTTCTATATATTCCCGTTTGTGACTATAGTATAAAATCTGTTGCATATAATTTCTATAACTTTTACACAGTGACAGGGAATATAGTACTAAACATCGAGTTGAAATGGTGTTGATAGCACACCGTGCGGATATGATGGGATCATCAGAGAAAAATCTAGAAATTCATTACCATGGGTCAAATGCTGCACATCTTTCTAATCAGTGGGTCTGAGCACCACAACAATTGGTCAAATACACAAAACAATGGGTCCATACTTCATACTTACTAAGTAGAATTGTACAAAAATGATGTAATTGTGTAGATCATAATTATGGATCTATGTCTTCATGATATTATTTATCATGGATTTCAACTAGAAAGAGTTTTAAAAAAAATGCATTTTAACTCTGCAGTCAGTAATGTTTCAGTATATCATCATATAAAACTCGTACGATATTTACTTACGAGGTTCGGGCGATTTTATAATCACTCGTATTTCGCGCGAGTCTCGTGCGTGTCTCGTGCGAAACCCTCACGACTGGCGAAAATCCTACGATCATACTATCCCACGATATCCGCACGATGATAGCGACTTGTACATGAGCTTCTTACGACTTAAAAATGAGGAAAAGTTATAACCTTCCTAGTTCTTGCACGCGTATCCATAATGCACGAGATATTCGTGATTATCGCCGATACTCGTACCAAAGAGTTTGAGTTAACCTTATATGTGTGGGTGTGTTGTGTGTGTCTACAGTATATGTTGCTTTCTTTTAGAATAAAAAAAATATTAGAGGGGGGGGGGGGGGGGGGGGGGGGGAACCGGCTCGTCTACGAGTAATGTGACTGGACGAGTAAAGTGACTGTGTCATAACAGAGTAACATAAAATGTTCCGCTTTCTTTCTTAGACATAAGATTTGTCATCATATGATTCTTGTCGACCTGTGTATTACTGTAGCTCAAAGGATAAAGACGTCAGGAGAAAACACAATTTTAATTTTTGTTTCTACATTGACATTATTTTCCTTCACTATAAGAATTAAGATTTATGTGTGTGCTTTTTTTTTTTTTTGCATTGTGTTCCGTTATATTTTAGCCGTATTGCATTTTTTTTAAATCTAGTTCAATCATCTTCTTCTGTTTAAGATTGATCTTAATAATTCAGTGAAACAAATAAAACATAAATATAAACTCACAACTCAACTCTCACAAGGAATGTGTGTTCGTTAATTTTAATAAAATACCGGTATTATATTAAAATAAATTCCCGAACCAGGAAGAAAGGCTATTTCTAAACATCGTCTAGAATACTGTTCTGATTTATATTTGCATTTCAATACAGCCCCATTTGGTTACAGTTTATGATTTTAATACCTGTCACCCATCTCCAAAACAATATCATAGACACTTTTTCTGGTCGGGTGTGCTTATGATCGTGTTAAGGGAGATCACTGCGTGGAGTTTGCTTCTGTATATGATGAAAAGTAGTTTTCGACGCATTTAGCTGAACGAAATTGCGATCATGCATTGATATACATGTATTTGATTTACTTACGTAGTATAATTGATTTACTTAATATACTACTTACTTGTGTATTCGATAGATTTGTTTTTGAATAGCCTATTTTGAATCACCATCAATGGAAGCTTTTCATTGGTTTAAATCATTTGGTTGTTTTGGACAAAAAGTTTCAAAATAATTAGCTTTTTTCAATCCTTATATTAAATCATTTGAGCGTTCTTATATACAAAATATACAGGTGTTCTGCACGTTGTCTTGTCATGTATATATATATATATATATATATATATATACCATCATCAGGTTTTTTTTTGTTGTTTTTTTGTTTTTATTCTATAGTGTCCGGACATCGTGCCGACCACCTGTGACTTCCGAGAGGCCAGAAGCTTAAAAACATTTTCCTGTTTCAGAAATTCGCGTACAATAACGACTTTTGTGAATTCGTGTGTCATGCAAATCTGACACCTCGAAAAGTTGTTGCTGGTTGGATCTTTCGTGTGTAAAGAAGCTTGACTTTGTAAAAGTTGGCAATAACACATTTTGCTTTGTTATGACAATTTGAATGTCATGACTGTGATTTTTAAAGAAAACGTCATGCATGACTTCTCTGGTACTCATGGTACGCTGTTTTGCTTTCTGGTCCATATTTTACAATGAATGAACAATGAACAATAAGAAATCCTTAGCAAATTTTGAGTTTATATCAGGGCAAAGGTTTCAGGAAAATGCCGGCATCATACACGTGATATATCGGTCTCACGCTGACCATCCTCATTGGCTGAAATACTGTCGCCAAGAAATTTAAAACACTTTACGCAATGTATATTAAGGCTAAATAATGATTTTTGATGAGGCTAAATCTAGTCAGTTACTTGAAGTTACTTGACCTTGTGATCCTATAGTGACTTCTTTTTTTTTTACTTTCGGCCCTAACAAGCATGTCAACAGTCGGACTCAATCTAAAAGCAAGGTAACTGACCCCGAGTAACCTTTGACATTTCCATTGTAAAGACAGTCGTTTGTTCGAGTCTCGAACAGGCACACGTTTTCCCTCGATAAAGGCTTCCCCTTTCAAAATACTTAAAAGGATAACTACACAGAAGTAGGTCCTGCCACTGACTACAGTACCAGTATTTAATGAATGCATTTAAGGTTCAAGACGATTTCTAAGTTTAGCTTAGTCGTAAAATAAATGGGTTTAAAACTAGAGATTAGTTTTCGTAGATACCCGATGTCTCCCCCCACTCCCCTTTACACTTTAAGGCACACAGTGACATATGCAAATGGTTAAAAGTTAAAGGGCTGACTATATTGTTAAAGCTCCGTACAGAGTTATGGAACTTAAGAGTGACACTTCCTCTCATCAATTTCTTTCCGTAACTGGAACATAAGAATACATGAAGTTATCTTGCAGTCAAGAAATTGTGGAAAGGCGGGATAACTAAAAAAAATGAGGCCAGAGTTATGAATCTTGTGCATGAACATTCTCTCATTAGTTTCTTTCCATAAATAAAATTTAATTTCAATAGCACGAGTCGAACTGGAGTTATCTTAAGGACACGAAATTGCATAAAAGCGGAAAAACTCCTGCAAGAAACTTTGGAAATGGATAATGCTCTAGTGTACTGCATGTCTACCCACCTATGTAACTTCAAGGTTATATGTCTCATAGTGCACGAGTTATGCTCCAGACAAAAATTAAGTATGAAATTTAACAAAGGGCAGTAACTCCAAAAATATGATGCGCAGAGTTACGCTCTTTACCTGCACTTCCTCCACGAGATCTATACACCTTTGAAGTTTCAAGTTAATAGCTTTAATACTTTCTAAGTTATGCTCCGTACAAAAAGTGTGACAGACAACTCTGAATTTTGTAATATATAAGGAAACAAGCCGATCCCCTAGGAGACTCCGTTTTATTTTAGCAATTATGAGGACTCATTTTTCAAGGGGTCAATTTTATTTTAGCAATTATGGTAGACAGTCACGAGGTGACTATTGGAATAAATGAAATTAAATTCTGGCCATTGGCTTTACAGAAGAAAAGATTTCAAAGTGAAATTCTTCTGGTTGCCATCGCAACCAGTTCTATATGAGTCAAATTTATTTTAGCAACTTTTGTGAAGGACCACCAAAAGATCATTCATGCCAAGTTTCATCTGTTTCTACCCGGTGGTTTCAGATGAGGTGTCGTTTAAAGCAAATTCTTGACAACACATGATGTACTCATGATGATCACAATAGCTAAATAAAGAATGAAAAATAAAGAAATTTCAAGTCATCGTTTTCTTATATCTTTTTTATTTTGTAAGTTTTAAATAGTTTTGTTACAAATTAAGTTAGTGGTTTCTACAGCCAGAACAGAACTAGTTCTGTCAGTAGGCCACTTCCCCAACCGATTGATATCAAAATGCTCCCATATACATATACTAGTCCGCACAATGTGGACTTTGGCATTGTTCTGCATAGTAGCTTTTGTGCAATAGTAAATGTTCATTCAGGTAGGAAACACAATGGCACAAAGTTTCCGCTTGCCATTTCCTTCGGGTCTTCTTTTCATCCAGTAACGAAAGCTAACATTCCTAAGAACAAGTATGTTATTTTCATTTTAATAATGAATGCCAAAATTTTGCGATCTGAAAGAGATGCATTAGCTACAATGAATTTCTTGTTTTTCAGAAAAGATCTCTGAAAATTAACTATATGCATGACTATTTCTGCAAAATTACCAAATTAGGTGATGTAATGTAAGTGATAAATCCCACCTTGATGTTCAAGGATTGCATTCAAAGAAAATCTATTGCAGATTATGTTTACACAATCGCTAAAATAAGCACTTTAAACCTACGTTTCTATTAAAATTTTGATTGTTATAAGATTGTTACTAAAGGGATTTAAGGCCCTTTTTCCTTTTTATACAAATAATCAATGATGATTATAACCTTCAACACCATCGCTGTAATACATATCACAATTCACATACTGTAAAAAAAATGCAAACAAAAAAATGGAATACCTTTCAAAGGTTTTTCAATCAATATTCTTTTTGGTCAACCAAGTCAATAAACTGACTGAAAATACAATCCTTGGAAAGCAGAAATAATAAATAAAAAACAAAAAAATAAAGCGAGTATGCTAGATGAATGACAAGGAAACATTTCGTTAATTTCCACCTTTTGGCACATGATGAGGGGTTGATCTACAGGTTGACGGGGCAACAAATAAAGAGGCATCTTCCAGGTGTTACATAATGCATTACAGCATAGGTATAATGGCTTCTATATCACGTTCTTCAGAAGTAGATTATGACACACGCAGAGAAAAAATAAAAAAATAATAATAAAAAACTCACAAAACACAGCAATTTAGGTCATTCCATTGCTACTTTTCTATAAATTAATTTCTCAAGATTGTCTTTTTTAGGGAATAACTCCCCATGTCATTTAAAGTTAACAATAAAAAACTATACAAAGTAATTTTTAAGCAAAGTGATTTTTCATGATGAAACATGTATTTAGAGGAAATTCCACTCAGAAGAAGAAAAAAAAACCTGACAAATGTCTATAAAAAAAAATGGGCCGAATGGAATCTCCTCTTGCAATATGCATCAATATAATGAAAAACCAAAAAAATAAATACTGTCATTGTATAAGGTCTGTAAATTTGCTTGAAGACGAGTCAAACACTTAATAGTCTTTATTCTAACACTTTAAAAAGAAAGTATGTCAATAATATAAACATAACATGCCATAACAACCTTATCTTTCGATTTCCCATGTCCAAAAAATGAAGAAAAAAAAAATCCATCTATTTCTGTCAAAGAAAACACATCAAAACTACAGAGGAGGATAAAGTTGAGATGGAGCAAGCTGCTCAATGAAGTCAGTTTGTGGGATGTGTGGAGCTAAGTGCCAACCACTATTAATTCTTCAGGATCTTCTTAAAGGACTCGTCTACTGCGTCCAGGAAATCCATTGTGTTCAAGTAGTGTTCTGGCTTCACACTGTGACAAGAAACAGATGCACATTTGTTAAAAAAGGTGTTAATGTAACAAGATTAACATGAATGAAAGAGAAAAAAAATCTTCTAACAAGAGCACTGCAAGCATATGTCTATGCTCCTATTTTATTTTATTTTTTTTTTTTTTTAAACAGTGTGTTCTTTGGAATGCATGTGTCACCTGCTGAAGCAGGACAGGAAAAGTGTGACGGACAGACAGACAGACGAAGGAAAAGTGATCCCTATGTGTCACCTCGCAGGTGACACAAAACCGGCAAGATAAATCAGGTCAAAATGGACCTAAGAGTTATGTCCCTTAATAAGAACAAATATATGAAGTAGCGATGACAGACCATTTCAAAGTTTAGAGTTGTGGCCAAGGTTAAAGTTTTTCACCCAGACAATGCCAATGACAATGAAACAGGAGTGTGGACAATACCTATACTTTATTTTTATTTTTTAAGAAGAAGACAAGCTAAAAGTGATATTATTGCTAGGAAAATATATATACAATAATCATTTCAATGACAACTTGTGAAACTGAGGTGGCGTCTCTTAGGGTCTCCTCCTGGAGATGATTTTATATAATGCATTTTTGCATGGATTTGTGAGTTCTACTTTCAAAATCAGTGAAATACCTGGAAAACAAGCTGCTCTACAAAACAGTGTCCTTAACAGTTTTCATGCAATACATGTAGACAGTGACCTCCTGTTTACTCTACTATTGACTCCATCCCACCCTGATCAGGTAACTTAAAAAGAGGGCCAAAGTGGCCCTATAATGCTTACCAGTGTAAAATAGGCATAATTAAAATAATTCAGGTCACTTATACAAAGTATTATCTGGTTGCCTTCAACTGAAATCAGAGTCAAATTTTCAGATAAAAAGAATTCTTAAGTTCCTTACTTAACTAGACCTCATTTTTCAAGGGATAAACATTAGGCAAAGACCATGAGATTATCAATACAGAACAAACTAATTCAGAAAACTGGTTTCAAAGAAAAATTTATTTAACTTTTAATAAAGAAAAAATTTCTGCTGTGTTCTACATGGTTCAAGTATTTTAGAAACTTTTGCAATGAGCCACCCTAGGATCATTCAAGCCAACTGTCATCGATTTCTATCCAGTGGTTTCAGAGATGTCTTTAAAACATAAAAAAGCAAATTATTAATGACCATGGATAGAGAATAAGACACAGAGTAATCAGTGTAGCAAGTTGTGCTCTGGTGAGCTAAACAAGAGTTCTTTGGAACACATGTGTCAACTGCTAAAGCGTGACAAAAAGTGACAGGCAGTGACAGAAAAAGTATGAGACAGACAGACCACAGAAAAGTTATTTCTGTGTCACTTCTGCTTAGAGCAGGTGACACAAATATCTATCTCTGAAAATGATTAAGTAAACTTAAAACTTACTTCTTCAGTCCATATATACATCCAGCGAGATCCTTGGTCATCTTGCCACTGTCGATGCATTCAACACAAGCTTTCTCAAGGGCCTGGGCAAACTTCTGGAGGTCGGGGTTGTTGTCCAGCTTGCCACGGTGCTCTAGACCTCGGGTCCAGGCATAGATACTGGCCACTGGGTTGGTGCTGGTTGGGTTGCCCTGGTAACAGTCACACTCATTTTGATAAAATTTTATGGTCTTAAAACCTGTAATACTATTCAGAGAAAATATTCAAATGTTTCTTCATTATCATAGACTTTGCAAAAAAAAAAAAAAAAGTTTTAAATTTTCAAAGTTTAAAATACTGCCTCCAAAAAAACATCTGTGGCACATTCTAACTGACAGACATCATGGAAACCACAAAATGCACCTAAAAAACTATATTATTTCTCTGATGTATGAGAGTGGAGTTAAAATTTAACATTGGAAGTCTGTTTAAGATCAATTTCTGAACATGGTATTCCCCAGGTATCTGAATGATATTGTTTCCCAGGACCTAAGACACTTTATTTAACAAGAGGCCCATGATGGCCCTAAATCGCTCACCTGAGATAAATAGGTTGACCCAAGGAACATCTGTACCAATTTATTTTAAAATCTGGACAGTTGTTTTGAAGAAGATGATTTTTAAAGTTTTCATTTTTTTTTCTTTTTGTTGCCATGGCAACCAGAGTTCTACATGGATCAAGTTTATTTTAGCAACTTTTGTGAAGTTTGACCCAAGGATCATCCCTGCCAAGTTTAATCAAATTCTGTCCAGTGGTTTCAGAGGAGATGTTGTTTAAAGTTTTCCCTTTATACATACATGTATAAGGCAAATAAGCCCCGCCCCTGGTGGCCATGTTTTTTTACGGATTAGAATAATTTTAGCAACTTTGGTAGAGGTTGGCCCAAGGAATATCTGTACCAATTTATTTTAAAATCTGGCCAGTAGTTTTGAAGAAGATGATTTTTAAAGTTTTCTTTTTTTCTTTTTCTTTTGTTGCCATGGCAACCAGAGTTCTACATGGATCAAGTTTATTTTAGCAACTTTTGTGAACGTTGACCCAAGGATCATCCCTGCCAAGTTTAATCAAATTCTGTCCAGTGGTTTCAGAGGAGATGTTTATAAAGGTTTCTCTATATACATATAAGGCAAATAAGCCCCGCCCCTGGAGGCCATGTTTTTTTACGGATCAGAATAATTTTAGCAACTTTGGTAGAGGTTGACCCAAGGAACATCTGTATCAAATTATTTTGAAATCTGGCCAGTAGTTTTGAAGGAGATGATTTTTAACTTTTCAAATTATTTTTCTTTTTGTTGCCATGGCAACCAGAGTTCTTCATGGATCAACTTTATTTTAGCAACTTTTGTAGAGCCTCACCCAAGGAACATTCCTGCCAAGTTTCATTAAATTCTGTCCAGCGGTTTCAGAGGAGATGTCGTTTAAAGCAAATTGTTGATGACGGACGACGCACGACGACGGACGAAGGGCGATCACAAAAGCTCACCTTGAGCACTTTGTGCTCAGGTGAGCCAAATAAAACAGATATCAGTCCCACGGCACCTTACGGTCACATTTTGCCATAACCAAATGGTATGAAACCACGTCAACACATATAATAGAAGAATATGATATTCCTCTAAATACACACTCATGCTGCCTTCTGAACATCTCAGGTGTGCAATGATTGAGAAACAAACCCACAACCTCCCTCTGTCAAGGCAGAAACAATTCACTTGACACCCAGGAGTTCAAATTTTAATAAGCACACATTGCAATGAACACTGTCAATCACTAAGATTACTGACCTTCTGGTGCTCCCGGTAATGACGGGTGACAGTTCCGTGAGCTGCCTCAGCCTCGATTGTCTTGCCATCGGGGCACATCAGGACACTGGTCATCAGACCGAGGGATCCGTATCCTAGCAACAATCAGCAATTGTTGTACTTTATAATAGATTCAAAAGATACATCTGATATTATATGGCATAAAATTGGGTGTTTTTCAGCTCTCTTGAGAAGATAACCAAATATCCTTCAATTTGGGATATTTAGTGCAAAAGAAAGAGAAATGAATAACATGTAAAAGATATGACAGGAAATCTCTGAAATGAAAATAACCAATATACTGACCTGCTTATAAACATTTGTTATTTATAAAGTACCCGTGTATAAAAGTTCAAATTGAACCTATTTTCCTTTTGAGTATTTAGAGGGAATTTAAGAATTGGGAAAAAATATTTTCAGGAACAATGAACATAACTGAGTACCAGCTTTCAAAAAAGCCGAATAAAAAAAAATTCCAAATTATACCTTGAGCAACGACATCAGACTGCACATCACCGTCGTAGTTCTTGCAGGCCCAGACAAATTCTCCGCTGGACTTGAGGGCCTGTGCTACCATGTCATCGATGAGTCTGTGCTCGTACCAGATACCCAGCTTCTCAAACTCTGACCTGTAGTTCTTCCTGCAAATATCATACTTATCTCCATGAACACTGCCTGCAATAAATTCTTATTAATGTTTTCTGACAATTTTCAGTTGGTTTGTCAGGTAACTGAACACAGCCTATTTACAAAGGATTGTGCAAGATAAAACCAAGTATGTCTTTTACTAAAGTTTCAAACCCTCAGCAGTCTGCAAGTTATCTTTTTTTAACTTGGGCGACATATGGGCTCTTATACCAGGAAATCTTTGTACTTGAGAGAAAATTTGAAACCTAAATATATTTCCATGCATTGAAGAATTTTAAGGAGGCATTTTAGGGGATTCATTATCAAAAACTTTCAAGGGATTGAATTTTGATCACAAATCTCTTTTCATACCCTTTATGACAATGTTTACAATTTAACCAGATTATTAAAGAGAAAACTGGGCTCACAAAATGTTGGATACCAGGTAAAATTCTGCTGACCCCTGTCTCTTAGACTGCCAGATATTTTTGGACTGCCATAAGTCATTTTTCTTTTACTTTTTTTTCCCTTGCTGAATGCAGACAAGGGAGGCAAACTTCACGGAATTATATTTTGGCTTTCATCTTATCATTGTAAAGTTTTATCCAATGTGTCCATGTAATCAACTCTAGGGGAAAAACCTAAGTTTTTTTTCTTTGGAGCCAAGTATCAGCCCCCATTTGTTATTAAAGGCTCAACGAAAAACATCAACATTTTGGTCAAGTATAAAAAAATGACTAACTGGTAAATATCCTCAAAGATGTCCTTGAATCTTCCGTCATAGCGTTTCAAGATGGTGTTCTTGGTGCTCATGTACAGGGGCCACTTCTTGTTGATGGCATATTGGAAGCAGGAGTGGGCGAACCCAGTGATAGACTAAAAAAGAAAACCATGATGAGAAACACACTCTACTAACAGATGAACAGGTCAGCTACTCCTTTTCTAGGATACAATTAGTGAAAACAAAAAAGTCCACTTAATCAGGAAAATGTCATGTCAAATTTACAGATTGTAAACAAAAAAACTAACAGAAGTCAAAACTAACCGTGTCTCCAGGACACCAAAAAGTGGGACAGAATTGACATGCTAGGTGTTGTCAGGACATTTAATTTTATGGTAAATTAAAGTTAACACATTATACAATAAAATTATTGAAATAAAGCAAGTCTAGTCAGAATATACTTTTTATTGAGTTTTAAACATAATAAAGCCTTTACCTCTCATCATTTTCTGTCATTATGCATGCTGTCAAATAAATGACAAATTCCGGATTTCTTCAGGATTATTTTTTCAGAGATGAGAATTAGCCATCACTGTGTATCCTAGATATCATACTCCACTCGGCAATTTAACCCTTTCCCTCATATATATATATATATATATATATATATACCAAATTTAATTACAAAATCCTCATTTCCAGACCACTGAGGAGCAGCGAACAGCATAAAACCTGATCAGCCTGCGAGTTCGCAGGCTGATCTGGTTTTATGCTGTTCGCATAGGTCTTTTCATGGTGTCTTCTATGAGGGAAAGGGTTAAGACCACACTTACCTCATCTGTGTTGTACATGGCCATGCCACAACCACCACCATTTTTGAAGGTGAAAACCTCAGTGACTTCCGGCTTTCCTCCCTCAGGTGTGTAGACAATCTCAAACTTTCCTGGGCCTGGGATAACCATGTCCTTTGCTCGGTACTGAACAATAACACAAATAATGATACACAAATATTTATTTGGTATCAAAAGTATGAAATCATATCAGGAGAATTTTTTTCATACCAAATCAATACGAATTGAAGATTCTTTACATCACATTAACCCAAACAGCCATTTCCCTGTCATTCATGTATGTGTCTATTGTTCATTATGTGGGGAAATCCCATGACAAATTTACATCTATGGCATACCTGAAGCAAGTAAAAAAGTACATCTGCTAAAACATTTAATATTATTTCCTGAAACCAACCTGCTTAATTCCCTCAGAATAGGGTCAGCCATGTTTGTATAAATTACAAGCATGCATTAGAATACACTTGAGTTGTGGTGCGTGGTACTATTTGTTGATATTACACATATGAAATTTAAAACATTACATGACTGCATTAACTTGTAAACAAGTGGGGTTATGCGATAAATAACATCCATAAAAGCCTAAGTTACATATTACATCCCTATTTAATTTTGTCGCTATGACAATATATCAGCCATATAAGGACATCCAGCTAACAACAGGTGGGGGAAGTCGCCGAGGGCACAGAGGGACCAGGAGGATCCACCAACCTAACGAAGTCAGCCTGGCTTTTTTTTCTGATGTTGGGAAAACGGCCTTGGGGAAAATATGCCTTTTTTTTTTCATTGGGGAAAGTAAAAGACACAAATTTGAGGAAAACTGCATGAATTTGAAGAATTTTTCAAAGGGGACGGCACCTGATAAAGGAAAAAAGCCCTGTCAGCTAGAAGGCTTTAATCCTAACAAGCGACGTTATACTTCTGTGCATAACATACGAACTTGACATTTGACTTTCTATAACAGAGCTTGCAATTAAAGTGGAAAGTAAACAATCATTAAAGTTGAGCAAATACCAGTAGTTGCAGGATTAAGATTTTTTGATCAACATGACCTAATTCCTATAAATCTAAGTCAATGTCAAGGTACTGGCTTGAATTTTAATCAGTGATTTATCTACCTGCAAATCATGAAATTTAAATCTGAATAATTCACTGAATTTGTAAACTTGAAGAAAAGACAGAAATAAATGTAGATAAAACGGAATTGAAGTGTCTTTCTATTACCTGATCTCCAAAGGCATGTCTGCCAATAGTGATGGGATTTGTCCAGCCAGGAACCAGACGAGGGATCTTCTGGCAGATGATTGGTTCCCTGAACACGGTGCCACCCAGAATGTTCCTGATTGTTCCGTTAGGGCTGAGCCACATCTTCTTCAGCTTGAACTCTACAAAAATAAAATAAATATGAAAAACATTCCATTTAACACTAGTAGAGGTTTTTATTACCTCTGATATTAGTCTTCTACCTCCCAAATTATAAGAACTCTCTATATGCAAGGATACAAAGTTAAGGAGAAACAGCAATTGTACCAACAGTTGTAAAACTCAGTTGGGATAAATCAAGCATTAAGATAACATGAGCTTTAGTGTAACAAACCTATAAACTAAAACTTTATATAATACATCAGAGTTGATGTGAATTTTTGGATTCTTCCTTAAAACTAACTTAGAATCTTGACACAGTTACATATTTAAGGTTTATGTGAGTTTTGTGCATAGTTGGGTCTTTTTCTCATCATGGGCCTAGGTGAATCAATACCACATTTTGAGGAGTAAAATCTCCTTTTTTATTTGGAGAAGTCTGTGATGTAAACATCAATTTCAGTCATTTGGAGACTGTCTACTTGTAGTTTTGCCACACTGTAGTATCATGCAATACACTTTGGTATGTTGCCGCCAGGGATCGAACCCACAACCTCCTATTCACAAGAAGATGCTCTAACTACTCGTCCACAGGGGACGGTGTATACAAGTTTGAGACAAAAGGGATGAATAGTTATTTCAGGTTGACACCCAAAATACAAAATGTGACACTGAGACTCTGAAAACGGAGCCAAGGTCAGACCTGACATGGACCACACCCACCTTCCACTCGCTCCTCGTCAGGAGTGATGGTGGCACACTTGATGCCCACACTGTACTTCTTGATGGCCTCTGCAGCATCGATGGTCACCTGATCATCTGTGGCGTCACGGTAGGGCAGTCCTAGATCATAGTACTTGCAGTCCACATCCAGGTAGGGGAAGATAAGCTGGAGGACAGAAACAACGATTCAAGTCTACACAACTCACCAGTCTGAACAATCAACAGGGGAGAGGCTGAAATTTGATTATTGGACTCCCCAGACATTTAGAGAACTGTACCATGCTTTAAAGAATTAAGTTATTGAGCTGGAGTTAACAATCACTGTGATAGTATACTAACAGGGTTTTTCTGCCTATTTTGGGAAAGGGATCCAAGCCGCCAATTAACATGACGCCAAAACGCCCCAAAATGAATATGCATATCGTTTTAACCAGTGAAAAGCTGTACAAACCTCGACAAACAAATGCATGTGAATCTTGCTTTCAATAGTTACCTTAGTTCAACAACCTCCGACAAACATTCGGGGGCGGGGCTATACCAGTTTTGGCGTCAAGTTAATTAGGAATAAATATCGACATATTTCACCTAATTGTGAATTTTTAAGAAGCAGAAAAGCAACTTATGTGTAAATTTTTGTTTTAAAAAGCATTTCATTTCATTAGCACAAATAAAAAAAACACTTAATTAAAAAAAATATATATTCTTTTTTGCCAATTTGGAATAATATCAATTTCCAATTGGGAATTGAACCCTTCAAATAGGCAGAAAACACCCTGGCTACACCCAGCTACTTGAAAATCCAGGAAGGTCACCCAAGTGTACAGAAGCACATGGGTAGAACTTCTGATTCAATAAATTATAAAATGTATTTATTCTGCTCATCATTTGCTAAAATTACACAGGGCTACAGATCTGTCAGTATTACATTTTTTTGGTCAATTAAAGGACTAGAACACTCCGGTAGATGGAACTTTCTACTTGCCATCCAACTTGGTTGACATATTTTGAGGTAAGCATCATAACAAGGTTTGGTAATGATTGGTCATTGCATTTGCAAGATTTGAATGTGAGCATTTTTTGTCTTTTCCTAATTTCCTAATCAGTTCAAGGGACCTTGCAGGCCGTTTTTACTTCTGATGGGGAATAGGCTTAATACCCGATTATGCACATGTGTGCTTGTGAAAGCACATATATATATTCTTAAGAAGGTCCTTAGGTAAATAGAAAATGGGGAAAAAATGTCTGAATTTGAAAAAAAAAAAAAATAATGGAGAAGACTACAAAATGAATGGCCTTTAAGTAAAAAAAAAAAAAGCTCTTAACTTTCTAGCCAATAATCAAACTTGACAGAGATTTTTCTGAGTGAATTTTTGGGGTAAAATTACTACCTTTTGCAGGTGGCTTCCCCTAGACTAAAACCGACATTTACCCCGAATAATTACAGTAAATTACCTAAGGTATTTTCCCCAATTATTTTTTTTTCTCTCAAAAGACATAAATCATTAATTTTTAATGAAATTTGTGTTATTATAATTTTAATATTGATTGAAACTTTCTATGACATATGGTAATCCCCTTGTTAATTTAATTTTTTTTCATATTTTATGACTTCACAATTTTTTACTTATAACACTTTATTTTCCCAATATGAAAGCCAAAGGTGGTACAAAAAAAAATCTAGATATAAAGAAAATAATTGCTGTATCTGGCTGAGGTAAATCAATGACAACCCACGTTATATGACGTGTGGCACAAATGGTATGACCATATGGCCCCCATTAAGTTCACATCAGTGGGAATGATGCCAGCCCGTAGATTCATTCAGTACTGTACCCCTGTACACAAT
This sequence comes from Solen grandis, assembly GCA_021229015.1. NCBI lineage: Eukaryota > Metazoa > Mollusca > Bivalvia > Adapedonta > Solenidae > Solen > Solen grandis. The sequence continues at coordinate 44,640,617 of CM037784.1, read as the reverse complement.
GAAGGAACATTATCAGCCATTCACATGTATCCTATATTATCGAAGCTCCTCTTCAGAGAAATGGTGCAACACAATAAGTACAGGTAAATTAATAGTGAACATAGGCTACTATACCATGGGTGGACTTAATTTATGTATATACCTGTAGCACTAAATCAATACCCATAATCTGGGAACAAAGCAGTTCACAAACAACACATGGCTAGACTACAGATAGCATTGTGAATGTAACTGTACAGTGCTAGGGGAACGGAATGTGGATAATGAACTGGCCTGTATGTAAACCACAATGACATCTACTACAGTAGTATGACCTTCAAATTTTACATGATCAGCAAATTTAAACCCTTTAAAGTGGCTATAGGTTTATAGATTTAAAATGCTTGAATCATGAGTCAAATGAGCAGTTTTTTATTTTTTCTCTGTCCACTACTCATAAATAATTTTGTGTCCACCAACTTATAAATCTACAACAAGTTCATAACTCTTTGTCATGCTTGTCACAGAGATGTTTTTATAGTGAAAGAAAAAAAGAAAAAGTTTGGATTGTTATGAAGATAACAAAATGCACAAAAACTGCCATTAAAAATAAAGTACACACTTTCAGTACATTAAAAAAGTAAAAAAAAAACCCTGTAAAATTAGGATTAATTTCTGTATAGCTTTATGTTTTAATAACCTCTTTTTTAAGCAAGAGGAGATGGGTTCAGCTTCTATTAGACCATAGTCATATTTGAAACTGTACAATGCTCAAATAATATTGAATATATACTTTCCCAATAAGGCTTCCTTAACTGGTTATTTTCTTTGGGAAATGGAAGCTTTGGGGAATATTAGCCCAAACTTTATTATAAAACAGAACTGTAAATACAGATTCTTTAAAGTGAAAAGTTACAGTTGATTTAACTGCAACTGAATATTATTGCTAAAACCACTCTTGGAGTAAGAGTTTCAATACATTTTATGTATTCCCATTTAAAAAAAAAAAATTGCATTCAACAGCAAATTGGCAACAGTAATCGGTAATACAATTCACCACAAAACAATTACATGTAGGGCCAACTGATGTTAATGTTGACTCAAAGAGGCAGTGTCAGAGGAGAAGGTAGTTTTCACTTCACTTTTAATAAAAACTGAACAGATTTTCTAATTTAAAATTTAATCTCTCAGAAAATGAAGTTTGTATGCTGAACATTTTTTTAAAAAATATTTGATATGAATTTTAAAAGGAACACTTTTGGACATTTCTTCAGGTGAGGCTGCCAAGGCATGCAGGTTACAGCTCAAGTGCATTTTTTAATATATATGTTCTAATACGCAACAAATGCAAGTGCAAATGTAATCCGACAAACCAAACAAGCCTACCAAGCAGCAACTAGGAAAGAATTTTCTTCAGTCATTTTGCATGCTTTTAGCATTTTTCATCAAAACCTTTGTGACTTTCATAAAATTTTAAGTGACTCCCTTGAAATTAAAAGGATACAGAGACCCCAATTCAAGTCCAAGCAGTTTTTGGTCAAAATATTTGGCGAATATAGGAGGCATTCCCCCCTGTCTGGAATATATATTCCCCCCCCCCCATTTTTTTCATTTTCCCCCTCTACCATATTGTGTGCATGGACTTACTGTTGCAGTGTCATTATTAAATATTATATTCTTAATAAAACTGTTCAAATATGTTATATTATTGTTCTCATTATTCATTTATGCAATAAAACATCATTAAATAAGAGTAAAATACAATAAAACACCTACATAATACATAGTAGAAAAAAGGATTATCCCCTCCATTGTTTGGCACTCTTTATCCCCCCTATGGAAAACCGAACACAACAAACAAAAAAAAACACTGCCAAGTGAGATATCGTTTGACAAACTGTCATTGGATTACAGAATACGGGTATATACAAGGTGTACTCCAAGCTCTGTGTTTTTTGTAAAAATATATTGTTAAAATCTTGGCACATTGCCAAATATTGCAGACCATCTTATTTAAATTTTGATAATGGTAATTTTGATGATGAACAAAAATTAAGAAGACAAATATCTGATTAATGTCAATCATGGTTGATATAAAGAAAACAATGTCTGTATATGTGTTCATCTAAAAATAGAAATATGGTTATATATCATTCAGCCATTCCATCAATTGCTTGCATCAGAGTCTTTGTTGGTATGTACTGAACTTAAAGAAACATGAGGGGAAATTTTTTTTATCTACTTTTAAAAGTTTTCACAACAGAAGGAAAAATGTATCATTGAAAATGCAGTTGAGATACAAATATATGGAAATGTATTGCACATTTTTATGATTCATCAGGGATATAACTACAGGTGCGTAAATTTCTACCATGGTGAGTGAATAATAGTGCGGGGCAAGTGAGAAACTAGATAATTTGTATATTTATTGATTTTACTTTCCGCAGGTTGGGGAGATTTAGTAGGAATTTTACACTTCTGAACTACACTTAGTCCAGAGGAAACATACCCAACTGTGGTTCAAAAGGATGTGGGTTCAAACCCTGCCAGGGGCAAGATTTTTAGAATAAGTTGTTAAGATTGATGTACAAAGCAAATAAGTTTAAACCAGTTTTAAATTACATTGGGATTGTTCAAAATTATCAAATAGGTCCCTTCAGACTCCAACCACTTTGAACAACCCTTATGTTGTTCATACCCAGATGACCCATCAAAATGTGCAAAGTGATCCTTAATCTAACTTTCCTGATGTTTCTGTTCATTGTATTCAAGTCACATGGGCTCACTTCCTTGTGATTTACAATTATATGCCAACGAAAGGCTATACAGTTAATTTGGTATATATGGCATACAAGCTTTATGTTAAGACTCATAACATACATTTCATTTTTAGGATGAATATGTCACAGCCCCAAATAGTGGAAACAAATTACCTTTTCCTTAATTTTCTCCCAGATGATTCTTGTCATTTCATCTCCATCCAGTTCAACGACTGGGTTTGCCACCTTGATTCTCTTATCCTGACCATCTGTAAAATATTAAAGCATAAATAATTCACAATTTTAAAGAGCATGACAATCACATTTTCAAATTTCTTAGACCATTCTTAAAGTTCATATGAGCAAAATTTAGAAAGTACTGCCAGTAATACCCGAAAGGGGAGTTTGTGCAGTATATATAGATAGATAGATAGTACTCTTAAACAAGAACAAACACAGCATGCGGATGCCAACACTTTCTTGTTAGGTTGCTTTGGTTTTTTTCTTAAGTCAAAATGGACCTAAGAGTTAAGGCCCTTGATGAAAATGTAGCCCTGGTGATAGTACACAAGTATATAAAGTTTGATGACAGATGGTTAACTGTTAAATAGTTTAGAAGTTGACTAAGGCTGAAAGTTTTTCATGATGTTGACACCTCAGCATTTTTTTCTTTGAAAACAGACAAGCTTAAAAACACTAACCCCCACCCCCACCCAATCAGTTTCAGATATCTCTCAGTATCACTTGTGATATAGTTTAAAGCCAAAAGCAAATTAAGTGTGAAAACAATATTCAAAACTCATTTGAATAATAAACTTTACATTTTCTTCCTTTCACTTATAATAAATAAAACCCTATGCTGCCCCCCCCCCCCCCCCCACTTCTACTTTCTTAACTTGTCGGTCATGGCTAGACCTATTGTTCAAATTAAGCTTTAAATAGTCAGTGACATATAATGACAGTTCACAAGTTTCATACATAGATAATTATACACCTAAAAATAATTGAAAAAAAGATGCAGTAATTCGAAATGGTTTATTAATTAAATAGTTATATTAAGTTTGCTCGTCGATTTGCCATTGGAGACAATGTCCATGCCCTTCAAAGGTGAGAGTAGTCCCGATTAAATTAATAAAATGTACATGTAAAACACTTACAGTTCCTAGTCTGTGTGGCATTTATGGCTGCAGGTGCAACATAATTTTGCAAAGAATTGCCAACACGGCAAAGACTCTTAGCAACTTTAGCAATAGGACTTGCCATTTTACCACGAAGAAATGTTCTTGCTTGCTAAGACCGACCGGCACCGGAAGTGAAAGAAAGCTGTACACTACAGAGGTGACATAGTATTTTAAACAGACTTCCGGTTCACAGACTAAATGTTAATTTCATGTTCATAAATGACAAAAACTAGTCATTAGCTGGAGAAATATTTTTAACATATAAAGTCTAACCAAACCGTTTAGTAAAATGTTTATACAGTTGATAAGAAAAAAAGAGGTCAGTTGGTTAATAAGACATTACCCCCTCTCTTAAAATGGATAATCCCTCCGTTCTGATGACGTCAACAGAATCAGTCTTCCGATTGGTCAATTTCGGCCTTTCTCGCGCGGAGGCCATAGTTTCCGTGGCGAAGACTTTAGCCCTGACCGGACGGCTCTAACTTTGGCCGAATGAGCTGCTAGTGCATCCTTGTAAGTTTTACTTGAAACTCAGTCTAAATGTTTGTCTTGTCATCTTTATGATTGATTTGCGTTTTTGTTTAGAACTTTGCTGTTAATCAATGTATGCATAGGTAGTCAGAATATGTCAACTGTTGAACTGACCTTCAATATTTAAGAAGTGACATTGTATTTTTCTAAATATTTCTTTCCAGATTTAATTGTAATTGAAATGTTTATATGCCATTTATTGATGACAAATTGTAGAACATGCTGGCATTAGGAATTGTTGCTGACAATGCAAATGCAAAAATCACGTGCGTATAGACTGATCAGGAGCAAGGAATATTTTTTCTCTTTTTTTTCTCTCTATCATATTTGACGTCCTCGTTTTCAGTATTTGCAACATTGTTTAACATTTAGGCTTTAATATTATCGTTCGTTTAACCTCTTAGCTATACATGATTTTCCATCCTCAACTATCACAGGTTCTGAAAATCTAAAACAGTTTTGCTGTTTTATCCTTCTGCAGAAGAAAAATATTTGATACCAAAAAGACCTAACTCCAGAAGAACAAACACAGTGTTTTCTTAACTTGTCAGTCATGGGTAGACCTATTGTTCAAATTCAATATAAAAAATAATTGAAAAAAAAAGATGCAGTAATTCGAAATGGTTTATTAAATAGTTATATTAAGAGAGGACAATTGGAGAGTTATCTCATTCGTGATATATGATAGTCCTATAAATAAGCCATAGCATATCGATTTTACGATTTTGACATTTACTTGATACGCTGTGCCTTATGGCTCGCCATATACATTGATGTAGCAAATGCCATGTAAAATCTAATGCGCTACGTTTTCATTCATCATAAGCATAAAAATCGGCAATTCATTATGAAAACAAATTGAACCTATAGCAGACATAATAATTTAACATTAATTAAGGAAAGTGTAATATATTGACATTTAGAGGGTGAAATACTTTATCAAAAACTTTGCTTGCCTTTTTTCTGTTTGTATCCTCCATTACCTACAAAGAACACCGAGTGCTCCGAATAGAACGTGAACAATCAGGGTTAAACTGGGAACACAAATTAGGGGTAGGCAAAATTTGTCTTGTAAACTATATCATGTTTAAAGTCCAAAATAAACATTTCCAATGTTAGAAACATTTATATTGTGTAGTGAGCGATGTTAGATGATAATATTTTAGTGAATGAGAATTATCTCACTCTACATCATTAATTTGACTATATTTATTTCGTCTAAATAATTTTGGCTATTCCGTATATTTTACATAACGCTGATTTACACAGGAATATGGTGGACAATTGACAACATCAATTGATGTGTCAACTGCAAATGGATTTTTTGACATTATAATGGTAATATTTCAAACTTTAATGTGATCACTAAATATGTTTTTGTGTTTCTTTTCTATATATGAGAGTTATTTTGTCAACAGGCACGTGATACTTAATTTAGTGTTTTGCTACACGGACCTCTATGGGAGGCAATAGACTTCGCATATCTGTTGAAAGTAAAAATGTTAGAAATTAGTCTTGAATTTTAAAGGTGAATTATGATATGTGAAGGCTTATTTATAGGACTAGATATATGACTGCCCATGTGCACTCTTTAATTTTTTCCTCTCAGGTAAGTTCTTTGGAATAAAAGCAAGGGTTTGATACAAACCTTAAAAAAAAAAATAGAAGAAAAGTTCATAAGTCAGGAATGCAGACCATCAATCTACCTATAAAACTTTTTCCACATTCACAAAAAAAAAAAAAAAAAAAATTAACAACAGGAAAACACAGAAACTGACTTAGCTGTTTTAATACAGACTTTTAAAAAAAATATATCTTTATTACACTAAGTATAACATGTATACAACAATACAACATAGGGATACAGCAATACACCATTTTATTTCCATATAAGATTCTGGTCGGTTTTGATTGATGATCAGATAGAAAACTAACACATACACACATCATCATTTTGGTGTTGCAATAGTGGTATTAATAATGATTGAAATGTGAGAAAGACAGCTAAAGATGGAAAGAGAGAACAATGGTTGATCAATATTCTAAACTTTATATGAAAGGCGATTGAGGGGGATAGAGTATTACAATGTAATAAATCGAATTGTCAATTTACAGCATAAATCTAAATTTAGGAGTTCATCATCAACCTGAATGAGCTTGTGGATGTGTGTATTATTTGCAACTGTAAAGCCGCCTTTGGCCACATAGTACACATATACATACATGCAATATGGTTACACACAATTACATTTAATACAATAATAATGCAATATTAATATATATGCATATTCCACATGATCTACAAAACAATTTCAAATTTTTCAAACACAAAAAGATGTCCTTTATATATGTCGCTAACTTACCCTTTTCAATAGCTGTGATCTGATAATCGTATTTTTGTAACATGCATTCTTACTTCTTTTTCTTTGAAATTTTATGAAATACCTACGTTCGAGTTTTCTATATCTGTAATCGCTTATTCTCCTCTATAACATTGGAAAATAATTGGTCTCTTAACAAAATCCCCCAATATATTATTAAACCTCAAATTCTCCAGCTATAATGATCTCATACTTAACTAAGCAAAAGCAGTATATATAGAATATGGGGATAAACTATTATAAATTTTATCTTAATTGAAATTACGAAGTAATACATGTGGAGA
>CM037784.1:44583402-44633402 GCA_021229015.1 Solen grandis | reverse complement strand
ATGAATTGCATGATATAAATGACTTAAATATTATTGTAAGATTGTTTAATCAAAAGTTTTCTCCACCAATATGAATTTAATGGAACATTTTAGGCATTTATCTTTTCTGCAAGCGGTTTCGGAAAACACATGGTGCTCAATAGAACCGCTTGATCGTAAAATCAACTCATGACATCTCGACGTAAATAAAGCATTGAAATACACAAGATGTTTTCGTAATAATTTGTTTAATTAATGCTTTTTTATAAGTGCATCAACATTTAGCATGAAAAAAAAATGGTATTGATTAACAAACCAGAAAAACTGATTTGAAAATCGGCGTAGTTTCACACTAAAGGTTCTCACGTGCACCATCAAAACCCGTACATACCAGACCGTACATAACTGTAACATTACAAGATCTGTAAATGAAAATGAGTTGTTTTCGAGATTTATAATGAAACATTTATAGTAAGATAATGCATTTAATCAAAAGTTTGTTTCATTTTTATGTGAAATTATTCCGAACTTGGCGAGATTTTTATGGTATACTTTAAAAATTTTCGGCACGTTCGTCTTTTTCTACCCCGTCTTATAAACGAGTCAAAGCAAAATTCTACAGATTTGGGGATTGGAAAGGGGGCCCCCATCTTATAAGCGAATAGTCTTATAGTCGAGTAAATATGGTAGTTGCCTCCTTCTGTTGATGTGCCAAAGTTATTTGAACAACTGTTTGAACAACAGTTTTATTAGCTCCAGTTAAGGATTTTATTTTACTTATTTCTTAACAAGAAATGACTAGATCGAAATAACTTTGGCAGAACAAATGAGAAACCTTTTTGAATTTAAAGTATCTTTGATAATCATGGTAACACTAAACATAAAGAATGGCCAAATTATTATAGTTAGAAATAATTATAATTTTCTGAATTGAAACTTTTTAATTCAAAATTGATATCTTTAGTAATCTTTTGGATACTTAAAAATATTTATTTCTGAATTTTTTTATAGTTAATTCTGAAAAAAATTCTAATACTTCTGATACTTTCTCCTTGAAGCACAATATGCTAGACTTGTCATCCACTGAATCTTGAAAAGTATGACGAAAGATTTGATTACAAAAATCAGTCGTTTTTGAGACTGGTAAATACCTACGTTAGTAACTTAAACCGTTCTTATGGCCTCAAATTTTTCATTTCATTATGTCATCATAGGTGACAAACTTGTCTCCTTCTTTTCTACACAGGGGACTTGAATAGTGCATTTATGATCATTTCATCCTCAGCTGACATTTTTCCACAGAAATGATGTAGAACGATTGGCGGCAAGTCATAAAATAATTTTCGGGAAATTTAAAGGATTTTAAAAGCAATTATACATAATATCTACGATCTTTTATACAAATATATTTCTACTGTTCTCAGATACAAATGACAGTTTCATATTTACATCTATTTATCTGTTTACATGTCGATTTCATTGTCGTACACTGTAAACAAACACCCTGCGCACCAATTAGTGCCTGCGCACGAAACTGCTGTAAACATTAGAAAAGACCGACCAGATGACCACAATTTTTATGCTCCCAGAAGGGAGAGCATATAGCTGCCGCTTTGTCTGTCCATCTGTCAACCGTCTGTCATAATTTTGTCAGGAGCATAACACAAAAACTATAAGAGGTATCAACTTGAAACTTCATTTGTAGGTAGACCTCCATAAGGAGAAGTGCAGTGCACAAAAATGATAACTCTATTTTGCATGATTTTTAGCTCACCTGAGCACAAAGTGCTCAAGGTGAGCTTTTGTGATCGCCCTTCGTCCGTCGTCCATCGTCAACAATTTGCTTTAAACGACATCTCTGAAACCGCTAGACAGAATTTAATGAAACTTGGTCGGAATGTTCCTTGGGTGAGGCTCTACAAAAGTTGCTAAAATAAATTTGATCCATGTAGAACTCTGGTTGCCATGGCAACAAAAAAAATAAAAATGAAAACTTTAAGAATCATCTTCTTCAAAACTACTGGCCAGATTTTAAAATAAATTGGTACAGATGTTCCTTGGGTCAACCTCTACCAAAGTTGCTAAAATTATTCCCATCCGTAAAAAACATGGCCGCCAGGGGCGGGGCTTATTTGCCTTATATGTATATAGGTAAAACTTTAATCAACATTTCCTCTGAAACCACTGGACAGAATTTGATTAAACTTGGCAGGGATGATCCTTGGGTCAACCTTCACAAAATTGCTAAAATAAACTTGATCCATGTAGAACTCTGGTTGCCATGGCAACAAAAAGAAAAAAAAAATGAAAACTTTAAAAATCATCTTCTTCAAAACTACTGGCCAGATTTTTTAAAATAAATTGGTACAGATGTTCCTTGGGTCAACCTTTTTATCTCAGGTGAGCGATTTAGGGCCATCATGGGCCTCTTGTTTATATTAAAATTTTGTCCAGAGCTTGGCACAAAAACTATAGGAGGTATCAACATGAAACTTCATAGGGAGATAGATCTCAATAAGGAGAAGTGCAGTGTACAAGAACCATAATACTATTTTGCATATTTTTAGCTCACCGGAGCACAACGTGCTCATGTTGAGCTTTTGTGATCGCCTTTTGTCCGGCGTCCGTGCGTCTTGCTTCAACTTTTCCTTTAAACAACTTCTCCTCCAAAACCGCTGGATGGATTTTGACCAAACTTCACATGAATCATCCTTTTGATGCCCTCTATCAAAGTTATTTTGATTGAATGAATAAGTAGGTCACTGGAGCTAAAAAAAGATTTTTAAAATGCAATTTTAGAAAATCTTCTCCTGCAAAACCATAAGGCCTAGAGCTTTAATATTTGGTGTGTAGAATTGTCTTATGAACCTCTACAAAAGTTGTAAAAATCATTACCCTGGGGTAAAATTGGCCCCGCCCCAGGGGTCACTTCATTTTTCATAGGTTTATATAGGGAAAAACAAAGAAAAATCTTCTCCTGAGAAACCACATGGCCTGGAGCTTAGATATTTAGCATGTAGCATTGTCTAGTGGATCTCTACAAAAGTTGTTCAAATTATCACCCTGGGGTCAGAATTGGCCCTACCCCAGGGGTCACTTGTTTTACATATAGTTATATAGGAGAAACGTTAAAAAATCTTCTTCTCAGAAACAATTTGGCCTTGAGCTTAGATATTTAGTATGTAGCATCATCTAATAGTCCATTACAAAGATTGTTCAAATCAGGGCCATACAGTGATAAATGACCCTGCACCAGGGCTCACTTATTTAACAGAGAGTTATATAGGAAAAACTTGAAAGTCTTTTCCTCTGAAACCATATGGCCTAGAGCTTAGATATTTGGTATGTAGTATTACCAGGGTAAAATGTTTAAGATTGCATTATATTAGATTTTTGTCTGTTTTAAAGTTAAAAACCTTGAAATCAGTTGTTGCAGTGATACTCGGGTGAGCGATTTAGGTCCATCATGACCCTCTTGTTTAGTTATTGCCCTTTGTTATTTTTTATATTGAAATTTTGTCTTGAGCATAGCACAATAACTAAATGAGGTATCACCATGAAACTTCAGTGGTAGATAGATCTCAATGAGGAGAAATGCAGTGTACAAGAACCATTACTTTATATTGCATAATTTTGGGGTTATTGCCCTTTGTTATAAAAATTTTGTCTGGTGCATAGCACAATAACTAAAAGAGGTATCACCATGAATCTTCATTGGTAGATAGATCTCAATGGGGAGAAGTGCAGTGTTTAAGAACCATTACTCTATTTTGAATAATTTTGGGGTTATTGCCCTTTGTTATTTTTCATACTAAAATTTTGCCCGGAGCATAGCACAAAAACTAAAAGAAGTGTCACCATGAAACTTACTAGGTAGATAGAGTTCAGTGAGAAGTGCAGAATAAAGGAACCACAACTGTATTTTGCATAGTTTAGGAGTTATTGCCCTTTGTTATTTTTCAAACTTTACGTACAAGTCTGATTCTCAAAAAACAAAAACATCTTAATCTCTGATTCCTGCTTTTCGCCCTTGGTCATACATATTTTTCTTTGTAAAACTGAATTATAATATTTAGTGAAACACATATTTGAAATAAAAAAAAGTCCTTTGGAACAAGCATTTATTCGGGAGTTGTTTTTCTCGATCTTTTACAGAACAAACAATACTGGTGTCTAGTTAGTTCTGTCACAGTTGTGGTAATGTGCGATGAGATTCTACGAATATTCGAAATTTGAACATAGGAATACATTTGCCAACCTTGAATATTCGGTTCACTGATTATTCGAGTGTATCATAATGTTCAGCCCTTATTTTCAAATTTAAAATGAATGAAATTCATTTTTTTTTTTTTTCATTTTTGTATTTGAAAAATGTATATCAATACAATTACAAAGAAAAACCATGGTATTTGAGAAAAAACACAGTTTGTACTGTGGCCATTTCGTACCACTGTTAAACCGCACACCTCTATAAATTGATTACACAGCCCAAGTCACATAACTCTGGTTTCATTTTTGACAAAATTATGCCTCCTTTTGTCCTTTTTGTTTTTTTCAAGCAACCATTATAACGGCTGTTAAAGATGTTACACTAAAATTTCAAACAAACAAGGATATATTTCTCCATCACAGTGGTGCTTTAGGGATATTAATCGCGTTTAGTGATAGCTCTAGTTGAATTTTGGTCAAGCAGTGTCAAAAAGTTGGTCAGTTTCTTGACCTAGTCTCAAACTGAGCGATTTTTGATAGTTCAACACTACTAATGAATGAACGTCTTCTTCATTTACAACCCATTTCTTGAGGCAATGAAGTCAAAGAATGACCTAATGACTATGATGTTTGTAACAAGCTGTACTTCAGTCGATGCCGGGAAAAGACACCCTTTGCCCAAGTCCTGTAAAATTAAGGAGATTTGAGGATTATCTTTCCTGCATGCTAAATAATCAGTCATCAGGAAGGGGTGTTTTTCTTCAATAATTTGGTGTTCTTTATACTGCTACAGTAATAAGTCATTAGTCCTCACCATAAATATACAGTGCCCTCCAAAAGAAATTGGACAAACTTTAAAACACCCATTGAAAACCATGCTTAACCACCTACTATAAAACGGGATTCTCACAGACCTTGAAAAGAACTTGTATTTGGTGCTTACTCCTTGAAACTACCTGAAAATTGAAAGCAAAAAATCTCTTTGTAAAAAAACTACTTGAATTTAACAAAAGCATCAAAAATTTAACAAAAAGCATCAAAAATGAACAAGTTGAGCAACATTTCTGTATTTGCATTGTAAAATGATAACAAAGTAGCAATAGAAGCTAGAAAAACTGCAAATTCACATTGACCTTGACCGTCAAAACAGTTTCCAAACAAAAATGTGAACATGTATGGCCTAGGATCTTGAAACTCGATGTGGACAATGTTCATGACTAGAAGAAGATCCTATTAATTTTGGGGTCACTATTAATACAAAACTAGGTCAAAGGTCAAGGTCTCAGTTTTAGGTCCATGTAATATGACTAAAAGATTGTCTTTAAGGTGTGTGTGTGGTTGGGGGGGGGGGGCATACATGTTACTTTATTTAAGTTGAAGTCTTATGACAAAGCAAAATGTTAAAATATAAAAATTTGCGAAAAGATTGTGTGAATATAAAGAAATCTACAGTACTTGCCAGGCTCAGGTGAGCACCCCAAGACCCTTAGAGTCCTTTTGTTTATCTAGTTATCATTAAGAAATTAAACAAACATTTAATATGCTGTAATTTTCAGGAAGGCGTAGCAAAAAGGTGCCTTGGAGCCGGACTGTGGAAGCTTTTTTAAGGAAGACATTCAAACTGTACCTCAATCGTGTGGGAGCACGTTTACATAATACAGATATTATATTGGCACAGCAGATGTGTTTGGAACTTTCATGCAGAAGCTTGGCTCAAATAAGGTCCAAGTTGAACAATATGAAATTAGGAAAATCAAAATAAACCGAGTTTTGCTGGATCAAGGACAGAAACGGGTGCCTTTGAAAGTATGGTCTGTGTTAATAATGATTCTGGACTGGAAACTGGGCTGAAGCTGCCAGAGTTGATACATGTAGTTAAAGTGGATTGGTGTAGATGAACATAGAGCAGGGAAGTTACATTAGGCAGTCCCTGAAGAAAACATTGACACGTAAATGTACAAAATATATAATAAATGTTTATCATTTATACTGAATAAGTAATTAATATTTTTGAAATAAGGCTATTTTTGAACTAAGTCAAATGCTCAAATGTATAGTGCAGGTGTAAGATATTGTAGTTGTTAGATTTGCCAGCTGCTCCATGCAGTGAGAATGTTACTGATATCTTGGTACTAAGATGTGGTATTTGTTGGTATTTTCAGGGTGATTGCTTACTCAAAACTTTATGCAAAATTGTTGTTTCCATCATCATTCAGTTTTATGAATGTAAAATATAACATAGTACTAACAGAGTGATTATTATGCCCCCCTTCGAAGAAGAGGGGGCATATTGTTTTGCACATGTCGGTTGTTCCGTCAGTTCGTAGACCAAAACGGTCTGATCAATAACTTAGAAATCTCTTGGCCAAGGAACTTAAAACTTAGTATAAAGATTTATCATAAACCGTAGATGAATCCTATTGTTTTTGGTGTCATTTGGTCAAAGATCAAGATCACAGTGACCTTGGATGTGTAAATGGTGACTAAACCATTTTCAATCAATTACTTGAGAACACCTGAACCTAGGAACTTAAAATTTTGTCTGGAGATTTGTAAAGACCAGTAGATGAACCCTATTTATTTTAGTGTCAGTTGGTCAAAGGTCAAGGTCACAATAGCCTTGGATGTGTAATTGGTGACCAAACCATTTCCTATCAATTACTTGAGAATGCCTTGGCCGGGAACCAATATTTTTGATTTTGGTGTCAGTAGGTCAAAGGTCAAAGTCACAGTGACCTTGGATGTGTAAATGGTTACAACATCATTTCTGATAAATAACTTCAGAACACCTGGGCCTAGGATCTTCAAATTTTGTATGGAGATTTGTCATGACAGTAAATGAACCCTATCTTTTTTTTGGTGCCTAGGTCAAAGCCTTGTGTTCAATAGGGGAAGCGTTAGGTATCGTTATATGCCGCTTCATGAACTCTGAAGTATTTGTCTGGTAATGTTATCATCTACAAAATCTTCTGAAAGTTTACTAAAATTGCTAAAATTGAATTTGCCTGCTTTGTTTAGGATATTGGCTGTCAAAAACCAAGTGTTCATTTAAAACAATCTTGGATGCAGAAGCGCTTAAATGTAGCTCTTTGCCTATTGAACACAGGGCAGGATTTACTGGGCTTGTGTGGGGAATGGTTACTAAGCCATCAAAACATAGCTTTATAGATATAATGGCATATGAGGGGGGCATATACGTTTTACAAACATTTCTTGTTATATAACTTCTTATAATTTTAAAAAAGAAATTATTTTTGATAGCTTTAGAGACTAGTATGAAAATAAAACAGAAAATGTATTTTGACAGTTTCATTCTGCAAAGGATGAAACAAGTCTTTATCATTAAAAAAAATTAGACTGTGACAATGAGAAAAGATTTCATTAGGCAAGAGAAAAATATTTTTTAGATTCTCATTCAAATTCTAAAATTTTTATGTATTTTACTTTTTATCAAGCCTGATTTTTGGATTACCTTAAAATTCAACAAAGTTGGCGGGGCATATAGTTTTTCGGTTTGTCCGTCTGTCCGTCACACTCCAGGTTTACCTTTGTGTTAAAGCTGTTTTCTCAGGAGCCGTTTATCAGATCTTTACAATACTTGGCACACTTATTCATCATGACATGGGCAACACTTTTTAGAAAAAAATCTGCAGTTACGTCTAATAATTTTCGAGTTTTGTCCGTCTTTCTGTGGCACTCTGTTGTTAAGTAACAGCCGAGGTTTACCTTTGTGTTTAAGCTGATTTCTCAGGAATGGTTAATCAGATCTTTATGATACTTTGCACACTAATTCACTGTAACAAGGACAACACATCCCAGCAAAAAAATGGGCAGTTCCTTCTAACAATTTTGGAGTTATGTCTATCCGTACAATACTTTGCACAATCATTCATCATAACATTTGCATCATATCTCAGAAAAAATTATCTTATTGTTCAAATAAGGCGGGGCATCAGTGTCTTTCAACATCATCTTGTTTCAAGGTAAAATATTATTTTATACATGTAATTACAAAAGTACACTATTTTGAATGATTCTTAAGTGTTTGTGTTGGAAACAATGCGTGTTCCTCACTAATTTCTCAAATATTTGTCTCTGGAGATCATTTCTTGTCAAATAAAAAGTATTGGGGTGAGGCTTTTGACAGGAGCAGGCAGGAATGAGAATCTAAAATTACTTTTCCTCATACATTACTGAAATACAGTCTTGGACATTTTTTTGTCCTTTAATTTTAAAGCTGATGAACATCTGTGATTTCTAATGTTAAGTTGTTTTAATTGATTCTGACTGTTACTTTATGCATTTTGTAAAACTGCCATCAGGTTTTTGATTCTGATTGTTACTTTATGCATTTTGTAAAACTGCCATCAGGTAGATGAAACTTTTGTGATGTTTTAATATTTTTGATTCTGACTGTTACTTTATGCATTTTGTAAAACTTTATCAGGTAGATGAACTTTTGTCTTGTTTTAATATTTTTGATTCTGATTGTTTCTTTATGCATTTTGTAAAACTGTCATCAGATAGATGAAACTTTGTCTTGTAATCTTGGCCAAGTTTTAAATTGATCATGAGTTGTGGTAAAGCCAAGATCAATACTGGGATGGGACCTCAAATTCGGATGGACCACAAAATTGGACACCTGTATTTTTATGTTTGCATGAAAAATCCACTTTTATTGATCATCACCATTAGAGCTCTCCATTTTAATTTTACTCACATGGTTTCAAGTGTACATAATAAGTATTTCATCTTAAACAATAGGTAAACTTACTTTTTGAACATATTAGACTTAAATCTGTTAATAGGGAAAAACTGTAGGGCTTGATGTCTCTTGGCAGCACAAAAAGACTAAAATGTGCTGATCAAACCCTCTTTTTTATGCTCCCCGAAGGGAGAGCATATAGCTGCGGCTTTGTCCGTCCGTCCGTCCTTTCGTTCATCCGTCCGTACCCATAATTTTGTCCGGAGCATAAGACAAAAACTATAAGAGGTATCAACATGAAACATCATATGTAGGTAGATCTCCATGAGGAGAAGTGAAGTGCACAAGAACCATAACTCTATTTTGCATCATTTTTGAGTTATTGCCCTTTGTTATTTTTAGCTCACCTGAGCACAACGTGCTCAAGGTGAGGTTTTTTGATCAACTTTTGTCCGTCGTCCGTCCGTCCGTCGTCAACAATTTGCTTTAAACAACATCTCCTCCTGAACCGCTGAAGGGATTTTGACCAAACTTCACAGGAATCATCCTTATAATACCTTCTATCAGAGTTGTACAAATTATCAAGGTTGGTTGAAAAAGTAGGTCACAGGAGCTAAAATTAGATTTTAAAAATGCAAACTTTGAAAATCTTCTTCTGCAAAACTGCAAGGCCTAGAGCTTAGATATTTGGTATGTAGCATCTCATTGGCCACTACCAAGATTGTACAAATCATAGCCCTATGGTGATAAATGACCCTGCACCAGAGGTCACTTGTTTTACATAGAGTAATATAGGAAAATGTTAAAAAAATTCTTCTATGAATCCATAAGGCCTAGAGCTAAGATATTTGGTATGTAGCATCATCTAATGGGCTACTACCAAGATTGTACAAATCATAGCCCTATGGTGATAAATGACCCTGCACCATGGGTCACTTTTTTTACATATAGTTATATAGGAAGATCATTAAGAATCTTCTTCTTTGTATCCATAAGGCCTAGAGCTTAGATATTTGGTATGTAGCATCATCTATGGCATACCAAGATTGTCAAATCAGCCCTATGGTGATAAATGACCCGCACAGGGTCACTTGTTTTACATAAGTTATATAGGAAAATCATAAAAATCTTCTTCTTGAATCCGGTTTTTGGACTTGTTTTACATAAAGTTATATAGGAAAATCATTAAAAATCTTCTTCTTTGTATCCATAAGGCCTAGAGCTTAGATATTTAGTATGTAGCATCATCTAATGGGCCGCTACAAAGATTGTACAAATCATAGCCTTATGGTGATAAATGACCCTGCACCAAGGGTCACTTGTTTTACATATAGTTATATAGGAAAATCTCAAAAAATCTTCTTCTATGAATCCATAGGGCCTAGAGCTTAGATATTTGGTATGCAATATCAACTTATCGTCGCTGTCCTTCTAAAATCACGTATGTCGATTTTGACAACTTTTCAGGAGAATAAAAAAACTGTATATTTTTTTTCAGTAAAATGGATATCCCATTGAATCTTGTTTACCGTTATGAGTTCATAGTATACTTTCATATCTATCTGTTATCTCCGTTCTTGATTAAACTATATTTGTTCAAAATCAGTTACGAGGTTTTTGAACAAATATTTTTTTCCGTTTAATGACATACGATTTATTCGGCAATTTTTCGGTTATTCAAATGAGAAAAAACAATTCAAAACACAATATGTCCGATGAATATGCGGTTAAGTTACTATGTTGTCGGTCATTATGTTAGTAGCAAAACTTTTGTGGAATAATCACAAATTAATGCAAGAGCGTATATATAATAATTATAACGTAATACATGTATACATTGTTTATGTATGTATGTATGTATATGTACAGAAGACGTTTTTGGTGCTAATAAAATTTAATATAGTAAGTTTGCATGATTTGCAGTATTTGCTCAAATTATTATTATTATTATTATCATTGTCATCATTAGTTATTGTTGTGTAGCACTTTCCCATCGAGCGACAGTATAAAAGTAAAAAGCGGCGTCAAAATTAACTCGAAATGCTTAATAGAACCACGGACCTGGTATGATTTGTTATATGAGTATGAAATGAATATACTTTCCAATGAATGCTTTTGTAATAAAGATGAAGAGAAATAACTGTTGTAATTTTTACTTCAAATCTCAAACAAACCTGAATTCAAAACATAAAACAGTTAACAGATTTTAAACATTTTAACAAAAAGAAAACTAGAAATACATATCCCCTTTTCATTTTGACCGAGCAGCCAACGAACATTATATCAGTCATCCACTGTTTTATGTATGACCATTAATGTATAAGTACATAACATTAATATGTCTTTTCATGAAAATATTGACTAGAAAACTGGACGCTCCAATAAAAAATACATAAAAAAATCGTTTGTTATGAAAATAGTTACGATTACGAGATACATGTATTGAGCATTCTTATACCCTTTTCATAATTATGGCAAACATAAAATGTTATTCAAAACTCCTTAATTCTAACTCAAAAAGGTATTTTTCTTCACTCCTTATATCACAAAATATAAACAACAATTTATTAACACCTATCAATAGCTATAGGCGAAATATTTTGCTTCACAACATGTAACTATAACACGTTTTCTTTAGTGATGAAGTGTGTCATAGAAGGAATGGTAGTCCGGGGGGATCACAACCTTCAGCTGCTGCAGGTGATCGTATTTAGTACTTTTGATCTTAAGAGGGCCGGTGTACAAGGGGTCCACCTGGTCGGTTCCGGACGGCGAAATTGCATTCCTGCGTTTCGGGAGGTCGCTGTATTCTTCCGCATAGCACAGCCTGTATTGAATAACTCCATCTGGCAAGTACCTGAGGCCCCTGATGTTCGAGACCACGGGGTCACCAACCTTGTTTCCTGGACGAATAGTGTCATTGTATTTTAAGCCGTTGAAATCGCGAAAGAAGCTGTGATGTACGTACTTCACTTCGTATGGCTGTACCCGTCTGGCCTGTCTGATGCATTCTACATAATTCGAGGGTGAGTAAATGGGTCTGCGGTTGATGGAGCGTTCAATGGTACTGTGAACTGAATCAACCTCCATTTGGGTGTGACCTTTTTCCAAATACTTTTGTGATATGATTACCCTGTGTTTAATAGCTAGTCTCAGTAAAGTATTTGACATTGTTACATTTCTGTTTTGGTAACCACATCCGTCACTGTAGATTACAATCTCTTCGGTTTCTGGTCTGATAATACTTTCAATATAGTCATTAATACATGACGCAAAAGAATTTGCCGTCAGTCCCCCCTCCCCTTCATGCCAAAAATAACACCTGACGTTTCTTGACGCTAAATCATACAACGTGAAATTATGACAAGCCAATTTAGTTTTATAATAAATTGCTGACGCCTCAATTTTTGGGCACAGCAGTACACTCTGGACGTCCATGGTTATCACCTTTAGTTTATTGTTGGTCAATGCTTTCTTCTTATCATCTTCTTTCTCAGCCCTAGCTCCTTCTTTTCGGGTTATGTGAAGAGTGTATTCTTCATTGCTGACGTTTTTAGTTTCAAATCCAACACATACGTCACATTGGTCCTTCTTAGGCCTGAACAGTGACAAGTTCATTTCATTGAATAATTTGGTCAAACGTTTTCTTCCTACTGCTGTTTGATTATTTTTTTCACAATGATGCTTATATTCACGCTCCAAGTCTGCAAACGATGTGAATACTGGTTCCAGATAACTCTTTGTAGAAGTTGATCTGCAATAATGGGAGGGCATCTTTGGAAGTAACTCGAGAAACGTTCTAGCATACTCAATCTTCTGTACATTATCATCATTCATCCTACTCCTTGGTCTACTCTCGATTTCCGTAGGCAGTCCGTTCTCATCAGCTGTGTTTGTCCATGAATATACGGTATACTCGCCAATTCCCAACGTCGACAGGAAAAGATCCTTACACACTGGCATTTTTTCATTACCAACTCTGAGGTGATATCGGTATGTGAATTTCCTTCTCTCTCCACTTTTGGTTGACACTTCACATTTGCCTACTAGACTTCTGACATAACTTTTCTTTTCATCCCAGTTCATTCTGTTCCAAAATGCTTAAAATTCCCGCTTCACTGATATGTTTACATCTTCTTGTCTTTTCACAGCGTTTATTACATCTCCTTTCGCCCTGTATTCTCTCACTTCTTTCCACACATCTCATTGCCTTTCCATTAATCTCTTACCCCTTTGTAAACTTGCCCTCCTTCATGTATTTGGATTTCCCATTCCTTTCTTTGCACGTTTTCTTACATTTTCACTTAGTTGCTGAACATCTTGGTTTTCAGTGGAACCTCTTCTTCATGGTCCACATCGCACGCACCTGTATCAGCATGTTCAATGTCTTGACTTTCCTCATTCATTTGGCCGTTTATGTTTGTCAATTGGTATTCTTTCATTGTTTGGAAAAAAATTCTTCAGATTCCGAACTCTGTGTTCTGTTCCGTTTATGTCTAATTTCAAGTTCCAGTCAGGATCTCTCAACGAATCGTCAGAATCAAAGTAGTCGTCACTATAAGACTCCTGTAGGTGTATATCAGGGGTTTCTGTTACCATTTGTGTATTAGTAACAATTTTGTCACAAGCACTGATACTTTCATTACAACGTAACCGTTTGTCAATACTTTTAATACTCGTGCCTTGCAGTCTGTAATTTTTTGTTTCAGCTCCAGCCAGTTGTCTGCGCTGTTTCTCGAGAGACAGTTTGACCATAATTTGGCCACGACACGCCATTTTCTGATATTATACTAGTTTAACAACCGTTACTACAAGATGGATGAAACTTCATTTCAACAGATTTAATATTATGTTTGTTAATGTTTTCTACGTATATGTACCTTGGTGTACTTTCCCTGAACAATGAATAGTAACTGTCTGTAAGGAACCCAAAATGTCGGCCCCTAACAGAGTAATATCCCCTCTCTCGCTTTTGTATAAGTTTGCTAATATTTATTGGTTCACTGAAGAAGTCATTTTTTTTCTCAGCCATTTACTCGACATTTTCACAATAACAACAGTAATAATGGGAATTAATATCCTCAATTGGGTCATCAATGCATTTCAAGTGAAAGCGAAGCCTACAACCCCAACAGTAAACCCAAATTTCTCCGTTCGAGTCAGTAAAAAACACCTTTGTCTCAGAAACTAGTTGTTCGTCCAACACTAGCCCGTTCTCTGGAGTTTTTTTACACACTTCACAGACCGATTCGTCGTCTGGACCAGATCCCGAAGATTGTGACATTATGCTGGAATAAGAAAAAATAAGATATAGAACTTATTCATAAATGTACTTCTAACTTAAGTAAAACACGTTCAATTACATTAATTTTGACTCTGAGTAACAAAGTGTAATAAGTTATTAACTGGTTGTTGTGTTTGCGTTTATCGTAACTAAGAAAACATTTCAGTTATATAGCGACATCAAGGTAAAACAGACAAAAAAAAAATAAAAATAAAATAAAACAATTCAGCTTAGAGTGTGTGTATGTTTGGGTTTACCGTCGCTGCGACAGTATTTCAGTCATATAACGACGTTCAGGTAAGTACACGTGGAGGAAGCCCCGAATGCACAGAGGCACCGGGTAAACCAACGACCTTCCGCAAGCAAGCTGGAAAGTTTCCTCACATGTAAATCCGAATGATCCTGCCGGGATTCGAACCCATACGGTGAGGGGCTGAATGAGTGTTAAAGTCAGCGACTGTACCCTCTCGGCCACGGAATCCCCGATTCAGCTTAGAACCAGCAACGAACTGCAAGCCAGCTGATTGGCTTTTTTTAATTTAAATATGAATGACACAGACAGGATTCGAACCCACAGAGACACGGTGAAGGGCCGAGTGGTGTTAAGTCATTGTCTTTGCCCGCTAGGTCTCAGAGGTCCCTAACATCAGGTTATTTCATCAATATCATGTTCTTTAAAAAGGATACCGTCAATATTTTGCTAGTACCCAAAGAAAACTTAAATTCTAAAACCTTGTATATATTCGGTCGGCGAAGTATTATTCCTTTATGCAAAATCATCGTATAAACCATTTTTCAAGCATTTGTCATATTAAGCTAGATAATCCACATCTTTAAACACTATATAAAGAAATCAACAACAATTTAATAAGAAAGATTTATAATCATGCGTAAACAACCTAAGGTAAACAGTCTAAGTCATAACATTTGAACATTTTCAATACTTTGCAACTTTTTTTTCCACAAATCTCTAGTTAACATTGTTTAAATATAGTAATGTATGTATTTTCGATCAAAGAAATTATGTTTTACTCACCATTTGGATTTATATCGGCAAAATAATTATTTTAATGAAAATAATTGTTCATTCAATCAAGTCGTCAGCAAAATTCAAGATATACGTGGATTTAGCAGATATAAAATTTCGACCAATAAATTTTCCGGATTTTGTCACATGTTCATATAAACAACTTTCCAATTGGCTTCTGATTCCGGCATTTGAGCAGAACATGGAACTCGATTCCCGCTTTCACTCTCATGAATAAAAAAAATCGCGCCAAAATCGACATACGAGGTTTTAGAAGAACAGCGACGTTATGGTTTATAACCAAGATTGTAACAAATCATAGCCTTACGGTGATAAATGCCCCGGCACCATGGATCACTTGTTTTACATATAGTTATATAGGAAAATCTATAAAAATCTTCTATGAATCCATAAGGCCTAGAGCTCAGATATTTGGTATGTAGCATCATCTAATGGTTCATTACCAAGATTGTTCAAATCATAGCTCTACGGTGATAAATGCCCCTGCACCAGGGGTCACTTGTTTTACATAGAGTTACATAGAAAAATCTTTAAAAATCTTCTTCTATGAATCCATAAAACCTTGAGCTAAGATTTTTGGTATTTAGTATCATCTAATGGTTCATTATAAAGATTTTCAAAGTCTTGGCCCAATGGTAATAAATGACCCTGCACCCAGGTCTTCTCCTCTGAAACCATAAGGCCCATTTCTTAGATATTTGGTGTGTAGTTTTGTCAGGGGTAAAATGTTTTAGATTAAGTTATATCAGAATTCTTGTCTGTTTAAAAACCTTGACATCAGTTGAAGCAATAGTACTCAGGTGAGCAATTCAGGGCCATCATAGCCCTCTTGTTCATATTAAAATTTTGTCCGGAGCATAACACAATAACTAAAAGAGGTATCAACATGAAACTTCATAGGTAGATAGAGTTCAGTGAGAAGTGCAGTGTATAAGAGCCACAACTGTATTTTACATAGTTTAGGAGTTATTGCCCTTTGTTATTTTTCATACTTTAAGTACAAGTCTGATTCTCAACAAACAAAACACCTTAATCTCTGATTCCTTCTTATTGCCCTTGGTCATACATATTTTTCTTTGTAAAACTGAATTATAATATTTAGTGAAACACATATTTGAAACAAAGAAAGTCCTTTTGGGAACAAGCATTTATTCGGGAAGCATCCATCGGTTCTACCAATAGTCTTGTACTTACTTAAATGATGCAATAAGAATTCCTTTTTACATCCATCATTAAATTTAAGTAACATTTTGAGTACAAATGTGATACAAAGAAATTAAGTGTCTAAATTCGAAATATGTCAATTTTGGTGAGGTCATTAAGAAATATGAATCCTCCATGTACATTTGTTTCAATTATTTTTAGCTCACCTGAGCACAACGTGCTCATGGTGAGATATTGTGATCGCCTTTTGTCCGTCGTCCGTGCGTGCGTGCGTCCGTCCGTCTTCAACAATTTGCTTTAAACAACATCTCCTCATGAACCGCTGAAGGGATTTTGACCAAACTTCACAGGAATCATCCTTATGATGCCCTCTATCAAAGTTGTACAAATAATTCAGATTGGTTAAAAAAGTAGGTCACAGGAGCTAAAAATAGATTTTAAAAATGCAAACTTTGAAAATCTTCTTCTGCAAAACTGCAAGGCCTAGAGCTTAGATATTTGGTATGTAGCATCATCTTATGGGCCATTACCAAGATTGTACAAATCATAGCCCTATGGTGATAAATGCCCCCGCACCAGGGGTCACTTGTTTTACATAGAGTTATATAGGAAAATCTTTAAAAATCTTCTTCTATGAATCCATTAGGCCTAGAGCTTAGATATTTGGTATGTAGCATCATCTAATGGTTCATTACCAAGATTGTTCAAATCATAGCCCTACGGTGATAAATGCCCCCACAGCAGGGTCACTTGTTTTACATAGAGTTATATAGGAAAATCTTTAAAAATCTTCTTCTATGAATCCATTAGGCCTAGAGCTTAGATATTTGGTATGTAGCATCATCTTATGGTTCATTACCAAGATTGTTCAAATCATAGCCCTACGGTGATAAATGCTCCCACAGCAGCGGTCACTTGTTTTACATAGAGTTATATAGGAAAATCTTTAAAAATCTTCTTCTATTTAATCCATAAGGCCTAGAGATTAGATATTTGGTATGTAGCATCATCTTATGGTTCATTACCAAGATTGTTCAAATCATAGCCCTATGGTGATAAATGCCCCCGCACCAGGGGTCACTTGTTTTACATAGAGTTATATAGGAAAAACTTTAAAAATCTTTTTCTATGAATCCACAAGGCCTAGAGATTAGATATTTGGTATGTAGCATCATCTAATGGTTCATTACCAAGATTGTTCAAATCATTGCCAAACGGTGATAAATGCCCCCGCACCAGGGGTCACTTGTTTTACATAGAGTTATATAGGAAAATCTTTAAAAATTTTTTCTATGAATCCATAAGGCCTAGAGATTAGATATTTGGTATGTAGCATCATCTAATGGTTCATTACCAAGATTGTTCAAATCATGACCCTATGGTGATAAATGCCCCCACACCAGGGGTCACTTGTTTTACATAGAGTTATATAGGAAAATCTTTAAAAATCTTTTTCTATGAATCCATAAGGCCTAGATATTAGATATTTGGTATGTAGCATCATCTAATGGTTCATTATCAAGATTTTCAAAATGGTGTCCCTTTGGAGATAAATGACCCCGCACTAAGTCTTCTCCTCTGAAACCATAAGGCCCAGTGCTTATATATTTGGTGTATAATATTGTCAGGGCTAAAATGTTTAAGATTGAGTTATATCAGAATTCTTGTCTGTTTAAAAACCTTGTAATCAGTTGTAGCAATGGTACTCAGGTGAGCGTTTCAGGGCCATCATGGCCCTCTTGTTTTTGCATCAAACTTAGCATATGTGGTGGAGGTGTGGATCTATGTCATATCCAATAATCATATAAATTAATTGGTCCACAAATAAAGTTCAAATTGTCCCAAAACTCCCCAAACAGTCCAAACTGGGGTCCCATCCAAGTTCAGGCCTTCCAGCATTTCTAATTTGTAGCTCCCCTAAGCCCAATGAACTCAAGATGTGCTCTTGTGATCTCCATCTTTCCATTATCTATTGTTAGTCCATGCGCCGTCAACATTTCACATAAATCACTTCTCCTCCTACATGTAGCCACAGACTTTGGAAAACGGAAAATGGCCAAAAACAATTCCATGCTAATAAGATGTGATATTTTGTCAAAAAATAATTTTCTTGTGATTGTACTGTTTTTACGCTCAATTTTAATAAATTGGCCAGTCCGGGGCGTCAGCTGTTTTCTCTAAATGTATTTAGTAAAATCTTAAAAAATCTTCTTGTCCAAAACTGTGGATCACAATGACCAGTTGTGTTAACATTCTCAGCTACATGTATTTTACCACCCTCATCAGTAGCTTAGAGCTTTGATATTTGGCATGTTGATCATCTATTTCCTCAAAAGTAAATCAGGACTCAAATTTAACATGAAAACTAGCAAAATGCCAGTTGAAATTTGAACTTCTAGTATTTTTTCGCCAGTTGAATTGAAAATAGGTTTGCAGCAATTTACTTGTTCTGATAACTTGATGAATATTTTCTCGATTGTTATCATAAAACATTTTTCTTCAGGCCAGCTCAGCTTTATATTTGAATGTAGTTCTCAGTAACACTACTAATAGTTTTGCTAGAAACATTCCAATTTTGCCAGTAGAATGTTTGTCCAATAGCAATTTTTTGCTAGTGGCAATGTTAAATTTAAGCCCTGGTAAATGTATCCGTGGACTCAGAACGTGTTAAGTACTTTGTGTCCAGGCATCGTTCAGGTGCATTTGTCATGTCAGTTACAGCTCTTGTTTGTACAAAATATTACTTCTTTATCCAACATTTCTGCTGGGAGACCTAATTTGTTCTATTTTTTGTGAGTGGCTGCTGGAAGTAAAGGCCAGTTAAGAGCTGTAATATTACACTATTGTTAAAAAAGGCAGTGGTACACAAATTGTGAGATAGGGGTTATCATTGCCCTCTTGCTTAGTTGTTTGGCTGTTTATACTTGTTCGTTTTTAGCTCACCTGAGCACAACGTGCTCATGGTGAGCTTTTCTGATCCCCTTTTGTCTGATGTCTGTCGTCTGTGCTTCGTCCGTGCTTGCGTCAACAATTCCTTTAAGTGTATTCTCCTAAACCGCTGGATGGGTTTTAACCAAACAGGAATTATCCTTATGATGCCCTCTATCAAAGTTGTACAAATTATTTTGATTGGTTGAAAAAGTAGGTCACAGGAGCTAAAAATAGATTTGTAAAATGCAATCTTAGAAAAATTTCTGCAAAACTGTAAGGTCTAGAGCTTATGTATTTTGTGTGTAGAATTGTCTTATGAACCTCTGCAAAAGTTGTTCAAATCATGACCCTAGGGTCAAAATTGGCCCCACCCCGGGGATCACTTGATTTTAGAAAAATGGTCTCAGAGACCACATGGCCTGGAGCTTAGATATTTGGCATGTAGCATTGTCTAGTGTATATCTACCAAGATTGTTCAAATCATGGCCCTGGGGTCATTATTGGCCCCGCCTTCGGGTCACTTGATTATACATAGGCTAATAAATGAAAAGAAAAATCTTCTTATCAGACACCAAAAGGCTTGGAATTATGATATTTGGCATGAAGCATTAACTAGTGGATCTCTACCAAAGTTGTTCAAATCATGGCCCTTGGGTCATTATTGGCCGCGCCCTGGGGTTCACTTGATTTTACATAGGCTTCTATAGGGGAGAAAAGAAAAATAACATTTCTCAGAAAGCACAAGGGCCCTGAGTAAAGGTATTATATGTGTATCATTGATTAGTGGATCTTGACCAAGGTTGTTCAGATCATGGCCCTAGAGTCATAATTAACCACCAAAGTCTTTATTATGCCCAGCCAACTATAGTTTTACGGTCTGGCCATCCATCCCTCACATCTGAGATTTACGTTTGTGTTTAAGCTGATTTCTCAGGAACGATAATCAGATCTGTACAATATTTTGCAAACTGAATCATCATCATATGGACATTACATCCTAGCAATAACTGAGCAATACCGTCAAATAATTTATTAATAAGTCTGTCTGTCTGTGGCATTCAACTGTTTTGTCACATCTGAGGTTTACCTTTGCATTTAAGCTATTTTTTAGGAACCGTTAATCAGATCTGTATGATACTTTGCACATTTATTCATCAAAATAAAGACAACACATCCCAGCAAAAAAGAAATGCTTTGCACATTTGAATAAATTGCGAGCGAGGCATCATTGTCGTTCAGACATATCCTTGTTTTACATAGGGGAGAAAAGAAAAAAAAATCATCTTCTCAGTAACCATAAGGCCTTGAGTTCAGATATTTAGTGAGTAGTATTGTCAGATATATCTTCTTTTTTTTTAATCTTATTCAAATCATGACCCTGGGGAGAAAATTGATATTTGATATGAAGCATTGTCTAATAGACCATCACCAAGTTTGTTCAAACCATGACCCAAAGCTGATAAATGACCCAACGTCAGGGGTCACTTGTTTTACAGAGATTTATATAGGAAAATCTTCTCATGAATTCATAAGGCCCAGAGTAAAGCTATTCAGCATGAAGCATTGTCCCTGTCTTAAATAACCTAAGTCTCCAAATGACCAGATTAGATAATTGGCACGTAAAACTCAACAAATATACTTTGATACCAGGTGAGCAATTCAGGGCCTTCATGGCCCCCTTGTTTTTATAGCTCAGGAATCGAGAGTAAGTATGGCAGACTTTCCAGTTGCATTATTTTTATCTTTATTATATCGAATGCAATCAGGCAGTCCAGCTTTGTCAAGTTTCTTTTTTTGATATTACTGATTTTTATTATCATGGGTCAAATTACTTGATATGCTCACATGTCCACAGGTTGTAAAAGGCAACCTCAGTTATATCTAGATATCTTGCTTATTGTTACTCTGTTGTTTGCTTTGCAGTTTGATCCCACACATGTTTCATGAGCTCAGCTAGGGTAAAATTTTCAAATCCTGATCAAAAATAAAATTTCAATGTTTATCGCCTTTTGGGGGAATTATGCTATTTTTTTGCCATCAAAATATAGATACAATATGTCAGTGCCTATTTTTTTTTTTTTTTTTGCCACAAATTAGTATCAAACCATCAACAGATGATTGAATATTGAAATTGTATTTAAGGTGTAAAGTTTAAATTTTTAACTGTCTTGAAAAATTACCAAATCTGACCAATCAGAACATTTGTGGTATTAAACATCACACAGAACAGTAGATTAAACACATAAAGCGGGGCATCAATAAATTACAAAGGATTGCCTTTCACTGGCTGTAGGCCTACGAGTCATTGTGATGGGATCATTGCATTGAATCCTTTGGAGAAAACACAGTGACAGTGTATTCTAAATTTTGACAGGTAGTGTACATTTATATTCTGAAACACCCTGTACATCTACTTTCTACATCATATGTTGTGCATCATTCGGTTTGTTTAGCACTAGAGGTCACAGTTTTGACCATAGTAGTTTGACCATATGACAAAGTAAATGTCAATAAAACTTTTGTCAGAATATTTGTGTTGATCCCGGTCATGTGGTTCCAAAATAAGGTCACCCAATCATATCTTAGAAAAATTCTATACATGTACTACTCAACTTTTGCTAAGCACCAAATGCTATTTTCCCATCATAGAGTAACACAAAAACATGCTTATTGCAATGCTATGTACCATATTGTTACATACATTTTCAGCTCACCTGAGCACGTTGTGCTCATGGTGAGCTTTTGTGATCGCCTTTTGTCCAGCGTCCGTCATCCGTCCGTGCGTGCGTCGTCCGTGCGTGCGTGCGTGCGTCTTGCGTCAACTTTTCCTTTAAATGACTTCTGCTCCTAAACCCCTGGATGGATTTTGACCAAACTTCACATGAATTTTCCTTATGATGTCCTCTATCAAAGATGTACAAATTATTTTGATTGGGTGAATAAGTAGGTCACAGGAGCTAAAAATTTTAGACGGCAGCTTGCCGTCTTTAGAAGCTAGAAACGCTTACCAGGCATCGCTGACCTTGCTAATTTGCTAATTTGCATATTTTCCATTACAAGTTTAACTGTACCTCTCCGCGCTTAGTGAGGATCCACGCAATGCGATTCTGCACTTACGAATACGAATTGAATATGTTACGCAGACCTTTTATTCATAACCGTGCTGCTGTTTGTTAACGTGTTATTTGCTCTGTAAAACATCCATTTTAAGCGTGAACAATATATCCGTGACACTTATAAATCAAAACAGCAACCCATTTACAAACTTGAAGATCAACTCCTGTAAAAAGAAAAAAAAAGTAGCGCTTTGAATGTCTGTATTTAACCTAAAGTAGTTCACGCGTAATTTTGCATGAAAGCGAGTTAGGTTTCTCCCAGAGCATTTCTTAACTTTAAAATAGAAACAAACATTCAAGTATCTAAAACATCAAGTACATTGTCAAGTTCTACACTTAAGTAACAGTAGATAGTATATAAATCGGGTCCTAGGGAATGACCTACTTCTGAAGTTCATACAGTCAGACCCTTAATTTCGGATTGTTTTGTAACAAACAGAGTGCGTATTCGATTGTCTTACTACCAACTATAGTTGCAGAATAGTGTGTGGAGTTTTTGCGTCATGTGGTTTTTGCCTCTATTGTATCAATAATTAAGAATCACAGCTTTTTTCCTGTTAATCCGGCTGCCGTCTCTCAGCGCACAGAGCGCTTTGATAATTGATATTGTCATCCAAATATAAATAATATGCAGCTTTGATATTAGTTCTCTATATGCATTATGATCCAAATACAAATATTCGGTCGTCAATGTTAGCTCATCTGAGCAGGCTGTCTGTCACGCAGGTCGCAGGCTAGCTCAATTGGTAGAGCATCGGCCTGTCACACAGGGACCCGGGTTCGATCCCCACCGGGGTCCTATTATAGTTACAAAGTATAGCCCCAGCATACACGGACGCATGCACACATACACGACCAGACATATAGCAAAAAGGGCACCCAGGCCCCTTTAAAAATATTTCATTAGCATCCTCTATATGTCGGTCAGAATATCTATATTAATATCTAGTTCAAACTCCTGTCTGGGTCAAATATGTGTAAAGCTTCATCCTAAGTATAGCAGTGATACCCCAGTGAGTAATACAGGACACTGTCTCTACCAAGGAATAGCATGCTACAAATATACTGCCCTGATACGTCCTGATAATCTCCAAACCAAACAAACCGGGTCTGCTAATGTTTGTCTTTGATGCATTCAAAACTTCGGTGCCTCAATGGTTGCTCCGTACTTTGAAACAGTGTTGTTATATTTTCTGGTCCTTTGAGATCATGGAGTAAACTCAAAAGTGATTCAATAGAATACCGCTTGAGTCAGGGGCTAATAAAATTAGGTCTGATTTTGATTTTTCTTGGATGCATTCTGTGCTTCGAAAGGACTAATCTTTTCAGATTATATTATACTAAATACATGTAATTGAAATACTGTTGAGAAAAAAAAAATAAGCTCACTGTAAGCTTTATGAGAAGAGATGCTATATTTTGACGCACATAACAGTTTATCATAATCACTGACGCATCATTGTTTTCGTTTAGATCATCATTATTGTCACCTTTACCATCATCATGAATCTTGTTTTACATTATTATCAACATCATCATCAACATCCCTCGATATGTAGACTAAATCATCATTTGAGTTATCAATATATATACAATATTCTATTGTTGGGTCATGTAGATGCCATTATTGGATCATCGTTTTATATACAAATATTGGGTCATCATTGTATATACCATTGTTGGCTCATTATTTTATGTACCATATCTGTGTTATGTTTATCAGGCTTGAGCAAAAGGTCCGCATTTGAATTAATCCAATACATACAATGAAACGTCTTGTTTCATTGGTCTTTCTAGACCGTGCACGGCCGTCAACATACCTAAGTACTTTACCGTTATTTGTTGCATCAAATGTCTTGTGTACTTGCTTCATTACTTATACCACCATTGCTTGGGTAAATAACACCTAACGCTTTACAGAAAGATTAATATTCTTGCAATACATTTTTTAATCTTCTGTAACCTGTAAGATACGTTTTACGACTTACTTATATACTTTCTGAAATAAAATTCAAAGTATCATATGAAAACGGCGGAAAATCTCTCTCTCTCTCTCTCTCTCTCTCTCATACACCACAACAAGAAGGGAGACTGGGGCTATTTGTTACCCTTTGAATACCATGTATTAGACGTTCTTAATCAGGATTAAATTCTTAAATGTGATTAAACCTATTTTAAACAGTACTATACTCCACAACGTATTTTAAATCACCGACTGCCGTTTGACCTAATCGTTTAAATATCAAAATTCTGATCATTGAGATATATTACCGGTGTTGTCAAAATTTTGTCTAGTATACATTTTTATTTTATTATTGCAAAATATATTTAGCATTTATGTTTATACAGTTAAACATACAAAATTTCACATCTGAACAAATTACGATACATTACTACTTTAAAATATGAGCAACGGTGAATAAGTTTAAAGTTGTCATTGGGGCATTTTGTTAGGCCTACATGGCGATG
The DNA here is from genome assembly GCA_021229015.1 of Solen grandis. Taxonomy (NCBI): domain Eukaryota; kingdom Metazoa; phylum Mollusca; class Bivalvia; order Adapedonta; family Solenidae; genus Solen; species Solen grandis. The sequence goes on along the minus strand of CM037784.1, from coordinate 44,608,497 downwards.
GGGCATTATGTTACACTTTCACAACTGGCCCCATGTGACAATACTTGTAAATGTTTTAATCAGCAAAACACTCCAGGCATAATGTTAAAATATTAGCTTTTCAATGTGTCATAGTGGTTCTTTACCGAGAATTTTCAAATCACGGTCCTATAGTCAAAAATGACCCCGCCACAGTGGTCACTTTATTTAGATGAACTTGTGGCAAGAAGTACGAAACAATTAAGGCTTCTACACTTATATACTCAAGCTAAAATGATATTGTTATAGCTCTTTGGTTGGCTCTGAGGGAGTTGTAGGACTGGTTTGCCCCGTGTCAGGATAATTTGTGACTTGGTGTGGTATCGTGCCACATGTCTACGTCGTGGTTCTGAAGTGTAGCAGCAATTAATCTATCTCAAATAGACACCTTAGAAGGATTAGACAACTGAACGATCTTTAGTATACGAGTTATTTTTTCTCTTATTTAAGCACTGTAATCGCGTTGTATTGCATCTCGTAAAAAATGTAGCATACATAATTTTGCTTTTCCTTCCTAGGAGTATTAACTGCTTTTGGATGCATAATGGGTCTTCAAACACATGAAGACATTAAGATGAAGATAATTTTATGTTGGAAAACAAAAAGTCGAGTTTGTAAAGAAGTGCATTGCACCCAAACATCAATTTCATGAGCTATTGTGTACGCTACTTCTAATAAATGCTTAAGAAAATGCCTAATACATAGGTGAATGAAAAATAAGATAACACCATAACGACTTATTTCATTATTAATTTTATTATTTCAGTTTTTATTTCGCTATTTCATTATTTATTCATTTATTTAATTATTATTATTTTGATCGGATGATGTTATTCGCGTTCAATTAAAAACAGATCATTTATATTTAAATCGCAAAGCAGATGATGTTGCTGAACACTTTGCGTCCCTGTTACTCTGGCCACAAGAATGTCAATGAGATTACGTTGACAATTTTCTTCAAGTTTTCCATTATCCAATTTTCATTTCTTAAACTCCAAGTAAATTTTCAGGTAGCATGACGGAAAGTTTGATTTCCAAGTAAATCTCATAATTTGTGATCTATCAAAACATAAAACATTTATATATCACATTTCTATAGTACCCAATATTTAGGTGTTTTTTTGTTGTTTTTGGTTTTTTTATTATTATATTATTCTATTGCGACACAATGACTTGATAAAAAGAAGGACCCAATAATCGGTCAAAACATAAACCATTTCTAGGTGAGGACCCAATATTTAAATTTTATTTATATATTTTTTTATAGAGACCAGATGACTTGATTAAAAGAAAGACCCAATAATTGGTCAAAATATAAAACATTTATATATCGCATTTCTTTGTGAAGACCCAATATTCAATTTGTGTGTGTGTGTGTGTTTTGGGTTTACCGTCGCTGCGACAGTATTGCAGTCATAGCGACGTCCAGATAATTACAGGTGGATGAAACCCCAAGTGCACAGAGGCATCCGGGTAATCCACCATCCTTCCGCAAGCCAGCTAGAAAGCTTCCTCATATGAAAATCCGAATGACCATGCCGGGATTCGAATCCACGCAGTGAGGGGCTGAGTATGTGTTTAAGTCAGCGACTTTACCTTCTCGGCCACGGAGGTCCAATTTAATTCTTATCTATATATCATTTTATATACACCAAATAGCTTAAATAAAATATTATTACTTGATAAAAGAAAGGCTCAATAATCTTTCAAAACATAAAACATCTATTTTTCTTATTTTAGAACTTTGAGGCGAACCTTAGTAAGTCCAATATCCTATATACAAGGCAATTCAAGGAAAATTCTGGATTATGACCCAGATTCGATTCCCATCGTAGCAGATTTCTGGTCCTACCAAGGAATATTCTAGTTACAATGTATAGCTCCGGCGTACACGGACGCATGCATACATACACGGTCATGCATATAGCAAAAAGGGGCACCCAGGTCCCTTTAAAAATATTTCATTAGCATCCTCTATATGTCGGTCAGAATATCTATATTAATATCTAGTTCAAACTCCTGTCTGGGTCAAATATGTGTAAAGCTTCATCCTAAGTATAGCAGTGATACCCCAGTGAGTAATACAGGACACTGTCTCTACCAAGGAATAGCATGCTACAAATATACTGCCCTGATACGTCCTGATAATCTCCAAACCAAACAAACCGGGTCTGCTAATGTTTGTCTTTGATGCATTCAAAACTTCGGTGCCTCAATGGTTGCTCCGTACTTTGAAACAGTGTTGTTATATTTTCTGGTCCTTTGAGATCATGGAGTAATCACAATATTGATAAAGTAGAATAGATGGATTCCAGTTTTGCCAAATTTCATTTAAATACACGTTGGCAGTCTGGGGGCAAAACATAAGCTGATAAGCCCTGGTTTCTGTTAAACTTGCATTCAATGATGGGTTATAGCATGGTGGCATAATGACAGAACACGTAAAGTAGAGTGTGGTTTAACATAATGTTTTCGATGTTATATCGGAACCAGACAAGGGGATATCAACGACCTTGTTTCTATGTTAAACGAAAAATGCAAAAATAACGGGATTTTTGTAACGAACACTATTCCTGAAACCATGTGTCTATTGTTTGCGGATGATGACGAAAATTGTGCAGTTACGACAGCTTAGTTACAACATATTAATGTCATTTAATCATTTTATAATAAAACTATAAAAAAAAAAACGATTTTAAAAAATTTTTAGACTTATAGCACAGGCAAAAAAAAAAAAAAAAAAAAAAAAAGATGAATTACATATTACTCAACAGTATCTGTTATCATGGTATACAGACAACTACACTGCTTGAAATTATAATTATAAAATGAATAAAATAAAAGTAAACATTGCAATATAATTTTGTCCGAGATAACGCAGTTAAATAAATAGTTAAAAAGTTAAAAGTAGTAAATATTATGCTCATTATCTACAATAAGCACGTTTACGTATGAATGTTTAAGTAATAATATGTGAAAATCTGTAGAACATATATTACATATTGGGTCTAAGTCTTATACCATGAATATATTGTTTAATATATACTGTTGGAAGATGTGGAAAAAAATATACATGGATGCCTGCAAGTTCACCAGTAAAGTATAATATATGTTAATAAATAAGTGATTTGATATTGGCCCTGTTATTTGTCCGAGGGCAGTCGTATTGGCTCGAGACCGAAGGCCGAGTGCCAATACGACTGACCCGAGGACAAATGACAGGGCCAATATCAATCACTTATTTATTGACAATTTTATTATTAAAAACAAGTACTCATAAAATATAACATTTAATTCTTAATTACATCAAAGATCAAACACAAAGATCAAAATGACTGCCATTTCCTAGAGCTTCTTACTGAAATCTATCACTTTTTGGCCCTGCCTTATTAGCCAATCAAATTACTTCAAATGCGGGCTTTATATATACATGTATATATATATGGCCCGGGCCCAAAAAGTGATATAGATATTGGCACTGTTTCAAAGCCAGTCGTCATGTTATTGAACGTGGAAGATGCTTTTTTAAAGGACTAATAATTTATAATTATTTAATAATTAGATAAATTGATTCTTATATTGTCTTTTTATTCATATCATAATTTTATATATGAGAAAAAAGTTTATTGGAGGTCTTTATCTAAATATGGTGTGGGATAGTAAAATTAAAATAATTTATGAAATTGTATTTCGTGAAAACTATGAAAATAACTATTTGATATAATGTGCACATTAATTTGTATAAAAAGTGGAAAAGAAAATAATTAGTATATTTTTGATAATGTTATAGGATGATTTACGACAGAATGTATTCATGGTAAAATGTTTCATATATATGTTAATATAGATGTCAAAAAACACAACATAATATTGTATTGGTGGATTATCCACTTATGATATTATATGTACTATAGGCCGGAGGCCTTCTTGTACTTAATAAAATGTCTGAGTCTGAAATCCATGACCTTCATGAAATTAATAAGTGTACATTTACTTTGAGCAACACTTGAAAAACTATGGATATTTTACCTGATCAAATAACCGATGTGGAACTTCGGTCAGGTATTAACTATTAATTTTTTCAACTTCGGTTATCATATTTATATATAGTGCTTGCTATTAACGAACGATGAAATTCAATCTCTTTGTCTCTTCTCTTAAATGTGAAGAATATAAGATTATATGTACGGTAAGTAAAATATATTAGATAAAAATGGTAAATTTGTTTTTTACTCTCTGCAACAAATGTTACAGTAAACTATCAAGATTGGTGCAGAAAAAGAAAAAAAAATGCAAATAATTTACTTGAATGAACAAGTGTGATACTATAACAAAACAGAGAGGAAGATCCACATGTGTTTTATTTTACTCAAAACGTGCATCTTTAACTCTATACCGAAACATAACGGTATATTCTTAAATATATTGTAAGTAACAATGAAGCATTTATTTTTAGTATACAATTTATATATCAACTTTTGCTAATTCCTATGATCAAATATTGAAGTATGTACCTATAATCAATATCAATTTACCTTCAGGACCATACTGATCAGATAAATATATTATCAACATGAAAACTATTTTTTTCCCCAAACGTGATCTCAATGCCCAGAGAGAGAAAAAAGGAAACAAATCTGATTTTTACTATTCTCAGCTGCAAGTAGTGTATATTGGAGAAGATACATTTTAGTCCGAAGACCTTACAGGGAGACGAGACATTTGACCTTGGATCATCTCTTTCTTGCCAAATAATCAAACTTCTTAGGCATCCAAGAAAAATCTATATAACAGATCAGATGGTATACTGCTGAGGCTCTATGTGTTGCGTTTAATGCATTAATTGCAAATATTATATTAATGAAATAGTTAACTTGAATGTTTTTTGTTTCTTGAGGCCTAGCTGACATCTATGTATCAGAACAGTGGCCGCTAGGCTTGTGTTGTCATCTGATGATGTTATTGTGCATGCCCTTGATATCTAGTGATGTTAATTCTGAAACGTGTGACTCCTTTTAGAGTGTAAGTCGGAATAGAATTAGAATGACTAGTGACATCAGTTAATTTCCCTGCTGTCAAATATGTATGTTATCGTTTGATTTTTTAATCTATTATAATCTAAAAAAAAGTTACAGCTTCACTTTATTTTAGATATTAAAAGAAAAGAACAAATAATGAATTTATCGTAACACTTTAGTTTTAGTAAACCGATGGAGTCAAAACAATCTTTGTAGGTTTTATTGTTATGGAATATATCTAAAGTCGTAAATAAGCCTTCGATAATGCCTTTTTAGGTATGTGATATTTTGAAATTAGATGTTAATTTATATTAATTCCTTTTCCTTGATTTTGTCTGACATCTATTTAAGCATGTTAACTAGGTTAATGAGGTTAATCTACACACTGACCATCACTGACCAGTATGTAACTCTTTTACAAGTGGTGGCTTATCAGCAGGCTTTCTGCCCCCACCAAATTATACATGAGGTTCCCAGCATGCTGTTGTAAAACTGAAACCTGTCTATACCGCTCAAGTTAGGGGCAAGGGGGCGCGAGTTGTGTTGCATCTTACCACTCGTGAACAGACCAAATAAAGACAAGGTCTGATATTGATTTTTCTTGGATGCATTCTGTGCTTCGAAAGGACTAATCTTTTCAGATTATATTATACTAAATACATGTAATTGAAGTACTGTTGAGAAAAAAAAATAAGCTCACTGTAAGCTTTATGAGAAGAGATGCTATATTTTGACGCACATAACAGTTTATCATAATCACTGACGCATCATTGTTTTCGTTTAGATCATCATTATTGTCACCTTTACCATCATCATGAATCTTGTTTTACATTATTATCAACATCATCATCAACATCCCTCGATATGTAGACTAAATCATCATTTGAGTTATCAATATATATATACAATATTCTATTGTTGGGTCATGTAGATGCCATTATTGGATCATCGTTTTATATACAAATATTGGGTCATCATTGTATATACCATTGTTGGCTCATTATTTTATGTACCATATCTGTGTTATGTTTATCAGGCTTGAGCAATGGATTATACAAATGCCAATAAATATCAATGCATAAGCTGTTTTCTAACTAATGCCGATGCCAATGTTTTAAAAATGCAACAAAAAAAAATGCTAAAGCCCCTGCGTGACGTTTTAAGTACATTATACTAAATATTGTGGGTGAAGCCAGAAAAAGTCAAGAAGAAGAGCGCCCTCCCCCTTCCATAAACTAATTTCACAACTCGTGGCACACCTTTGTCAATGTGACCTTAAAGGCCCTCATATAAGACGGGATCCTAATTGCACATACTTAATGAAAAATATTCGACAGGGGTTCTGAAACTAGGTGACATGGTCTTTTTTATATGGTTTGAGCGCCCCTACCCAACACATTATTTATTGCGCAGGGGCTCGAACAAATCATTTCACTATCATAAAATCTACCCTGGTACGTCGTTTGGTTACACTGAACCAGCTAACTTGAATCAACTAACTTCATTTCAATTGTATGTTAGAAATAGTTTCCTTATTCAAAACATGTGTTTACGTTTGATTGAAAACTTCAATATTTCTTTTCGCAAATATAAGTCACAAAATACATTTCCCACTCAAATGTTGATATTCTGTGATTATGATAGTTGGAACATTGGTACTGATAATCTATTTATCAGTAGTCATTGTATATATTAATACTGGGTCTGGGTCAACATTTTATATACAATTATTGGGCCAAAGCCCCAACTACAAATTGGGTCTGACCCATTAAGTTGGTGAAGCGAGGTTTAATCTCTTCCGAAATGATTTACTGATATATATTGGTATACATGTTCTATCAAAGCAAAAGTAAAACATTTGATCCTCCCGAAAAGTTCATAACACCGCTATTTATGGTAGGTCCCAATAAGTCGTTACCAGAATACAGACCCAATAAGTGGGCGGTTATAAGTATATATATCGACCGTTTCCTCGTGTATGTGACGAACGGCCTGTAGACAAAATGCTCAAAGTTTGTGTACATGTATATACATTCACAAGGAAATAGCTTGGAGCCAACCTAAGTTGTGTATAAATTCATGCGTTATTGTGTTCACAAGATAATTAAACAACAAAATACATCATTGTGAGGCCCATTATAAACCATTATTTTCATCATTTTATATACAAATATTGGGTCAATATTTTAAATTGAATACCTAGTGGAAATGCGCGATTCTGGTTGGTGTCAGAATCACTTTCACAGGTCCGAAAAACACTATATGTTGACCTTAACATCAGTCAATTATTGTAAAATATACCATTTTTGAGTTATCAATATATATACAATATTCTATTGTTGGGTCATGTAGATGCCATTATTGGATCATCGTTTTATATACAAATATTGGGTCATCATTGTATATACCATTGTTGGCTCATTATTTTATGTACCATATCTGTGTTATGTTTATCAGGCTTGAGCAATGGATTATACAAATGCCAATAAATATCAATGCATAAGCTGTTTTCTAACTAATGCCGATGCCAATGTTTTAAAAATGCAAAAAAAAAAAAATGCTAAAGCCCCTGCGTGACGTTTTAAGTACATTATACTAAATATTGTGGGTGAAGCCAGAAAAAGTCAAGAAGAAGAGCGCCCTCCCCCTTCCATAAACTAATTTCACAACTCGTGGCACACCTTTGTCAATGTGACCTTAAAGGCCCTCATATAAGACGGGATCCTAATTGCACATACTTAATGAAAAATATTCGACAGGGGTTCTGAAACTAGTTGACATGGTCTTTTTTATACGGTTTGAGCGCCCCTACCCAACACATTATTTATTGCGCAGGGGCTCGAACAAATCATTTCACTATCATAAAATCTACCCTGGTACGTCGTTTGGTTACACTGAACCAGCTAACTTGAATCAACTAACTTCATTTCAATTGTATGTTAGAAATAGTTTCCTTATTCAAAACATGTGTTTACGTTTGATTGAAAACTTCAATATTTCTTTTCGCAAATATAAGTCACAAAATACATTTCCCACTCAAATGATGATATTCTGTGATTATGATAGTTGGAACATTGGTACTGATAATCTATTTATCAGTAGTCATTGTATATATTAATACTGGGTCTGGGTCAACATTTTATATACAATTATAGGGCCAAAGCCCCAACTACAAATTGGGTCTGACCCATTAAGTTGGTGAAGCGAGGTTTAATCTCTTCCGAAATGATTTACTGATATATATTGGTATACATGTTCTATCAAAGCAAAAGTAAAACATTTGATCCTCCCGAAAAGTTCATAACACCGCTATTAATGGTAGGTCCCAATAATTCGTTACCAGAATACAGACCCAATAAGTGGGCGGTTATAAGTATATATATATATATATATATATATATATATATATATATATATATATATATATATATCATTTTGAAGTTATTTGGTCACAATTTTTAATCAAATGCAAAATTATTGCAGACAATACATGAGAGCGCTAATTAGAGAAAGGGGATTAATTAGAAACAATACGCTGCACAAACATATTTCTTTCATATAAATAATTATTCTTTTAAAAATTCAGACAAATTTGTTTGTTTGTTTGTTGGGTTTAACGCCCCACCGACAGTATTTCAGTCATTTGGAGACGATGTCTAATTGAGACAGATATAGTGCTGCCACACTGCAGTATCACGCCGTAGACATGTGGCATGATACCACACCCAGTCACATTATCCTGACGCCGGGCCAACCAGTTCTGCAACTATCCTTTTATACTGAGCGCCAAGCAAGGGAGCTATAACCATATATACCATTTTTTACGACTTTGGTATGTCGCGGCCAGGGTTCGAACCCACGACCTCCCCTCCCGAGGCGGACTCTCTAACCACTCGGCCACCGGGGATTGTAGACAATTTTGTAAACAACGGACAGCAGATATATGGCTTATACATTTCAAAACATCCGTTATCCCTTCCGTATAAAAAAAACAAAACCCTATGGGTTTCACCAGACCAAGGCAATTATGAATAAAAAAAAATATATATATATATATATATATATATATATATATATATTTAATATAACTCGATTTGTCCAAGTTTGCTTTGTATGTACTAAACAAAAGTCACATTCTATACGAAAAGTTATCAAATAAATTGATGTGTAAAACCAGTTTACGTTTCACTTGCCGCCATCTTGTCTGCTGTCGTCTTCCAAATATCGAGTAGAACACGAAGAAGACCTTCCGACAGCAGAAGTGGGTTAAATCGAATGCAAAACATGCCCACTTCCAAAAATAAAAGATCTGCCGAAGTACAAATCGAAGAGGCTATATGTTATATATACATTGAATTAAGTGTAGTAATCTCTGCTGACTAAATTTAAATTCACATAAAAAAACAAGTACTCAAGATCTGACACCTGGGTTTATCAGCTGACGCGTGTCTGTTACTCAACCTGTCAGACATCGGTTAGAAGTGATCAATAATTTCCGGTCAGACACGTGCTGATAATCCCTACCAGGAAAAAGGTGCGAAAAACTTACTTGAGCCATCATTCCAGTGACGCCGCAAAATAAACTGACCCGTGTACGATTGAAGTTAAGGGCGATATGTCTTCGAAAATGTACGAAAATTGACTTCGAAATAAAAATTGAAAAATAGGTATAAATAGTGAACTCAGGACCGGGATTTAACTTCGAAATAGCGAAAAAATCGAAATAGCGAAATTCGGATTAAACATTTTATTTTTAGTTAAAATAAGAAGCGGAAAAATCGGGACCGAAAAAAAACTTCGAAATGGTGAGGAATTCGGTTTAACAATGTTCGGTTTGACGAAGCGACGGTAAACTCAAATAGTCAATTCAAGTATATAATATCAATTTTTATCAAATTAGTTGTATTCGCAAAAACTCAAGATGGAATTTGACAATTATTACATGCAACCAAAACACGAGAGACTTTAAGAACACAATATCAGACTACAGAATGATTTCTTTGTGTAAGCATAGATGTCATAAAATGTGCCTGGTAGTTTTGGTATACGAATGAGGCGTATCAGCGTAAAGCACTATTGCATTGAGTGGGAAATAAAGATGGTTCGGATCAGTGTCAGGTGTGACGTCATACCACGTGACTAACTAAGACGTCTGCAATGTGGCTCAGCACTGCATATACAACCTTTCTGTATTGAGTCTGAAAATTATCTAAATGACAAAACTTCTGTTGGCGGGGCGTAAATGAACCAAACAATTTCACTGCCATTCAAGAAAACTATTTATATTCTGGGGCAACTACAATACACCCTTTATTAAAGCAGTAACTCTATAACTAGGAATGGGTGCCTTTATGGGTTACGATTATGATAAAATTATGCATTGCATCATCCACTTAGATCTAGGTCTATTATTTATGTTTTTTTTTTTGTTTTTTTGTTGTTTTTTTTTGTATTTCTCAGCATGTGTTTTATTTGACCCAATTGTACGTACATACACTTACAGTCGTTTCTAACCCGATTACTTTTAAATTACTTTTTCTCGAATACACATGTTAAAAATTTAGCTTAAAACTTTACATAAAGTCTTTTGCCTACGTTAGCTATACATAAATTAAAAAATCTTTCAATCGTGACGATCCAGTAGTTTTGCGTCAGGTACGTGCACGATTTCATCATTTTGCACGAGGAAATGTTGATAAGCAAACATATCATTCACCATGAAAAACAAAACAAAAAAAAACAAAAAAACATGCATGTGATTTAACTTTTGAAATTGTAATGGTCAGGATGAACATCCAAGCACACGACTTCGCGCCTGTTGCAAGCCCTACTTTCACTCAGATACGTAAGTAAATCGGATTTTATTTAGAAAACGATATTTTAATTCAAACAGATTTATTTACAAGACGAATATATTCATGATAAATTTTAAAACCAATGTTATTGAGCATTTGTGGGATGAACTTTAACAGGCGAGTAATGGATCAACCCGCAGCCCCTAGCAATCTCCGTGAAGTTGTGCAACAATGGGGAAATATTCACAATCATCCGGAACTATGTGTTGTCGTTGATACTGAGCTGTGCTTATGATGTGAACGCCATATGAGGACATACAAAGTATTAATTACTATTAAATATTATTAACATACAAACTGTTCTAAGATTTACGCACTTTTTAGATTGTAAGACTTTTGCGTTATTCAGATTTTACAGTGATAGTTTCGATTTGCTAATTTTTATATCTATATGTTTATCTATTGGGATTAAATTACGGGGAAGTATGTTTGATGTGTTCAGATATTTATATTCAAAATTTGAACGAAATACATTAACAAATTATCAAACTAGATGGTATTATAAAGGTGTCGGGTTAGAGATGAATCTACGTGTATATACTTCTTTACTGCGCCAAATCATACAGTTTCAACGGTCCAACACGGAATGTATAGTTGCATATTTTAGATCACCTATTCGAAGCGTTGAAATTTCACACATGTCTTCGAAGTTATAATTGTAGGAAACTGACCAAGAATCATAACTCTAGCAAGAGTTGTATTGACTTATCCCCTTAAACTTTGGTAAAAAGTTTTGCTGCATTTATACCTGGGTAATCAGTTATGGGGTTGACTTGACACTCCATAAATGTGTTTAGGGGCACCAGTCCATAAAGTTATGTAACTCGTGACCAAATATAATGCAAGTTATTGCCCCCTTTAAACTTAGAAATATTTGGTTTAAGTCTTGCATGCAATTTATTATTATGCATACATCTTAGTTACCAGAGATGATTATTGATTCAATTCGTCACTCACGTCTTCAGTCGCATTAAACAAATAATTAAGATCATTCTTGACCAAAAATAATGCTATTTATGGCCCCTTTTTGACAAAAGAAATGTGATTAAATTTTTTGCATGCAACATACTATATTTCTGAAATATACGCATTATAGTATTGTCATTGACTTGATACGTCATAAAGGTGTTCAGGTACAGAAAACAATCATTGTAGATATCTATTGTCTGAATATATCGTAAATTGTGGCCCCTTTTGAACTTAAATTTTTTTTAGTAAAATTCTGTGTACACTTGAATTTGGTTTAAATAATTAATAGCGGATATTTGAGCGTGCCGTTTCACAGACTGTACTTATTTGTCACGATAGCATGACGTTAAGCCGAAATCGAAACAACAAAAGCAGCAGCAGCAACAACAACAAAAAGAAACATAGTTGTTGTCTGTCGAGTTTGAGGGGTACATCAATATTTCGTGTATGTCAGACGACAAGCCAAAACTCAGTCCGCCAAGCAAAATATTCAGTTTTATTATTTTTTTAGTTGTACTCTTTAAAATTTACAAGTACACTAACAACAAAATTAACCCGGGAAACCCGGATGGGCGGGTTAAAATAATTTGACAGAATCTATCTACCAAGGGACCGGCTTGCATTAGCCTCTCATTAACCATTGTTAAATTAACATTCACTCATATAATCCAATAAATTATCTGCAGTACAATTGGAAGCTTGAAGATGTTACTGACAATCCGGAAAGAAGCTATAACAACTGTTACGGTTTATTAGCTATGTTGGCATAGGAACTATTAAATATTATTCAATCGTTTAATTATTCAGTTTGAAATAGTGACAGGTATCGCTGATCCAGACCGTAAATATATGATCAGGAATATTATCAGGAGAGCTTTGCCTGAGAGTGGAAGCCAAATAATAGAAGGAATATGGACTTCCGTCTGTTGATAACCGGGCTGATGTCGCATTAATTATCCCACCAGAACACAGAAAAGGGGAGCCAGTCTGTATGTAAATGGCACCTCTGCAATACCATTGCAATTAGCACTTTGCGCAGTGATGATCATTTTACCATGTAACGACATGCTGTCTCTTGGTAGCAATGAAATAAATACATTGGATCAAATCAGTAGCATGCACCTTGTTATGCATCAGTAACCAATACACAAAATCTAATATATTCATTTAACACACCCGCTATTGGTCGGGATTTGCGATTGGATAAAATATTTGATTATAATCGATTGTACCAGGAAACTCATATGTGGACAGCGATTTAGTGACAAATGTGATTTGTGATTCTGCTCTTGATGTTTGTGCATCAAGATGGAGAAAAAGATCAACTTACGGGTAAGTTTTATTTGTTTTGTTCTTCTCTGGATATGGACAGTTCTGAGTTTGTAAGGAATCATTTTTTCAAAAAGGATAATTTCTCATTTTAATTAAATTTATTTGTAACGAAAAATGAAATGCCTTAATTTTTAGTAAGACATATCGTACATTGAATGTCAGATGGTACTTTTCATCTAAGTTGATGATCCCATATAGTATTCAATGAATTTCAAATTACATGTATGACCTAAATGACTTCGTTTTAAATCTAACTGCATGAAACGCATCATTCGGTATTATGTATTTTATATATTACTTATTGCACAAGTCAATCTTAAGATGTCGTTTGATGTAGGTTTGCAAAAATGATGAATGATAAACATGATATAAAAGATTTTGGTCAGTTCATACTTTTGAAATAACATATAACGACAGGACGGACACAATTACGAGGTTTAACACTGGCATGAAATAGTATAAACAGAAATAACATAGTAAAAGTAAAATGAAATACAAATAATTACATTTAGTTCAAGTAAAATTAAAACAGTACAAGTACAAACAAAACAATACAACTACAAATACTCGTAGTGTAAGTATAGGTAAAATAGTATATGACAAAAGGGTCAAACAACTGACTTATTTACGGCTTTCCCTGTTAAACCCTACACTGCATACAGAACATATGGCAGATTGTAACACAGGCTACCGGCGTGGGACCCCCAATGATACAAAGTAGCAATTTAAAACACATTTTATAAAAAAAAAATTACAACTCAAGAAAAAAAAATATTGATATCATAAAATAAGAAAAGGTATGTAACTCTCCGTTCAAATTCTATAGAAAAAACTGACATGGTCGTATTCTGAGCTTCGTATCTGACACAATTTTCAGCCGATTTCAAATATGCCGGGCTTGTTCAACGCAGAAACAATAGGCCTTTTCGTTGCCGAGTCGATTTTCTATCTTAGATAAAGTACAAAGACAATACGAGTCACGAAACTCAATGGAAACTGTACTCGGACACGATGTGACCGAAGCAATGCATATCACAGTCGATGCTTTTTTCAACGGCAACTTCACAGAAATACAATATTTCCAACAAATACCCATATTAAACAATACATTACGTATTTATTTAATTCTCACAAGTTATGCTTTTTTCCAGAAGTCGCTCGTATCGATGCATTCCGCCCTCATGCCACTGTTGCATTTTGTTATTATTGGCGGCTACCATATTGAATTGGTTATCTGCTTCTGTGATTATTACAATATGATATTGGGGAACCAGCGATTATGGTAGCCGTCAGTCATAACAAAATGCAACAGTGGAATGAGGGCGGAATGCATCGATACTAGCGACTTTTGGAAAAAAGCATAACTTGTGAGAATTAAATAAATACGTAATTTATTGTTTAATATGGGTATTTGATGGAAATATTGTATTTCTGTGAAGTTGATGTTGAAAAAAGCATTGGATGTGATTTGCATTGCTTCGGTCACATCGTGTCCGAGTACAGTTTCCATTGAGTTTCGTGAGTTGTATTGTTTTGTAGTTTATCTAAGATAGAAAACCGACTCGGCAACGAAAAGGCCTATTGTTTCTGCGTTGAACAAGCCCGGCATATTTGAAATCGGCTGAAAATTGTGTCAGATACGAAGCTCAGAATACGACCATGTCAGTTTTCCTATAGATTTTGAACGGAGAGTTACATACCTTTTCTTATTTTATGATATCAATTTTTTTTTTCTTGAATTGTGAAATTTTGTTATAAAATGTATTTTGAATTGTTACATTGTATCATTGGGGGGTCCCACGCCGGTAGCCTGTGGATTGTAATGCAATCGTGTCGGAAATAGCAAAGATAAAGTGATAGTAATGTGCTAGTCTCCACTGTTCTCAATGTCTCTTACAGGTTAAAACAACAACATAACAATATATGCTAATTAGCAGGCACGGCGTGTACAAATTACCAGGCACGGCGTGTACAAATTATCAGGCACGGCGTGTTCTTAAGGCGCCACAGATTGCAATGTCAATATGCATGCACATTATACAAGTAAATGCAACTCGCCCAAGCCAATTTGTCAGTGTCCCGTCACCAAGAGTTAGGCAGCACTTATAAAATGTCCTTCAAAACAAATATATAACTCGCAATAAGTATGTAAACTCAATGCTGTAAAGTAATACAGCTCATACTCCTAACCTGCGTGCGTGCGCAGTCACTGTCCTTAAGAGAAAATATCAATATTTAATTATTTAAAGAAATTTTAGGAAAAATTGAGAAAATAACCATTCGATAGGTAAGACAGTGACCGGTAGAATGATGGAAAGCCTGTACCCTTTTCGCACCTGCTCACATTAACTTTCAAACTATCAGAAAAAAAAATGTATACAATATTTTCACGCTTTACTGGCAAACAGCGTGAAAATTCTATAGGGCTGTTATTAAATAATACTATCATATTACGTTTAAGTCAGTAAATAAATTTGCTGATATTTACGGAAGACGGCAAGTTGATGCTGCGTTACACGGGTAATATTTCATACTGTAAATCACCATTTCCTAAAAGACGCTGTTCTATCCTTATAAATTTTGAAAATATAAATCTGTTGAGAATGATTTCTTTTTTTATCTTTCTTGACTTTTGTTATTGCATAAAGGTAATAATCTCGTTCTTATCAGACTGGTAGGGCGTTTTTGACCATTCTATGAAAGCGGTTTATGCATGGTACACGTATATTGTATATATCTCTCTAAAACATGTCCCCAAAACCGATGGTCGTGGGTTCGATTCTTGTAATGGCACTGTACATCTGTATTGCTTGCTGCAGACTTAAAACGGTAGTTCAAGGATGTTTAGCTTATGGTCATGCCGCTTGTCTTCATAACTACATCAGTGGAAACGCGGCGTCAGTACGGAATATTTTTTTTTTGCCAATGGAGCCGCATAATCAAAAAAGGAAGCAACCACTATTATTATTGTAAAATAAAAACAGTAATATGTTTAAAAGAAACACTTGCATTAATTGATGAAAGTAGATAATAATATTCAAAATATGCAAGTCTTCAATCGTTATTAAAAAGAAACTGGACAAATATAATGTGTATCTGATGACTTCTCCTTAAATTAGTAGGCGACGGGTTTAAAACTTGGTTAACGTACCTTGTAAGGAACCCGATTTATTAAAGCTCTGAATTTATTTTTTTAAAGGTGTTTTGAGATTTTAAAATATTTAGAATTCAGATACAAAGCGTCAACTTAAAAAATCAATGAAAAAGCAGTTTAATATAATTATTACAGCTTAATGTAGAAAGTGTAAAAACACACAAACACTATACATATGGCCTTAGTGGACATGTCTAATTTACGGCCCCAGACCCAATCTACGGTCCCAGTATGTATAGGGCTTGAAATGGGTAAATTTAACTGAACATTACATAGCTTATGCTGTAAAGCTTTGTAAATATATATTTAATTTAATACATATCATTAATACAAAAATAATGCCATACTCCTACGTCACGCTACATTATCAGGGGAAGTAAATTGTTAATCAATATCAGGACTTATATGTGCTGAATCTTTCGTCATCATTGCCCTTGTTCTTGCTGCTGCTGCTGCTGCTGCTGATGATGATGATGATAATGATTTTTTTACATTGACATTAATGCCGCCTTAGTAGCTTATTGACTGGAAAGTTCATGCACCTTGCAGACCCTAACTATTCCAATAATATATAAGAAATGAACTACCTGTTGTAAAATGTATCTTCATTGATCTATAGATTAGTTAATTTATGTCATCTTAAATCATCATCACATAATGTGTCTACTATAATTGAAATAGTGTTTGTACTTTTTTGTTATATATTTCTGAATAATCTGATAATGTGAAGTTTTTTTTGTTCTTGTTTTTGTACCTTTTCTGTATAGCTTTGCTTTATTTAAGTCGTGCTTCAAAAACATGCGCGGCATCTTTGATGCTTGGCATCAAAATTTGTCTTGTTTTAAAATAAAAAAGTTCTGTGGTATAATGAACAGTCAAACTAACTTTGAAAATTTTTATTACGACTGTTTCGAAAAATCACATTATTCGGGAAGCCTTCGGTCTGTTCTCTGTGTGTTATAGGCTCCGTATGGATGAACACGGAGCGGCATTCGGTAGTTCCAAAAGAATGTTGTGCATGTTCGATCACTTAAAAAAATCAGACCACATTTGTACACGGAAGAAAACAAAAGGAAGCTCATTCGGGTCGATCGCCACATAGGCTGTAAACACTTTGCTAATGTAGACTATAAAAGTGCCACTAAAGCCATATCAAACATATTGTAAAAATAATACCAAACATAGCTGACTTTGAACCAGCTAGATTTATAAAAGTAAGATATATTATTGAAAATGTCAAGTCAATACCAGGGATAATTGAACATTTAGAAGTCAATAACCAGCCTGGGTTATTAGTTTCCGTTGATTAAAAAAACGTTTGACTGGTTTAATGAATTAAATAAATCCCTTTCTCGCTTCCCTACAAACATGAAATTTTGGTTATCTAATCCAGTCGGCTAAACCACGGTATTGGTACTGATAGTTGTCTCACAAGAAAAAAAAATGAAGTTTTGAGTAGGACACAATATTGTTACTCTTTATATTGTTTATAGCATACCATCTCTAAAACTACAATATTCCTTCTGATGTTTCTTTTTTCCATTTTCTTGTAAGTTGGTTACGGACACTACACCATAGATATATTAATAACCTGCAATTAAAGATGAAACGTCTTACTAACCTGAATTCTTTTACTCGGAAATATCCAGGGTTCCCGCTGGCCATCGCCATTGTCGCCAATGGCGCCAGAAAAAAAATCTGGCTCCAAAAAAATTGAAATGGCGAAAGGTTATGACGCCTTATTTTTCATAATTGGCGCCGCATAATAAACTTGTGTTTTTGCTTGGTTCCCGATTTTTCATTCTCCGCATATTAACCGCAATGAATATTATTACCGATATTATTATCAATGGGAGAAACTAAATAACAAATATGTAGGCAAACATAGAAGAACAAACTTAAAATTGAAGATATAAAGGTATCAACAGTTTCTGAATAATTGAACCATACTGAAAGTTTCAATAGTCAAATAGGCAAATTGTTCCATATTGCGAAGCATAGGAGTAGCCTGGAATGCAAAATGTTTTTCTTTTTTGTTACTTATGATCTTTGATGACACTTTGAAAACGGTTTTCAACTTCATAAAAAGTTGATTTTTGATGACACTTTGAAAACGGTTTTCAACTTCATAAAAAGCTGATTTTTGATGACACTTTGAAAACAGTTTTCAACTTCATAAAAAGTTGATTTCTATTGTTATTTTGGTATTGTACTTGCTGTGTGTGTCCTTTTAGCACTTTTAAGCAAAAACAATGTAAATACGAATTTGAGTAGAAAATCCATAATTTTCTTGCAATGTTATTAATTCAAGTTGCAAAATGTTCAGTAAAGGTGTCCCTATAAGATTGTGCACAATTCTATATCATTTTTTTCAAAAGATAATTATGAATTATTTGAACTTTTTAGTCAAAAATTTTACGAGTGAGACTGCATAACGCTTAAAAATGGCTATTTTGTAAAGCATATTTTAGATTATTTTTCAAAATGGCCGACGGTAGCAACATGAAAATTTTAGGAAAACAAGATCTGTCAATGTCATTGTGCAAAACTTTTATAAAAAGTTTTTTTTAGTTTTTTCTACACTATAGATGTAACATGAAAAAAATGTAATCAGCACCAATACCGTGTTTTGGCCGAGTGGGTATCTACATGTACATTCTTAAGAACACCCAACGTGTAATATTTAACAATGGGTACCCATCAGAAGCATTCTATATAGAAAATGGAGTAAGACAGAGGTTATTTTTTATTTATTATCTGTTTGCAAACACTAACAACACTGACATAAAATATAAATATGAATAAAGAAAGAAAATGTATTAATGTTGGAGATCATTGAATAAAACATTGTTTGCAGATGATATTACATTTTTATCAATGGCATGAAAATCATACGAAACACTTGTGCATATTCTTTAATTTTGCCAAATGCTCTGGTGTAAAGATAAATGTTACTAAAGCAATTGGACTGAGGGAGGGTTTATTAGATTGATTGATTGAGTGTGTTTACCGTCGCTGCGACAGTATTTAAGTCATATAGCGACGTCCAGCTAATTACAGGTGGAGGAAGACCCCGAATGCACTGAGGCATCCGGGTAGAACCACCGACCTACCGCAAGCCAGCTAGAGGGCTTCCTCAAATGAAAATCCGAATGACACTGCCGGGACTCGAACCCACGCGGTGGGGTTTATTAGAACACTTAAATCTAAAATTTTGCAAACAATAAACCGACACCTGAATGTGTAGCAGTTTTAGGTATTAGATTCTAAAATGACAAACGAAAACTTTTTAAAAATGATATTGAAAAATAAATAAGACTAGATTTGCATACTGCAAATGCAACGGCTTTCAAACCTGATCAGCCAAGTTAAAATAAGTTTTTTAGTTTATGATCCCTTACATATTCTTTATTACATTTATTACATGGAGTCAATTTTGTAACTGCATGATTATAGGATCATGCGTTTATGCATTTATTTAAGAATTAAGTTTTGATATTGAAAATATAGAGATACGCATTTTTGTAGTTAATTAAAATGAGCCTGAAGGACATAATTCTGACAATGAATGATCTTTTTGTTTTGTATTTGCTTTTGCTAGAAACGTTTCGTTACATTTTATTCAACAGAATTTCTCTTATTGAATAAACAAGTAAAAAAAAATGTGTTGATTTCTGACATATAAACATGTGTTGAGGGAAGAAATGAGAGAATGAAAGTAATTAGTGATACATAGCTTATTTCAAAAGTTAATGTCCCTTTTTATGATAAATTTTACAACTAAAATAGAATAAGAAAGAAAGAACAAAATAAATGAAAAATAAAAAGAAAGAAAGAAAGAAAGAACAAAATAAAGTACACAAAATAAATCAATAGAGAAAGAAAGAAAAAAAGGAAGATTTATATTTGCTCAAATAAAAAAAGAATAACAGAGAACTTTTAGGATCATTTCTGGTATTTGGTATGTTCACATCTTTTTTACAAACTGTGAATGACTATATACAACCCCATGTAGCAACATATGCACTCTTGTATAATACCTGTGACAGACTGTGGCAGCCTGCCTAATCAAAAACAGATGCCCACACAACGGCGGGTGGGTGAATAAATTGGGGGGGGGGGGGGGGGGGGGGTTGAAATGCCTTTAAGCATCCATATATTGAGCCAATATGATTTAAGTGTGACACATTGAACGATTTGATTAATGGTGATCATCACTGTGCGCTCAAAAAATGTCTTCCAAACTGTCCCACTTTTTATACTAAACAGTTAAAAATCAGGTGGGACAGTTAGGAATCTTGCTTATTATTATGAGAACAATAGTTCTCAGTAGTATAAATGATTTACAATTTATTTGTTATCAAAACTTTTGGTAACGTAACAAGCCATTTGGTTAAACCTATATCAGCTTTCACTCTATGCCTCAAAGTTCAGTAATGCACTAGAAGGAACTTTTGGTATGCTAAAACTTGTTTAAAAGGTGGATGTTTATACATGTACTTAGTTGTTTTGCTATCTAATTCAATAGTGAGTGTGTGGGAAGAATAACAATACATGTAGAATATAGACACAATTCATCCTCTCTTTCTCCCCCCCCCTCTCTCTGATTGAAGCAAATAAAGAGTATGCATTTTGTTGTTTTGTTATTTGGGTTAACCATCGCTGTGATAGTATTTCAATTATATAGCGATGTCCAGCTAATTGCTGGTAAAGGAAGACCCTGAGTACACTGAGTGCCTCTCTGATAGTTACACATACATTCATGACCTGTTACATTGCAAGCTATACAACCCAACCTAAAAGAGCAAAGCTAGCAGAGCCTGCATCTAATTATAGAACATAGGTAACCAGTGATGCTCATTCTGTCAAATTTTCTCTGTTTTTATTCTGGGTCATGTATTTAAATTCTCTATAAATTCATCAATTCTTGACAGATTTTCAAAATTCTTTTTTTTTTGTTGACGAGGTAAGACATTCTTCTTTCCAATGATGACAAAATGTATCACACATTTAAACTTTAAAGGCTTTAAAATCAATTCTAAGTATGACCAAACTTCAAACTGCCACCAAACAACCAAATCAATCCCGATCTGAAAAAACTAAAATTCTTCAAAAGAACTCTTTAGAGGCTTTTGATTTTACCCATATTCTTTCGATGAAATATTTTTAGATTTTGATATATTTAAGGTCAAAGAAAAAAACAATAATCGCAATATGACCTTGACCTTTACATTTTTTGAAATTTTGAAACTGTGAAGTCCCTGGAAACAACAAACAATACAATCTGTGAAAATTTCATAAAGATTGATTCAAAAATGATGGCAGAATCATAAAAAAAAACAACTAAAAAATGCCTATTCTCGAAAATTTGTTTCCTCCATATTTTAGTGCATTTTGACCTCTTATTGAAAGCCATTTTATGCATTTTCTGAAATCGCCACCCCATATATTTTGTGCGCAAGGATCTTTGGAATCAATTTCAAAAACAGAATAAGCGTATCTAATCTCTAACAAAAATGGGCATGTTTTTCGTGGAAACACCCTAATTTGCCAGTTTTTTTTCAAAGATCCAAACATTCTACCTCTTCTAGCTCAAAATTGTCAAACATATGGATATTGTCACACTCATCATATTTAATGGGGCAGTTGACAGAGAACAGAATGCAAAAACTGCATACAAATAAAATGTCAAATGACAGAGTTATCAGCAATTATATGTTTTGATGCTAAACGCCACCTAACTGCGAAACTTAGTACTAAAATGAAAAACAAACTTAATGGTGCACAACTTCAGATACATGTGAGTATGCATGGAAATTTTCATATTTGTAGCATTTCTAATCATGCCGCAACAGCGGTCACAAAAAGTGCAAAGAATAATAATAATGGAAACAAAAAAAAATGAGAAAAAGAAACACAAGAAGAACAGAAGGTTTTCGCGGCTGCGTTGCAGTCCACGAAAACCTAATTAAGGAATTTCATATATCATTTACACAATGGCAGCACAGAAAGATTACATTTATGGGAAAAATCACTGAAGTAAAATAATTTGCCTTGCTCGATTTATTCATTTGTTATAGATCCAAACAAATGATGCAATTACAAAACTGATAAAATCAGTACTTAAGTTTATATGGGATGGGAAACCCGATAAAATCAAATTTAAAGAAATATACATGTAGTTTATCAGAAATGTGTTAGAGGGTGTTGCAATTAACATATATAGAACTCTTCATTTATTCAGGAAAAGCAGGTTGGGTTTAAAAAAGAGATCTAGATTATAAAAATAAAAAGTCCCTTGAATGTTCTCATAAAAAGAAATAAACTAAAAAAAAAAAAAAAAAAAAAAGACAAAAAAAAAAAAAAAAAAAAAACACGGAGACATGCATATATTTGAAAGCAAAACAAATTAAAAAAAATGATAAACAAAATGACACGAGAAAAAATGTTTAACTGATATTTTACAAGCATGAAAAAAAAAAAATAAAGCAATAGCAAAAATAATATGATGGTCTAACAAATTTCCGTGGTACTAACGAGATGGATTTATATTTTGCATATCGAAAATCATACAAAATTTCATTTAATTGAAGTTAAGTGTTGAAACAATAAAATTTGTACCTATTGTGTAACTTATGTAGACATCCAAACTCATTTGTAGAAATATAGAATAGAATTAGCATATGCAAAGAGAAAGCTTTAGAGGTATAAAATAGAATAATAATAGTCGGTGACATCAATGAAGATCAACTAAATATAAATACCCACACATTTAAGATATCATGCTACTCAATACATGTCTAATATGATTCAAAAACCAGAGTTTACCAGACAACTAGTACATTAATTGATCCTATAGCCATTACTAACAATATTCAATGTTCGCACGCTGGGATATTCGAGACTGATAGATTTTACAGAGATCATTATGGTACATATATTATTTTAAAGCTAATACTCAACCTTCCACAGTTTTTAAACGAATAATTTGGAATAATAAGGAGGCAAAAATTTGATTTATTTAATGATTATATTAAATGCTTTGACTGGTCATTCATTGAATCCAAAGATATTGGTGATGCTACAGAAGAACTTACAAGTAACTTAATAAATATTGCAAAAACTTGTATTCCGACAAGATATGTAACTATTCGACCAAATGATAAACCTTGGTATAACTCTGAAATCAGAATAACATCTAGAAAACGTGACAGACAAAGGAAACTTGCACAAATAAGTGAAACATCGCTGATTGGTTATTAAAAAATAAAAAAGTTAAAAAACAATATTGGAAGTTAATTAAAATGTTGGTCAAAGATAAATCCGATTGTGAAATAATACCTTCTTTGACTACTACTACTTCTACAACTACTTCTACTATTACGTCCAATAAAACTTCTACTACTACTTCTACGAACAATAACAATTATAATAACATAGTATTTTCGGACAAAGATAGAGCAGATGTTTTTAATAATTGTTTACCGAAATTTCTACACTGGATGATTCAAATGCTACTCTACCAGTTTTTGAGATTAGAAAACACTACAATTTCTGAACAAGATGTACATGATGTTCTGTCAAACTTAAAAACTAACAAAGCATGTGGACTTGATGAAGTTATTTACAGATTATTAAAGGAGACACGAAATACTATTTGTAAGCCTTTATCATTACTATTCAATATATCATTTTAGAAAAATAAGTATCCTAAGCTAAGGAAGCAAGCCAATGTTATGCCACTATTTAAAAAGGGGGATAGAACCGTTCCATCAAATCATATACATTTTTCTTTAATAAGTTGCATAGGTAAATTTGTAAAGCATTCAACGATGAAAAAAATTACCAGTATTGTTTATTTGTGACATAAGTAAAGAACAAGGCGGGTCTTGCACAAGGGTCTCATTTCTAAAATAAAGCAGTATGGTTGCTCCGGTCAAGAATTTAATTGGGTACACGTATCTAGTTATCTTCGTAATAGAAAGCAAAGAGTGTTTGTAGGTACTGAATTTTCAAATGAAACAACTATTAATGCGGGATTGCCTCAGGGATCTGTATTAGGACCTTTTTTATTTTCAGTCTATGTAAATGATATAGCTGTTTCCCTTTCTAGCATAATCAGGTTGTTTGAAGATGACAGTTCCCTTGCGGTAAGCTCATATGATATAAAACATATTGAATATACCTTAAACCATGACCTTTTAAAAATGTCAGATTGGGTTAGCCAATGGCTTGTTAACTTTAATCCGAATAAAACAGATGCTATGTTTTTTATCTCCGTCAATAAAAAATTGTATATATCCAGCTCTCTATTTTTATTACACTCCATTGGCATTAATTCAGTAACATAAACATCTTGGCGTAATTTTAAGCTACAATGGTTCATGGCATTCACACATTTTAAAAATAACGTCTTCTGCTTCGAAAATATTGGGCTAAATGCGTACACACAATTTCAAACTTAAAAGAAAAACTTTGAATGAAATATTTATTGCATACCTTCGCCCTATTTTGGAGTATGCTTCTATTCTATGGGATAGATGTACAGTCAATGAAAATGAAACTCTAGCAAAAATTAAGTATGAAGCTGCTAGGATTTTAGGGTCTTACTAGATCTGTTTCCAATATAAGTTTATCAAAAGAAATAGGCTGGGTTTCTCTTGCAGATCGTAAAAAATTCAATTAATTTTAGTATTTAAACATTAAAACGGAGAAATACCTGCCTATATATCAGAACTATATCCTAGTA
>CM037784.1:44533302-44583302 GCA_021229015.1 Solen grandis | reverse complement strand
AAAACTCCATTGAGGACAAGATCATTTAAGGGCCATCCAAGGTGCAAAGTACTGGTCCAACCTAGGAACTGTGGAGAAGGATAATTTGAAGAACTTATCTACCAATCAATGTATAAGAAAGAAATGTACTTATTACAAATCTTAAACAATTCAAGTAGTCATGCATAATTATAATTATATAATAACTTAATATGTATTGATCTGCACAAGCAACTGTCAAATCTTTTGACAATTCAAATAAAGAAAAATAAAGAAGAATTATAGTGAAACATTTAAATTGATAAAACTGAGCAGATAATTCAAATAAGAAATTATTATAATCTGCAATTATGTGGGATAAAAAAATCAAACTTGACTAGAACTTTGAGTTAGTAGTGTCCAAAATAAGAATATTCTACTGTATGACATCTCAAGTCTCATTAATATTGCAAGACTCAGATAGCAAAATGACATTCACCAATATTGGAAGAAATAAAAGATAAAATCAACACAGCAACTTTAAGACCAAACCACTGTTGATCTGTATTATTAGAAAATCCTCAACTCATTACAAATGTTTGATATCAAAGTAAACCAATGATGTTTATCTGGTATGTGGCTGAAAGACAGAAGGAGAACAGGCATCAGTACCTTCATGATTCTGTAGCAGCAGTGGATCTTACGCATATCAGCACCCACGTTAAGGACGGCATCTGGGTCAGAGTCGGCAAGATAGGCATCTACAGCTTCCTGACATCTGTAATACAGCAGCACATCAATTTGTTGTCACATCATACTACTAGAGAAAATAGGGCTTTGTTTTGAGGACTATATCTCAAAATACTTCACTGTGTTAAGTTCAGATGCCCAGTAATAGGCTTTTGTGATTACCGGTAATTACAAAGCATCTGAAAGCAACACCATGCAATACTCTGTGATACATCAAGAAAAACAAAAATCTATTTCCATTCTAACATATTTTCTAGATTGCAATGTTTTAAGATTGATACAAATGTATCAGTTTATTTTATTACGCTTTACTTCACGAGCCATATTACATCATATAAAATACCTCTACCTCATCCATGAACTGTGCATATCTTGGAAAATAACGCACGCTTTAAGCATTCCATGTTTATATAGATTTTTTTATCATTTTAGAAATTTTAGAATTCATGGGATATTTTGTATTCTATGCCGTGAAAAGTAGGCCTTGCATTATAACATTGTTAGGATATAAATTTCTATTCATGACAAGGGAAACTGCTAACAATCAGTCTTACAAAATAATTAATATTTTCTTTTATGTCTACCGATTATCACATGGATTCCCTAATAGCCTATTGATTTTCTGATAATTTCAGCTGTAAATCTTTGTTAAAAATGGAAAGGTTCAGTAAATTTTAATAAGACTGTAATCTACAATTTATATCAGCTTTAAACTAATACACTACTGATAAATCAAGCTTTCTATAAAGATACTTTTTCTAAAGGCAGACTCTGTAGTTTATATCTCTTCTCTCCATCCCTTTGTCCCCTTCCATATTCTTATATTCTTTCACTTTTTTTTTACTCTTTCTTTTTTTCTCCCCGCTCTCTGTACTATTTTTCATACACATATGCTTACATTAAATTGACTTAAATCAAGATTTAAGATGTTTCGGAACCTCACCTATCTATGTCCTCCTCTGTCAGTTCATCTGTCCGTTGTTCTCCAGTTGCCATGGCCAGCTCTTCCTTCAGCTGCTGTATCTCTCTCTTCAACTTCTGTATCATCAGTTTCGGATCAAGTTCCTCGTTCAGCAGGACATCGTTCTTAATCATGGCTACCCTCTGAGCAAAGCGACACGTTGATATAGATTCCTGGAACAGAGACATTATGATACTTAGTTTGGATGGTTTGATACCATTGAAAGCAATCCTTTGTCTGATACTGCTATTTTCAATTATAAATCAGAACAAATTTAACTTACAAATCAAAATTGCATCATTAGTCAATATTATCATGTGTATTCTACCATCAGTGCCAATGAAAAGACATTAAAAAGTTAAAATGCTTTCTGTCTGATACTTTCCTGCACATATACCTTTAGAGAATATAAAGGTGTTTTTCTAGGCCACATTTATTTTCTAAACATGAAACATTGTTCTCTTACCAAATCCAAATGAGTGCACCCTCCCCAAACTTACATCAATATTCTTTTTCTCAACCGCGCAGGTAGCTATCATGGTAGTCATACAGTTTGCCCCCCAGACTGTCTCGCAGCACGGATGTCATCATGGAGTTCCTGTAGGGAATGTGCTGCCTGCCTTTGTCTGACAGGGAGATGATCACCTGCACAGATACACCAAGTATATGACATATCAATTAACTATTTCTGTCAATTAGTTCCTATTACTTGTGAGTAAATACTAATTTTACGTTGGTTTATTTCTAAAATACTTCTACAAAATCATTTCAAAAATGTATGCATAAGATTGGATTATGACAGAGAATGACTTAAAGCTGAAATGGGAAATGTTTCTCTCAAATTCTCTCTCAACTTACATGTGAGGAAAGATAATCAGTTACAATAGAAAGTGTGCACTTTATTATTTCTTTCCAAAAGACATTTGTTTGATATTTATTATATAAACATTTTAGTATAGTATGACAAATATGATGCAAATTCTTTTATTTCTAAAGTGCTGATAGCTCAGGGAATCGTTTTTAGCCTAAACATATTTCTGACAGAAATACATTATGATCAATTACAAACTATGCCCTTTGTAAATATGTGAGAAGTCCCATATCTAGTACCGACCTGCTCCAGGAAGTGGAGAGAGAGGTTGATGTACTTGGCCTCCTTCAGCAGCACGCCATTCACACCTGTCTTGGACACCCTCTCTGACCTGTAGTATACAACACACTTACCTGTATAATTATTCTTAGGAAACAAACATTTCATTCATACCATTACTTTCCATTCCAGTACTACTGTTTGAATGTATGTCAACCGGATTAAAACCCTGAATACACCAATGAAATGTCTGATGTCTGTATTGAAGACAACATTTCCAAAGCAAAGAAATCAGTCATAGCATTTTATATTTTATATCATCCAATATTTGTAAAAAACATGAATAAAAAATCAACCTAACAATAATATAAACTGAGTATTGACCTTATTCTAGATATTTGGAAAAAGATCATATAGTTTAAACTCAGAACAGATCAGCTGCATAAATCCAGCCGACAGATTTACATGTGATCAGTTCATCAATGCGACAAATGCATAAGAAACCTAGGGTCAGAATCCTCATGAAGCTAACATCCATTAACCAGTACATATACATGGTGTAAACGCCAACATACCCAGCCAGATCAACAAGATGAAGCTTGGACCTGCGGATGGTGGCCGAGCCTTGCTCCCGTGTGGTTAGATGGATGGAGAAGATACAGTGGGATCGTGTAGATGCTTGGTTCATCGGAGTCTGTCATACCACACACAGTGTTTCAAATAAACAAGTGCATCAAAAGATTGGGTAAAGAAATATATTTTACAAAAAAATGGCAAAGAACTCCAAATGTGTTTACAAAAAAATGAAAATAAAATCCAACATGAACATAAAATCCAACATGAACAATGTGAGTAAAAATAAAGCAAGTGTTTTATTTATAGTGTACATGTATATACAGAGTTGGGAGGATTTAAACATTTAACCTATGACCTTGACCTTTAAGGTACTGACCCAAAAATCAATCGCAACAAATGGACAGAATATATAAATCCCTTAATTATCACTGCCAAGGTTTTATCTACTTAACTGCAGAACAAGAGCACTGATTATTGCAAAATACGCCCATCCTGCCATTTTATCAATTCATAGATTGTAACTTTATAGAGTCTGGGATATTCTGACTAGTTTTCAAACTTGATTGAGATACTGTGTCAATACACGTTGTGACAAAGTTTGATAAAGATCTGTTCATGTTTGTAAGATAAGCGCGGACACTGTTAGTTTTGCAATTTTTCATCAACTGAAGGGCCGTAACTCCAGAGTGTCTGGGATAATCTGGCTGGTAATCGAATGGAACTGAGATATTGTGCCCATATACATTTTGACTAAGCTTGGTAAAGATCGGTTCATGTTTGCTTGAGTTAGAGAGTGGACAACATCACTGGACACAGCCCACCCAACTGCCCACCACAGGTGAATCCATAATATGTCCAGTCTTTGACAGACATATAAAAATATGTGTGACAATCACAGACATGTGCATGGCAATGAATGCCAATGATGTCACTTCTTGAATGTTCTGTCAATGTTTAAGTTGAAAATCTGTTAACACCTGTGAAACTCAGACAACAATTCTACATGATGATAGGTCATACCTCAGCAATCATCCTGTTGGTATCACCCAGAAAGAGCAGGTTAAGTGCTTCCTCCTCGTTCGAGGCCTGGTGGACTGACAGGTTCCTCAGGTGGATGTTCTGGTCCCCATCCTCCATCAGACTTACCTTCCTGGGAACCAAACATATAGTAACTACAGTATCAAGTGAATGATAGAAATCACACAGAACTTACCAATCATAGGAAAACTTTGGACCAAGATATAATCCATGACTCAGTAAAGACACAGCTCCAGTTGCTATCAGACCCTTGTAAATGACAACAACCTTTAGAAAATTGTATGTCTGATCAAGGCTGACAGTAGCTGTTGATGTTATTGCTGAAATACCATACGGTACAGAACTTTATCAGCTTGCAACCTATAGCAAACACCAATTAAATATCACCTTACCTCACATTAACATATAGACATGTTTGACACTTTGGCAAACAGAGCAGACCCAGATCAGACAGCTCCTGGAAGGTGCTGTCTGATTATGGTTTCCTCTGTTTGCTCATGCAATAAGCTCAGATTCTACACAGTATGCACACAGTACAGCATAGAAAAATCCATTGTTTCATATACAATTTAAAGTCCTGTATATTTATACTCATGATGACATCTAGTCATAAATTTGTACATGAATATTTGTGAAGAAAAGGGATTAAATATAGTTGCAATTACTTTTTATGATTGGATTTCTTTCTTATGAATTTTTCCAGGTTTTTATCCAATAAATGGAATACACTGGAATATAAAATCACTTTAAAACATCAAAAACATAAAAAATAAGCATAACCTTATTTAATTAAACTTGATCAGCCTACATGCTTCTAACAGACCTATATGTTTATTAACCAGTCAAGGGTGTAATGTGGGGTTTCTGTACTGAGTGGTTAAAGTTGTCGACTTACTATCACTTAGCCCCTGACTGTTGTGAGTGGTCACTTGGACTTTTCATCTGAGAAAGTCTTCCAACTGGCTTGCAGTAGGTCAGTCATTGTATCTTTTGGAGGTTTTATTCAACTGTAGTTAGCTAGACACTGTTATGTGACTAAAATACTGATGCAGGGATGGAAGACTCCAATTAGTGAGTTAACTTACGGTAAGTCTTCTAACTGTGCTGCCTCGTGTTTGGGATCTAGGAGGTCATAACCACTCTCATTGTAAATCTCTAGGTAGGAAATATGGGCTGTGAAACTGGTCTCCACATTCTGGAAAAATTATTAACTGAAATTGTGATGTCCTTCTAAAATTTACAAAGATTATTAAAGAACTAGGATTAAACTAAAGATCTGAAAATCACATATTTCCTCTATTCATGATGAATGACATAGGATTGAAAAAAGTACAATTAAAAAAATCAACCTCATCAAAGTCTAGGTGTACACAATAATTTATGTCTCAGATAATCATTTATCAGTTACTGTCTGGAACGAACAAGTTTTGAACTAAACTCCAGTCTCAACTCCAAGGGAATCATTCTTTGACACAATCTTAAACTTACTTTTGCAAATGCTTCAAATATGTAAGACAGTGTCCTTGGAATGATTCCTCTGTCAATGTATTTCTCTGCACCTCCTGTGATGGTGAAGGTCTTCCCACTGCCAGTCTAATGATGAAAAAAACAAAGGCATTTACCATAAACACTTGTGTATTGTGCACACTCATGTATAGTGCGCATCCCGAGTTTGAAGTACACCCTTAGTTATTTGGATACCTCATACACTAAGGTGGACCATAGAAAAGCAATATATTAAACTGAAAGCTAGTAAAGTAATAAATGTATGAATTCCATTCTCACCTTAAAAGTACTGTTACTGTGCAAGTAATTTAACATACATATATTTCTCTCATGTGATCATACATTTAAACAAGAGGGCCAAGATGGCCCTTGGTCGCTCACCTGAGAAAGATGATTGCTTAAGAAATAAAGATGCTTGAGTGTAAAAGTGAAATCTGGCTTTTTTTTTATGGTGAAATGGGCATAACTCCTAAATTTACAAGTCAATATCAGTTATAATTGAACCAGATTGTGAGATTATGGGCATAAACATTGTCTTAAAGTTTAAAAATGATTGTTAAAAAAAAGAAGTTGGTAGAGAATAAACAAAGTGAAATCTTCCATTTTTTGTATTAAAAGGAGCATTACTCCTGACCTAAATGACCCATCTCAGCCACAATTGAGCTCAATCGAGACATTATGGTCATTAACAATGTCATAAAGTTTGAAGATGATTGCTAAAAAAAGGAAGATGCTAGAGTGTAAACAACATGAAATATGGCTTTTTTTTATATGAAAAGGGGCATAACTCCTGACCTAATTGACGGAGCTCAGCCATAATCAAACTCAATCGAGACCTTATGGTCATAAGCAATGTCATAAAGTTTGAAGATGATTGCTCAAAAGTTGAAGATGCTAGAGTGTAAACAAAGTGAAGTATGGCATTTTTTGAATATTAAAAGGGGCATAACTCCTGACCTAATTGATGAATCTCAGCCATAATCGAACTCAATCGAGACCTTATGGTCATAAGCATTGCCATAAAGTTTGAAGAGGATTGCTCAAAAGATGAAGATGCTAGAGTGTAAACAACTTGAAATATGGCATTTTTTGAATATTAAAAGGGGCATAACTCCTGACCTAATTGACGGATCTCAGCCATAATCGAACCTGGCCGTGATTTTATGGTTAAAATGAACCTTCCTAATTTCCGATATCAACCATAATCGAACTTGGCTGAGATTTTATGGTTATAAACATTGTTTTAAAGTTTGAAGATAATTGCTCATAAAATGAAGATGCTAGAGTGCAAACGAACAAATTGTGAACGACGGACGGACGGACGACGGACATTCATCGATCCTAAAAGCTCATCCTGAGCACACGTGCTCAGGTGAGCTAAAAATATAATATATGAATGAACAGTGAGTTTGCTTCAAGAAAAATTTGTCAAGATCAGACATGTGTTTCTCAGTTCACTGAAATTAACATCAAAAAGTCAAAAAGAATTAGATTTCCCTGCCTTTCTTTTAATGTGCTTTCCATATTTTATGAATTATTAAAACATAAAACGTAATTTAAAATTAAAAAAAAAACAAACAAAAAAAACAATTTGGTCCCACATAAGAACAAATATTCCACTTACCTGTCCATATGCAAATATTGTTCCATTGTATCCCTGCAGGACACTGGAGGAAAAATAACCACATGATCAGCAAGCAATTATTCTAAATTTAATATAATTTATATAAACACACTCTTGATTCAACTTGCATACTGTTTACAAATTCAAACATTTACCACAGCAATATCAATTTCTCTAAAATTAAGTAAAAATACTATGAATATCATATACTAATACTTATTAGTCAATTACATCCAAGATTTCATTACTCTACTAAGTACATGTAAACAGTCAAATATGATTTTGTCATAGATTTCATACTTATCAATCACAGGTTTTGCTACATTATCAAAAATTTCATCTTGTTTGGCTGATTGATCAAACACTTTCTGGAATCTGAAAAGAAAATATCAAATAATAATCAGTGTCAGTATGTGGGCTGTTTAACAAGTAACAATGTTGGAAAGTAATTTTTGGTCAACTCTAGTACTAGCATGAAAAATTCAACAAGCAAGTAAAGGTTTTTCTTGTAACAAACACTTAGTCCAGTCATATTCTTTGTGGTGTTTCTTTGAACAATTTGGTTGGATTAGTTTTTTGTCAAAATGAAAATTGTTTTCTTATTTGGTAACTGATTATTTAATTACTTGAGAGAACCCAAGTAGGCTAATCCTAAAACTGTCAAGGAACTAGTGTTTACTGTATAATTGACATGACTTCAAATTCATTGATCACAAAACTCCATGCCACAGAACTTAGTAGCTGAATATGCATATAGATTACAATCCAATATCAGTTCCATAGCATCTAGGCTGTCATTCTGTGGACTCTGGATTTTGTTGACTCTGGATTCAAGTACCCCTTTGAAAATCATATGATTAAATGTTTTCCACTGCTTTAAACCTTTATCCTAAAAAAATCCTGAAATGTCTTTATGTCTAATCATTATTTAGCATCAGTCAAATTCATATAACACCAGGTAAAGAAAAAAAAGATAAATGTGAAAAGTTAAATTTTCATAAATGACCTGAATCTATATGTCTCTTTCTTGTTGTTAATGAAACCATCTGACAGTTCTCTTGGAATGTGAAAGCTGAGTCTTGGTATTCCTTCATCATCTTCATCAAAATCATAAAGCTGCAGAAAAAATAGCCAGTTAAACTAACAGCTATAAAACAACTGAACAGACAAAGATAAAAAGAAGTAAAACTGATCAAATGAAAGGGACTGATCAGGGGAAATAATGTTAATATCTCTTAAGATTTATTCCTCAACCTGTCTTTATTGGTAATCTGTGATTTCTAATTCTGAAGTTTATCATATAAAGTGATATTGGTGCAGAATGTTAATAATTTTCATGTACAAAATAATTTTTGAAAATCTGTATTAAACATTCCATAAAACAGCATGTCAAGGGTTGGCAGTATACAGGGACAGATACTTATATTGTTAAGTGTGCATTTGATAACCAAGAATCATCTTACATGAACATAAGACGCATGCCATACTAAATTAGTTAAATCTAATACAAATATCATATATGGCACATATTCACACTTACAGATTGTGTGTGTTTCATATGGGATCTGTCACCTTTTAACATTGTCTGACTTGTGTGATTTTTTTAAAATATAATTTACGTTACTTTAATGAAGACAAACACAAAATTTAATAGCAGTTTTATTAAACATTGCTTGCTTTCTTCACTTTCACCATTAAACAGTTACTATACAACTAGGACGAATAGACTCAGGCGAATGGACTCTCTGGGTGTTTCGTTTCACAGTCTATCGAACGTGTAAGACGAATGTCATTAGACTTATTCTAGATTTATCACCTTACAAATACCCGACAATAACAAAATGATAATTAACAGGAGAAATATATTATATGATTCGAAAGAAATATTCTGTCAGTCTAAAGACAACATTAAGAAAATAAACAAAAGTTCGATACTCGTTGTCGCGAAAACTATTGACAATCACTCTGTTACCTTGATCAACTTACCCCGGCTTTTGATTTTGTTGGCTTTACTCGAGCAAATATTTGGATCGTTTGTTTCACCATATTTGAAGCTTAACTTCTGAACACCTAAGACTATTTGAAAATCATAGTTTAGTAATATACGATCTTTCTTCACAAGAAATAGAATTTGTTTACATCAGCGGCAGCCATAATGGCAACTATTCGCAAGACCGCAGTAGCAAGAAAGCAATTCGTTGATTGGTAGATAAATATCGAGGATTTCCGCTGGTCTCCGGCCGGTTTGAACGTGACATTTGGCGGGAGTTTACGTCAAACGTAAGGGATTCACGTGCAGCCGTTGGAAGTCACATCCTTGGGTGAGCTATATATATATATATATATATCTGTACCCGATTTTCATGGATTACACAGTATGTAAAAGCTTCTTTTAGATTTATGCTAAGATTAGTTTAAGAATGAGATATTTACAGTTTAAATCGAAGTAGAGTTGTTGGTAACAGAAATACAAGATTGCATCGATCTAGGTATGTGGTAGTTTGACTGTGTGATGTACTAGAACACATTGTGTCAGTTCAGAGACTTATTAACAGAGATTGGCAGCTTTCCGAAATAACGCTTAGATCGTGCCCATGCACCTATCACCGGTGCGAATTCAGGCTTACAGTTACAAGACGATTATTTTCCAATGTTTGTAACTTAGATTTAGCTAAGTGAGTTAATGAGGAAGAAGGGGGATGCAGATAGAGACTTTTTAGTTAATTATGACAGAGAGAGACTGACAGACAGACAGAGAAGGAGAAAGGAAGAAAGACAGGGAGATAAGCCTGATATGATTTAGCGCGGCATTAGAAAAGGTAGAGATACATGATAGCCTCGTACGTGGAGGATTAACCTGTGATTTTTGCCGATTAGGACACAGTCTTCTTGTTCTTTTGACTGCTGTTAGTAACACAAATCTTCAAACATGTAGAATGATTGCTAACTGATTGATTCCCTTAATTGCGTCTCCCAGTGTGGTTTGATTGACTAAACAAAACTACCATTTCAATACTATATTACTTTAAATATTACTTTGGAACTTTCTACAAATATGTATTTGATTTCAAATCTCGTCCAGGTCTCATTGAGGTCTCGTTGGCTGTGCACGACTTCAGAAAATCTGTTTATAAGTCTCTGGTCAATTTCAATCATAAATTATGATAGTTAAAAAAAAGGGGGGGGGAGTCTCTGCCCACATTCAACATATTGAATATACTGGCAAAAGGGTTAAAAACAATAATTAGGAATTTAACATGTGAGTGATATTAATATGTGAGTGATGTCACTCTCAAGTGACACAGCTGAGGCTATATCTGGCGATAATTTGTTCCAGTCTCAGATATGACAAATTTCTACAATATTTGGGTTATTGTGCATAAGCATGACTATTAGTATGTTTTGAATGTCTGTTTGACTTTTGAAGATAATTTTCTTTTTTTTAATTGCAACCATGTTATTTAACTCAAACTGAAGAGAGTTTAAAGCACAACTTAAAGTGAGGCTAAAAAAAAAAGTTTTGTTTCTGGTTACCTGACTGACCCATTATTTTACCCCCAACCCATTTTTTTTTTTCGAGGCTGAGAAAAAAAAATAAAGGAATAAAAAAAAAAAATGAAAATAAACAATCAATCTCAATCTAAGATTTAATATCGCCTTGTCTTCGTTTAAACATGTTACATACGATAGCTTTAGAGACAGCCATTTGAGATTATGGATAAGTTTCAATTTCAACTAACTTTCGTAAAGAATCAAAATTATAAACTACATCTGAAACGCTACAAACAAGTCTTTTTAAAATGGGTCATTACAAGAGTTAAATTTTGGGGATCCTCAGGACGGCACACTTTAAATATACTTGTATTGATAAGAGACACTATTCAGTCCATTACAGATTATATGTGCAATCATCTTTACTTTCACCCAACGACTGTTTCTCGCTGCAGATAAATCGCAAGTCAATAGAAAGCATATAAAATGTAAACAGATATTGTAAGTGATACCATCTGAGTATTCCGCATTTATTCATAATTAGGAAGCTAAAGAACGTGTGTTGATTGGATAAAATGACACTGTGACTGACTCTGCCATCCACCAGATGGTTTTTCATCTGCACCCAGCATGTGCTTTCTAAGTAACATACTGTGTACATGTACCAGCAACCAAGTTGAATGGACTGATGTTTAGAACAACCTAGAGAGATTTTTTTCTGTAAAGCTGTCTCGAAATTGAAAATACAGTAAAAGGTAATTGACATGTAGCATGATACATTTTCCGACTGACCCATATTTTTTTAGCCTGTAACCAGAAACAAGGACTTTTCTTTTTTTAACGCCTTAGCAAATTCTTTTCTTCTCTAACAAAAGTTTCTATCCTCTGTTAGCAATATCTCTTCTCTTCTGATTCAGTGGATCATTAAAATTGAAGATTATTCATATCATTGTGAAAAAAGACTGAGCCATTCGTTGATCAGACTATTTCGAGGGCCCTAGCCTAGGTGCCACAATATCAGTCGGTTTTAAGAAACAGATGCCATTTTGTTAACCCTTTCCCTCATATAGACTCATTTTGACGCACTCAATAGGTACCGCATAAAGCCTGATCTGCAGAAAACCACAGTTAAACCTTACCAAATTTAATTACAAAATCCTCATTTCCAGACCACTGAGGAGCAGCGAACAGCATAAAACTGATCACGCAGTACGCGCTGATCTGGTTTATGCTGTTCGCATAGGTCTTTATGGTGTCTCTAAGGAAGGTAACAGTCCTTTATAGCATTGTTTCAAGAAAAAAAAATCAAAGTATTTCACTCTGTGTTGTCGTGACTCATCATGTGAAAACTTTACATGGCCATAACTTGATATAAAGCCTCTGTCATCAAACTTTGCATACTTGTTTAGTATCACAAAGGCTACATTCCGATCAAAGGCCATAACTTTTAAGTACCTTTTTGAACCAAATTTATCTCCCTTTTTGAAAAAGAATACATGGAAAATTTCCAACTTTGACCATAATTTCTAAACTATCAAACTGTCTGTCATCAAACTTCACATACTTGTTCAGTTATCACAAGGGCTAACATTCTCATCAAGGGCCGTAACTCTTTAGGTCCATTTTCCAGAATGTTTCTCTTTTATTATATAAATACTTGGTATTTACATACTACTACACTTATGAATGCATTTCAATTAACACCAATTATTTGAAATTTTATCTATTGGAGTGAAAGGGTGTTTGGCTTAGGGGTGGAGGGCATTGTGAACTTCAAATTTCTTTCACATCTTGTTTCTCCACATTTATGAAATATCGTCATCCATGATATTTGCAACAACAACAAAACTGCTTCCTCAAATCAAAAACAGCACTTTGTACGATGATACCCTCATATTCATTTGCCTTTGGTTGTTTATTGACTCAGTGGCACTCTTGTTTGCACTTCAAAATTCTTTTCCTCTGAAACTAATGTTCAGAACTAAATAATGTTTACACTAATGATGCATTGTTCTGTACCATAATCGCTTAAGTATTTTTGTTCCCTGATATTCACCCACTCAATTTCTACTTTTCAACCTGCTGAAAAAACCAAACTTTCATTGTCCTGTTTTCCTGCAGTATTGCTACAATCTTTTTTGGAAGTGGAGATGTGTCTTCGCTTTTCAGTTTTGAAGCAAGTGCCTGCAGAATTATTGTGATCGGTCAGATGAACATTGACCTGGCTTTTTCTGAGTTTACTTGGCGATTTTACATAGAATGGTTTTATTTGAACAGAATTCATTGCTTCTCTGTCTAAAGGCATCTATTCTTTGAAAAATGAGACCTTGTTTTATAAGATCAATCAAACTCAAATGAGTTATAATTGTCGTATCAAAGGAGCATCAGTTTTCAAAGAAAAGTGGGATACCATGCATAATTAAGAGTCATAGCAGGAATGATTTTTGATAATAATGCTATTTTTTATGTACTAGTTTTGATTTTATCCTAGGTACTTGCCATACACCTGTGTTACTGCATGCATGATAATCAAAATTCCTTTAACCCTTTCCCTCATATAGAGTAATTTGACGCACTCAATAGGTACCACATAAGCCTGATCTTCAGAAAACCAAAAAACCTGATCAGCCTGCGAGTTACTCGCAGGCTGATCTGGTTTTATGCTGTTCGCATAGGTCTTTTCATGGTGTCCTCTATAATCACTTCAAATTATAGTAAGAAAGTAAATAAAGTCTTATTTACTGTGGATAACATATCGATACTTGACATAAACCAATCTTTTACATAGTCCACACTTATAACATTCACAATATGTTAATGTATCAGAAAAGTAAGCTGTGTGGCCATATACCATGTGGTTTATGACGTCATTTTAATTAAGCTAGCGCGTAAATTTAAGCATGTTTTGCATTGATTCAAAAAAGAAAACTACTGATAGTGTTTTAATCCTTCATGAATTATAATGGAATATAGCGCATGCGAAGCGAAAATTATGCACTACATATGAGTCCTAATGATTCTTTTGTCAGATGTTTAGTTTTTCCAAACATTCGGGAAAACATTATTAGCAATGTGCTTTACATGTTAGCAAACAAAATTTCACGAACTCGGGAGGTTTTCCTGAATGTTAGGAAAAAACTGTACATCTGACAAAAGAATCACTGGAACCTATGTGTAGGGCACAATTTTCCACTACACATGAGCTATATCCTATTAAAATTGAAAAAGAAATAAAATACTTACAGCAGTTTTTCCATCTGAATTGATGCAAAATACGCTTTACGCGTTAGCTTAAAATGACGTCATATACCACATGGTAAGGCCACACTGGTAAGGATTCAAGGTTTAGTCTGTTTTTTGTCAGTACAAAGATTGGACACATTTTTGTTAACCCTTTCCCTCATAAATACTCATTTTGACGCCCTCAATAGGTATCACACAAAGCCTGATCTGCAGAAAACCACAGTTAAACCTTACCAAATGTAATTACAAAATCCTCATTTCCAGACCACTGAGGAGCAGCGAACAGCATAAAACCTGATCAGCCTGCGAGTTACTCGCAGGCTGATCTGGTTTTATGCTGTTCGCATAGGTCTTTTCATGGTTTCCTCTATAAGGGAAAGGGTTAATATAGTTCCTGGAATGCTTGTCTGATATTTCTCTGCTCACTGGTGGGGGAGCAAGGCCTTTCTTAGAAGTGTGTGGGGTGGGGGATATGTGATAAAAATTTCTTCATTGGTGTTATTAAAGATCTTTTCAACAGACATATGAAATTGTCTCATATGACATATTTTTCTCGTGATGAAAAAACAACAGGTGAACAGGATTTGAACAAGATCTCACTGAGATTTTTAACAACTTGCAGACTGACACTAAACAGTATCAGTCATAAAAGAGATCTGCAATGTAAAGAGAACATACATATTTGGTACTCTCAGTAATAAATTGGAGAGAAAACTCAGTATATTTATAATTGATAGGAGTAATTTTACACATCACATGTTATCTCACAGTCACATGATTGTACATGTAACTAAGCAAGAGCTTCTTTACCTATATCAGAGTTTTGGATCTCTATCAGGTTTATAGCAGATGACTTTGTATGTACACTTTTAGCTTATTTTTTTAGACAATAAAGTACATTATTTGTCGAAACCTTCCCATATGAGAAAGTTAAGTCCATTACATGACTGAAATAATTCATTAAATCACCATGCAGCAGCCAGGGTTATTTGTTTTTAGCTCACATGAGCACAACGTGCTCAAGGTGAGCTTTTCTGATCGCCTTTTGTCCGGCGTCCGTGCGTGCGTCCGGCGTCAACAATTGCTTCAAACAACATCTCCTCCTAAACGGCTTGGCCAATTTGAAAAATATTTTGCAGGAATGTTCCTTGGATGAAGCTCTACTAAAGTTGTATAAATGGTTCTGGTCCATTGCATAATTAGGTCACAGGAGCTAAAAATAGATTTTAAAAATGCAAACTTTGAAAATCTTCTTCTGCAAAACTGCAAGGCCTAGAGCTTAGAAACGTTATTTGGTATTTATTCACATTCTATTCTA
This sequence comes from Solen grandis, assembly GCA_021229015.1. Classification (NCBI taxonomy): domain Eukaryota; kingdom Metazoa; phylum Mollusca; class Bivalvia; order Adapedonta; family Solenidae; genus Solen; species Solen grandis. Next base: position 44,567,746 of record CM037784.1, on the reverse strand, counting down.
CTACCAAGATTGTACACATAACCATATGGTGGATAAATGACCCCGACAGGGTCTTGTTTTACAAGAGTTATATGGAAATCTTAAAAAATCTTCTCATAATGATAAGCTATGAGCTTAGATATGTGTTGAAGCAATCATCTTTAGGCCAACAGATTGTACAAATCAAGCCTATGGTGAAAATAACCGCACCGGGGTCACTTGTTTTACATAGAGTTAATTAGGAAAATCTTAAAAAATTTTCTTGATGAAACATAAAGGCCTAGATAGATATTTGGTATGTAGCATCATCTTATGGGCCACTACAAGTTGTACAAATCATAGCCCTATGGTGATAATGACCCTGCCAGGGTCACTTGTTTTACATAGAGTTAAATAGGAAATCTTAAAAAATCTTCTTCATAATGCATAAGCCTAGAGTTAGTATTGTATGAAGTGCATATTCTTATGGGCCACTACCAAGATTGTACAAATCATGCCCTGTGGTGAAAATGACTCCGCACAAGGGTCACTTTTTAACAATAAATATTAAGGAAAATCTTAAAAAATTTCTTTATGAATCCTAAGGCTAGAGCTTAGATATTTGGTATGTAGCATCATCTTAGGCCACTTACCAAGATTGTACAAATTAGCCAAGTGGAATAATGACCAACCAGGGGTCACTTGTTTTACCTAGAGTTAAATGGGAAAATCTTAAAAATCTTTCTATGAATCATAAGGCCTGGAGCTAAGATTTTGTTTGTTATGGTTCAAATTTAGGTTCATTACAAAGATTTTCAAAGTCTTGGCCCTACGGTGATAAATGACCTGCGCCAAAGTTTCTCTGAAACATATGGCCATTGCTAGATATTTGGTAGTGTAGTTGTCAGGAGTAGAAAATGTTTTAGATTAAGTTAATCAAATCCTTGTCTGTATATAAAAACCTTGACATTAGTTTGAAGCAATGTACTTTTCTAGGTAGCGTATTCAGGTCATACATGGCTTTTTATATACGATAACCCTTTATTTTAATTTTTACAATGAGTATATAGTATTTTTAGTATTTTAGCCTTGAAAACAAAATACAATATGAAAATGATTAACTTACTGCTGTATATGACAAGGTATAAAATAAGTATTGTGCCTTCATCTATTGATCCATGTCCTATTCATTCTTCAAATATTCAAATATGTTGAAATCAGCAATAAAAGAAATAAAAAGACCTTTCAGAAAATTTAATGATTAAATGACTCTTGACCTGTTTTCAGTTATTTACTGAGGCATTATGATTTATTTATAAGTTTATTAGGCTAACCATGGTCATTTACCCCTATCCTATTTATTCTCTAAAATCTGACCAGGCAATTGCTAATCATTTTGTAATCACTCATGTAATTAGGGCAAAGCTGCAGATGGGGAGATTTGTATCTGATATTTTTATCCTTCATGGCTTATTATACCTCATGGATTACTCTGAGCAGTTCACTGACCGTAGAAGCTTATGATTGTATATTTCATACGGATCATGAACGTTTATTTTACAGTAATTTGGACGCTTTTCAAGCATGCCCTTTGAAGATATGGACCACTCTCAGCTGTGTTTTTATAAAATGGTGTGAATTCTTTACAAACTGTTCAAGTTTTGGACATTTCATTGTTTAGGAGATCAGATAAAAAAAATCTTGGTCAGTGAACTTTTGACTGGATTAAACTGTCGCCTTGTGAGCATTATCATGGAGATGATCTTTGTGACTGTTATAAGTCCAGATCAGACTCAAAGTAACTTGTACACTAACCAGGTGTTATACTTATCACTATGTCTCAGTATTTTAGAGATAAGAAGCTAACACATTGAAATCTGATCCATTTTGGAATTGCTGTGATTTGTTTTATGGGGATTGGGAAACATTTTTACTTACTGTAATTCCTCCTGACAATTCCTGGGTTGGACCATTACTTTGCACCTAGAAAGTTCAAGAAATGTCCATGTCCCCTACAGGGTTTGAACCCACAACCTTTAGATCTGCATTTGGGTAGGAAAGAAATGGAACACAATAGTCTTAAGTAAAATTGGTGGCAATTTCATGTTAGTGATTTGAGACAAAGTTGCCTCAGAAGACTATAGGGGAATTTATTTTCAGACCAGCAAATTGGTTTAGTAGATCTAAATCATCCACGTAGGTGGCGTGTGATAGGTTAAGTCCCTTTCTGCAGCGTAATACATACATTATAATGTATACTACTATCTTCTTTGTTTGTAGTGAATTGATTAGCCTTGTGTCAGAGGATAATGTGTCTGGGTATGGCATCATGCCACTTGTCTGTATATTGTGATACTGCAGTGTGACAGCACAGTATCTGTCTCAGTCAAAAGGAGTCTGTGAAGAAATGAAATACTTCTGGCAGGCATAGCATTTCTCATACAAACTTCTTTGAATGAAGAGCTAGCATAAAAAGCCTTGCAGGCCCAACAATACTATTTTTATAGCAGTTATTTATTTACTTACATTTTACCGCATCTGACACCCTCTTGTTATATAAAGGCCTGCTGTATCAACTTTATCATTTTTCTGAGCACACTCATTCTTTACACCCAGATTATAGATGCCCCTTCCTTCAGAAACATTCCTCTGATGTATGCAAGTACCAGCAGATCTCACACGGCTGCCGCAGTAAATTTTATGATCTTCTGACCCATCTTATCCCAAACAAAGAAATATAAGTTTACAACTGACTCAGTATATAAACATTTTTCTGTGTAAATATAAATCCATGGAGAAACCCCCATCCATCATCTGTCGAAATATAGTATAACTGTCTGTCTGACACTCTCTGCTGGAACCAGCTATGGCTCATTGGATATTTCCATTACATATACATTTGTCTTCATCATTGATCCATTGCTGCTCATTCTTCTATTAAGCAATTAATGTTTATCATTTTCCTCCATCTTTCATTTGTTTCAAATTCATATGCTAATGGGACGAAGATCAGTCAGATTTTTGGTAGTGTTTCAGGTTATATATTAGATCTATTGATCAATCTGCTCAGAAGTTCCTTATCTCTCTATCATTATTATTATCAGTCATGATAAACGGCCTCATCTTCTGTCAGATTTTTCCTTCTTCCTACTTTCAGTTTGCTTTTTCATCACTCTGTGTTCATATACATGTATTCCAGTTGTTAAAGGATAATACATCAGGTAGTTTGCATGACTGCAGATTTTAGGCCAGACAAAGTAAACTCTATGTGATGGGTCCCAGCAGGAGTTTATCTGTTTGATACTGGTTCTGCTAGTTTTGATTACTGCTATGTTACCAAGGGAATACTTCAAAGAACGATCTAGTTTCAAATATGGTCATAATTTTTGATAGAATGGTCAGATCCCATGCCATGATTGAATATTATGTAATATGGAATCTGACCCATTTATTTTTATATAAATTCAATGCATTGCAGATTGACTATAATACTGTACATATAAACCTAGCTGCTAGGTTATATTGGACCACTTATTAGTTTAATATTATTTCTCTTTGCATTAATTGGGAAACAAGTTCTTATACTCGTAACTTATATTTATCCTCCTCTGTAGTTCCTGGGTTGGAACAGTACTTTGTACCTGGGAACGTCATGAAAGATTATCGTTGACTTTGAACCCACATTTTTAAATCTGAAGTCATGTTCACTTCCATTGGACGATGGCTGATCACTTTTTAGCAATGTAATAACAATTAATTAACAGATTAAAGACTTGAGGTTTTTGTTTTAAACCCTATCAAAATTTTAAATTTATTTGTATAATGTTTATTGGAAAATGTTAATCTGAAAACAATATTTTACAATTTATACTAACCCTTCTCAAAATTTTTATTTTGGTTTAGTATTTCGCACTCGGTAAGGTGTTGAAAAATTGATTGGTTCTGCAGTCTATGAATTAACAGCTGGATTTTGGCATACATTATAAAAGTTGGTATTGTAAATGAGTTTTCACTATACTGCTTATATATATATCATATGGTGATGAGTCAGAGAGTCTATCCCATAGACAAACTTGGATGGGTTTTGATTGATACAAATAAATGGAAATGTATACACAGCATGTGTCAAAAGGGAGAAAAAATGTGAAATTAAAACCTGTAGAGAAGTTGCTCAACCTTTTACTGAACTTTGAACACAAGTTTGAATAAAATTTGAAAGAAGATAATAAACATTTATTCTTATTCCTTCTCTTGCTGAGAAGATCTGACTCACTTTATCTTGTTTAAAAATGAGTAGATAGAATAATCCTATACCCTGAAATTTGGACATGGTATGAGTCATCTTTGAATTTTTTTTTCTTCAGAATTTGATATTTTATATTTTCTTTAGTGTCTGACTGTTTCTACTAAGGGATAGTCACAGCAAAATCAGGTTACGGCATAGTTATCTACCCTGGTTTATTACTTACCCTGGTTTATTATTTATATTTTAATTAGCTCTTGAGGCTCTCTTTGAAGTTCGCAGCTTGGAGCACCACCTACCTCAGTACATAAACTCTGTTACCTGGACAGCAATTAGATCAAGGTGTGGTCCATCCTTAAGCAGCCTCTTTATAGTTGTGTATATGCTGCTTCCTTTGAAATTTAACCACCGATGAATGGCTGAAACATTTGTGTGTTATATATAGCAAACAGATTAAACTATTCTCCTAAATGATTTAGAAGACTAAGAAAAATCTGTAGAAGATATTTTGGTGGGCAGCTGATCATATTAATTTGAAATAACTATATCAATATGTAATCTATATTTCACAGGATATCTCAATTAATCTTAAAACCTTTCAGTAGTTTAAGCTTTTTATCAAATTGTTACCTGCAATTGTTGTTTGAAGCATGTTTCAACTGTTTCCTCCATTGGACAACCTGATGGGTTCTTGCAAATTTATGGTAATTCAGGCTACTGGTTCTTCCTCTGAACTGAGCTAGATACAAAGCAGAAGGATATAGTTAGTCAGCTACAATATTTTATAACAGAAAAAAAATCTGATTTGTAGATGCACACCATATCCTGTGTTCTCAAAAATCATTAAACTTAAGTATGACCTCAGGCTCAAATTTGAGTAGCATACTTAAATCACTATTGAAAATAGTGGGCCTAGTTTGAGTATGAGTATGAAAATCATACTTAAATACCCTTTTTATTCCCGAGAACACGGGGGCCATGTCTCAAAATATTTAGATGCATAAGTGGGGAATTCCCCTTTTATGCTTCTAAACATTTTGAGACATGTTGTGCATCTAAAATATTTGAGTATGAATTATTAGCAGACAGTATTCATACCCATATTTCATATGTAAATATTTGACAGAACATCAGACAGAATTTTACATCAATAACTATTTTATCTGTCAGAGATATGGTGCTCATGCAATTCTGTTCTTAATACGTCTTCCTTCCTGGAACAAAATGTTCATGGGTCATTTGCACAAATATTGAAATTATGGAACTCTGTCTGACCTTAATGGAATTACTGGCAATTTGATGATTGCTTACAGATAATCTTGATCATTAATTATCATAGAAACTGTTTCCATAGTAACTGTCCCTTGACCCAGATATTCTTGTTTATGCCTTAACAGCCATGGGGGTATCAATCTTAACATTTTGACAGGAAGATGAAGAACTTCATTCCAGGCATAACTACTGTGTCTGGGAAGTGACCAGTTATCTTTAAACAAGCGCCCAGTCATCATAACAATAGCTCCATTGTTTCTAACAGGCGGAGAAAAATAGCCACTGGATTCATCTGGGGGCAATGATGTAGAAGGTCATCTGGAGATTTATTTATTTTATCTTCATTGTTGTAAAATTGGGAGCAGTATAACACCCGATTGTGATGGATTTCACAGATAAGGGAATTAGTTAAAACCATGTTTATTCCAGTTTTATGTCAGTTCTGTCAAAAGTGCTTGATAAATTGGAAACATCCAGAGAGGCTCTGGGCACACACCTGGGGAGGATGTAGATAGTGCTGCTGAAACAGAAGGATTTACTGATCAGATTAGGCAAAAAAGAACAGCAGGTGCTATCAATGCTGGGTACCAATCTGTTTAAGCTGTTCTCCATAGTACCGGCCTTTCGACTGGATCCACTCTTCATACCATTTTGCTTATCAAGGCAATGAGTTTGAATCCTGAACCTTCATTTCATAAACATTTCAAGTCAAGATTTCCCTTATTCAGTACTTTGAAGATCTATTCCTATGGCATCGAATATGTTTCTTCTATAGTGTGTCAGATATATTCCAGATTCCATGATTAAACAAATCCTACATCTTGGACAATAATTTCTGTCATATACCCATTGTCTTGAGAGTGTTTCTTGAACCCCATTTACTTCTTTTTATATATTTATGCTCACCAAAGGTGACGCATATAGTCGCCGCTTCGTCCGTCCGTCCATCCGTTCGTCCGTCCGTCCATCCGTCACACTTTCCTTGTCCGGACTATTTCTCAGGAACTAATGGCTTGAATTCAACGAAACTTTATGGGAAGCTTTATTACCAAGAGGAGATGCGCATATCGTCAGCATGACCCGATTCCTAAATTTTTCACAGAGTTAAGGCCCCTTGACTTTTTGGCCTATAATTCGTATTGCATGATTCTTGTCCGGACTATTTCTCAGGAACTAATGGCTTGAATTCAACAAAACTTTATGGGAAGCTTTATCACCAAAAGTAGATATGCATATCGTCGGCGTGACCTGGTTCCTCAATTTTTCACAGAGTTATGGCCCCTTGACTTTTTGGCCTATAGTTCATGTTGCATGATTCTTGTCCGGGCTATTTCTCAGGAACTAATGGCTTGAATTCAATGAAACTTTATGGGAAGCTTTATTACCAAGAGTAGATACGCATATCGTCGACGTGACCTGGTTCCTCAATTTTTAAGAGAGTTATGGCCCCTACTACCATGTTGTTGACTAATATTCATGTCATTTGCCTAATTTAACAGGAGATATCATTTAAACAAAACCCCACAAAATTCAATATGCTAGTAATGTCAATCATAATCATGTCAGCTAATTGTTGTTTAGGCCATTATTCACTATTTCAAATATCCAGTCATATGTCAAGAGTGTTGGTTAACCTCTTTGATATGAGCACACATTGAAATGTATGACTTAATTTTTAGTAGTATAAAAACTTTAAAAAAATCAATGAAAGATCTGATGAGTAACACGTATTATCATATTAAATAGTAAACTGTTACTAAGTCTCCAAATTAGAGTTGGTAAAACATCTCATCTGATGAGGAGAATAGATATGATTTAGGAATGGGGATTTCAACATATCCTCCCACCCATTGACCAAGGCCTTATTGTAACAATGACGTTCTTCGGGGAGCATCTGTCAGTTCTACTGACTTTCTTGTTACATTTTCTTCATCAATACAAGGTCAAGTTAAAAACAACTTTTTTTTCCATCTAATTGATAATAATTTCAAATCAGATGTAATAGGCATCTGTACATCTAATGTGTGCTATATTGTTCAATAAAAAGTGTATTTTTTATGCCCCCCTTCGAAGAAGAGGGGGTATATTGCTTTGCTCATGTCGGTCTGTCGGTAGACCAGACCTTGTCCCAGTGATAACTTAAGTTCAATTTGACCTTTAAGTCTCAAACTTCATGTGGTTGTTGCTCATGATTAGTAGATGACCCCTATTGATTTTGGTGTCATTACTTCAAAGGTCAAGGTCACAAGGTCACCCTTGTCGAGTGAACTTAAGTTCATTTGACCTTTAAGTCTCAAACTTCTTGTGGTTGTTGCTCATGATTAGTAGATGACCCCTATTGATTTTGGTGTCATTACCTCAAAGGTCAAGGTCACAAGGTCACATGTTGTGTATGTATAATACCAGACCTTGTCCGAGTGATAACTTAAGTTCTATTTGACCTTTAAGTCTCAAACTTCTTGTGGTTGTTGCTCACGATTAGTAGATGACCCCTATTGATTTTGGTGTCATTACCTCAAAGGTCAAGGTTACTAGGTCACATGTTGTGTATGTATAATACCAGACCTTGTCCAAGTGATAACTTGAAGTTCTATTTGACCTTTAAGTCTCAAACTTCATGTGGTTGTTGCTTATGATTAGTAGATGACCCCTATCAATTTTGGTGTCAATACCTCAAAGGTCAAGGTCACAAGGTTGCATTTGTATATATGTTTGATTGGCCTTCCAAAGGAATTAATAATTTGATATATTTTCTTATTAAATGTTTTCCCAAGTGATAACTTCTATTTTATTTTTACTCTTAAGGTCCTAACCTCATCTAGTTGTTGCTTATAAATGTAGAAAACCCTGTTTTCAAATTAATAAGTTGGATTCTTATAAATATTTTGTACGATTTAAGCACTGTCTGACTAATAACTCAAAATTTCATTGTGTCTGGTTTTATTTCAGTAAACGTTTAGTTCCACATTTTAGCACATTATATTTTCACTCAAATTTTTGAAGTTTGAGAATTTTTTGTGACAAGCCAACATTATGAAGGCAAACTCCTTGCATGTAATATAGCTATATACATATTATGGCATATGAGGGGGGCATATATGTTTCACAAACATTTCTTGTTATAGTTTAAACCAATGTCACTTCTTTGCTTATCGTTAGGTACTATTTAATATTAACCCTTTCCCTCATAGAGGAAACCATGAAAAGACCTATGCGAACAGCATAAAACCAGATCAGCCTGCGAGTAACTCGCAGGCTGATCAGGTTTTATGCTGTTCGCTGCTCCTCAGTGGTCTGGAAATGAGTATTTTGTAATTAAATTTGGTAAGGTTTAACTGTGGTTTTCTGCAGATCAGGCTTTATGTGGTACCTACTGAGTGCGTCAAAATGAGTCTATATGAGGGAAAGGGTTAATATAATTTATTGATATAGGTTAATTAATCCAAATAATCCCTCACTGAAAGTCAGGTGCTGTTAATCTCTGACATGGTCTATTAAACACTAGGAGCTGCTAAAGGTGTCATTACCTAATTATGAGTAAGTTCAAGAGGTTAATAAACTGTTATGTCAATAATCCAAGTGTATTTTCCTAATCTGTACCAGAAGACCCCCCATTTGCTATTTCCTAGTTATCCAAGCATATATACTAATGCAGATTTCTTTGACAGGAAAATATTATAGTTAAGTTTAGCCTATATGAAAGGTTTCAGCCAATTTAAGAGAATTATTTGTGAAATTGAGAATTGAGAAAAGTTTGTAATTGCATGTTTGTGATAGCAATGGTATTTAGAAAACCACTGTCAAGTGAGAGGGAATGGGGTCCAGTTGCAGAATACAGGACAGGTACCAATAGTTATTAGTTCAAACCTCACCAGGGTCAGATTCTTTCATGACAGAGAAGGCGGTATGAAGCTTGCCGGTACTAGCTATACAGGAATATTTTAGATTGATTAACATAAGCTCCATCAGTGACCTACAGATTACATTTTCTGTTTTGATTGTACTGGTTGTTATGCTTCTCTGTGGGGGAAATCAACAATCAGAATTGAGAAATATATAGAGCCGTTGTGCTTATGCACTGGGAAATTTAGTGACAAATGACACTGGAAATGAAATAGTGCTATAGGTAATGTTTCATGTTGGTTTAAGTATAAGGCAAGCATTTTCATTATTGTATATGGAGACACATGTCAAGCCCTCTTGATTAGCTATATTTTTCTATGTTTACATTTTTATATCATATAACTTTTTTTTTTGAGTGAGAAAGGAAAATAAGTAGATCTAGATCTTGTTTATTGAATTAGAAAAGATGAGAAATTACATATCAGAGATCCAATCTAGATAATATCAGTTAAACATAAACAAGTGGGGAATGATATTCAGATAAAGTTCATTATCATTTTCTATATCAAATGGTGACACATCTTTTCAAAACATAATGCCATTTACGGATATTTTCCATTTGACCTGTTTTTATTGCAACATTATAGTTGAGCCTAGCCCACAGCAATTTTATACTGAAATGTCAGACCTTTTCTACTCAAGTTATTTAGGAAACAGCCAGTGTGACTTGTATAAAACAAGATCAATTAGAGACTACCTGGCAGGCTGATCAGGTTTTCTCTGTTGGCTGAACCTGATATAGACTCATTTTGACTAATTCACAAACAGAGGAGTTTGCTCATGCAATGCTATAGCTCAGGTTCTACAAGGTTGGCACCGCAAAGAAAAATCCAGTTTCATCTATCTTTTTACGTCCCAGTAAATCAATATTCATTATTTAGTCATAAATTTGTACATGAATATTCATGAGGTAAAGGTTAGGAATGCTTTGAGAAGATAACATAGTGATGCCTGATCAGCCTGAATACTAGATTGCTTGCAGTCTGATCTAGATTACTGGTTGAACATGTGTCATTGTGTGATGGAGATTCTGAAGATTTCCCAGTCTGAGGGTAAGTGTCTATGTTAGATTGATGGACAGTCAGGAGGTCAGTGGCCTACCTCAGTAACAATCAGAGGTAGCTGGAGGGGTCAAGATTAGGGGACCCCACAGTGGCAGTCTGGTGGTATGATGGATGGGTGGGGATGTTGGTGACTGGCAGACTGATGCATTATGTCTGGCAGTGGGGCTGATCAGATGGATCACGTTGCTGTGGATGGTTTGCTTAGTTCTAACTTCTTTATTTTACTTCATTGGCAAACAAATTCTTACAATTTTTACTAATTTCTCTTGACAGTTCCTGGGTTGGACCAGTACTTTGCACCAGGAAAAGGACATGACAAATCCTTGTAGAATGTTTGCCATATGTCTACTGCATATTCTAATAACCTTGATTAATATATAACATAAGTTTTGAATGTGTTGATGATAACATGATTTTCAAAGCCAAGACAGTAATAGTGAAAGGTAGGGAAGACAGTCATGTACCATTTTCAATGTCATTATCATAATCTTGATTTATGATCATCATCCTCATCAATACCACTTCTATCACTATAATCATGCAGCATCAGTAAATAAACAGCAACATCTTCCTCCTCATTATTTTCCTGCTTGTCTATCCCTTTCCCTCATATAGACTCATTTTGACGCACTCAATAGGTACCACATAAAGCCTGATCTGCAGAAAGCCAAACTCAATCCTTACCAAATTTAATTGTAAAATCCTCATTACCAGACCACTGAGGAGCAGCGAACAGCATAAAACCTGATCAGCCTGCGAGTTACTGGCAGGCTGATCTGGTTTTATGCTGTTCGCATAGGTCTTTTCATGGTATCCTCTATGAGGGAAAGGGTTAAATCATTATCACCACCATCGTTGTCATCATCACCACGTGTACCTTCATCATCATTATCATCATTACTCTTCCCAAATGATGTAACTGCCAGACACATGCTTCATAACCCCTCACACATGACTCCAACCACTGAACTCCAGTTGCCCCAAGGCTCCGTCTCTCCCCTCCCACTGTATTACAGCCTGGTCATGTTGAGGTCATTTTGTTGAAAACTGTTGTTATACGCCTTTTAATGTGATAACAACATTCAGGACAAGAAGCTTCAAGCTTTATGTTTCACTACCTTGATCTTGCCTGGAGGGAAATAGTGACATAATGGATTCTGTCCTGTAACAGTGATCACTTAATTACACCTGTATATACAGGGAGACACAGAGGTGGGCGGAGTCATACCATCTACCCTCTTGACTCTAGGCTCCGTTCTATACTGTCCAGGTAGCTTATAGGGTTCTGTCTAAACAGTTAGTGTTCACTACGTTTGGATTAAAGTAGACTCGTGAATATGATACAAGGTGTATATACATACATAGGTTAGTAGTCTATTGTTCAGTTGTTGTTGTTTTTTCTGTCTGTGTTTTTGAAGATTATCTTTTGAACACTCAGGTAAATAATCATATTTCATGTTAGATCATTCCAACGCAGGATAAGACTATTAAGTATTTCTGAAATTGATGATTCCACTATAATGGATTATCTTGAAGATAATGATGATTAGCAATTACTCAACAACCATATCAGCCGACAAATAATTTTGTTTTATACTTATCACATGTCATATTCATGTGTCATTTTTATTGATAAGCCGTCAAGTGTAAATTAACAGGGTTTAATCTGTTTCTTTTTTGTGATTCTCAAGAATTGATAAGAATAAAAAAACTGATTTTTGACAAGATTTTTATTCAACAGACGTATAGACGGTTATTTACTGCCAGCATATTAAATTGAATATACAGTTATTAAAGATGATAGACATTAATAAGTTTTTTTTTAATTCAGAAATGATAATTGTTATATTCTATCTATTAGAAAAGATTCTTTTTAAAATTTTAAATCATTTTATATTTCTTTTAGATTTTACAAGTTTGTAGTAGTAGATTTATCATTTTGTTGATGCTCTTCTCTCAAATTAATTGTGACGATTCATTTTATCTTGTCATTATAATGTCAGGATTTATATATTAAACTTTCATTATCAAGACATGATTGTTATAATTTCTGTAATGTATGTCTAAAATACTCACTTAAATTAAAAAACACTGCTCATAAACAATTTCTAGCAGTCATGAATATATGTAATAGCAAAATGGTTACAGATGCTATATAGTGTTGAAAGTTAACCAGAAGAAAGTTCAGATAATTGTGGGATTCGGTTGTTTGGCACTGTTCAAACAATCATGATTCACCCCATCAGCATCATCATCAGCAGTAGTAGCTGTAACTCACGGCAGCCAGCCCATATCTTTTCTATAAGTTGATGGTGTAGCAGTGAGCCTGCCGTACCATGCTTGGTTGTTTTTCAATTAGGCAGAACTCTGACAAGTGTTCAGGCATGTGGAGTCCATGTATATCTTGCCAACATGATAATTGTAGTTTAATATGATTGGAAAAACATATGTGAGAAAAGGCCAGGCATATTTTATGTTGGGATGAACACAGAGCACTTAATACTTTCTGTGGATGTTCATTGAACAGTAACTATCATAATTAAATATATATCCATAATAACTTTTATATTCATGTTCTTGAAATTAACCAGTGCAAAATGCATGGATTTTGAATGCTGTTGATCTAAACACTTGGTTTTATACAAAGCAGTTTGTACATCAAAAACTTCATAATATCTTTATATAATTTGCTTAAGTCATGGTACACTTCATCTAAGATAGAAAAAATTGATTGCTAGAAAATATATGATATAATTATATTCAGTATTATAAGCCACAAATGTACAAAACATACAGTAAGATTGCAGGATAAAGTCAGGGGTCAAGGTTATTAGCATTGTTCCAAGTAGTTGTTCTTGCGTGTCAATTTGAGTAGTCAAAAACTTGAAGGATAAAGATAATGTTTGCCTTAAGATATATTTGGGAAAATAGTATTATTACAAAACCAGTAGGTACTGTGTGGGTAATCATAATTACTGTAGGCTTTTATTTACTTAAATGATACAAAAGCATTGAGAGGCCAAAGGTTGTAGAACAGTGTATGGTGTTTGAAGGTCCGGGGGAATAAAACTTTAACATTTACTGGCCACTGTCTGTGGTTGAATTCAGAATTGTATTTAAACCTGCAACCTTAAGCTCTAGAGCTTCTAAGTTTTAAACTTATTTCTTTATACAACAGTTAAGAAACCAAATTCCTATTCAGCTTATATTATACTCTCACGACAGTATCTTGGTTGGACCAGTACTTTGGGCCTGGAAAGGTAACATTTTGTATGAAATGATGTTTCTAGGTGTTTGTTGGTTCCAGGCTATATGTTCATTACCCCCATTCAGATTCATCTCTGAAAAAGCTGTTACCTGAATGATTTAAACAGTTGAATTGTTTGAGTTATAATTGTTTTCCAGAAATGAAATGGATTTTAGCTAATGTCATTTTATCAGGTTTTGTTAGAATATAATCAATTTTTTATGCCTAATTTGAAGTTTCTAAATACTTAACCTGAACTGAAGGTGCTGGGGTAACCTAAAATTCATTCTCGCATACATTAACCACACTAGAGCATTATGTTTGGGACAACTTGATGTACACCTAGGCCATCCCACATTGGTAGATAATGGAACACTACACATGGACCTGACAAACAACAATACTGTAAACAGTAGTCTGTCTGGATGATTGACAGCTGATTGTCCTGACAATACACAGGTAGTCACTAATTAATATAGGTATACCATTACATATGCTAAATAGCATCCAATGAACAGGTACACAGAAGCATGGCCTTGTAATAAAAAGACCCCGCTGTGCTATGTTGACCTATATTTGCACTTGCTTATGCTTTAATGACCGAAGAAATTTCGTGAACTTAGGCTGATAAATAAAGCTGCAGTATGGGGTAAAATCAAACCCATTGTGCCTTATGAATTGGTTTTCATAACCTGTTGAATGTTGATATTGTTTGATAATGTATTTGTACGATAATGGAATAATAACAAGAATTTCATGGTCACCGTGTTACTGATATACAGATAAAAGTGTTGGCTGGATCTGATTTGATCTGATCAGAATGTCATGAAACTTGGTTTATTTATGGTGCAACTTATAAGTGTCTGGATGGTGATACTGAGCTTCAAATTTCAGTTGGATTGGGATAAGGTGCTGCCTTATATTCAATTTACATAGTTTGTTTTAAATACAAGTGAGTGACGAAGAGAAGGAATTTTTGTATGCTGAATGTGAAGTTTTGTTAAATCTTTGGACAGGGTGGCTCAGGTGGGACTTCTGATAGTGCTTTGTTTCTTAGACTTCTAACTATTGTCCTAATTAAGTAGAGTTTAAAAAACTTAGAGTTTAATTTAAAATTAACTATGTGGTATTTAAATTTCAGTTAGAATTACCTATTTTGTAATAATCTTATTAATATTTTACATTGTGTGTCTTGATGCTTTGTTGCTTGATCCATTTTAACTCATTTTTGATCTGTATGAAGCCATTATGTATGTATAGCTCTTAACCCTTTCCCTCATATAGACTCATTTTGACGCACTCAATAGGTACCACATAAAGCCTGATCTGCAGAAAACCACAGTTTAACCTTACCAAATTTGATTATAAAGTCCTCATTTCCAGACTACTGAGGAGCAGCGAACAGCATAAAACCCGAGTTACTCACAGGCTGATCTGGTTTTATGTTGTTCGCATAGGTCTTTTCATGGTTTCCTCTATGAGGGAAAGGGTTAAGATTCTCAGTCATGTCTTTTTAGCATTAATACTTGTATGTGGTGCAGGCCAGGTGTACGTTCAGTGCATTACTGATTGCTTACAGTTAGCTATGAAACTGTCTCAGTGTCATAAACCACTACGTTCATGCATACCTATGAACAGCATAAGGTGCATGTGAACAGCATGGTATATGGTCCTAAGACAACTGAATGTAAGTGACTAGTTGCATACGGTTTTGCATACTGAATGCACACGTGTTATAATGCTATATTTGGGCTCCATTCCCAGAAAATGTATATCTTCACTCATCAAATAACAGATACTGGGACCACAGGTTTGCATTATGATGATGTGAACCATCAAAATTATCTAAACTGTATGTTACATTCCAGTTTTAGCATTTATAACTCAAAATAAGTTTGAAATCCAACTCCATTCAAGTTTTTGTTAGTTAGGACCAGCAGGCTAAACATTTTTGTTATGACAAGTGGCTCCGATGGCAGTCACATACCTGGCTGTGGAAAAAATATGGGGCCATTTTTGACAAGATAAATTCACCATGACATGAGGACACATAGTCATCATTATGTCACTAATTTCTTTCTCAATGTTTTAATTGATTTAATAGATACATTTTACCTACGGATTGACAACTTACAAATGATGTTTTCTTTCCCTGGGGGTATTGAGTTTCTACATACCTGTGAAATGTTATACAGGTTCTGCATGGCCATCTCTTTATTCAGTTCTTTTTCATGGACAATTTACTTGAGAAAAGTGTACGTTTTTATTAGCTCACATGAGCACAACGTGCTCAAGGTGAGCTTTTCTGATCGCCTTTTGTCCGTCGTCCGTGCGTGCGTCCGTGCGTGCGTCCGGCGTCAACAATTGCTTCAAACAACATCTCCTCCTAAACGGCTTGGCCAATTTGAAAAATATTTTGCAGGAATGTTCCTTGGATGAAGCTCTACTAAAGTTGTATAAATGGTTCTGGTCCATTGCATAATTAGGTCACAGGAGCTAAAAATAGATTTTAAAAATGCAAACTTGGAAAATCTTCTTCTGCAAAACTGCAAGGCCTAGAGCTTAGATATTTGGTATGTAGCATCATCTTATGGGCCACTACCAAGATTGTACAAATCATAGCCCTATGGTGATAAATGACCCCGCACCAGGGTCACTTGTTTTACATAGAGTTATATAGGAAAATCTTAAAAAATCTTCTTCCATGAATGCATAAGGCCTAGAGCTTAGATATTTGGTATGAAGCATCATCTTATGGGCCACTACCAAGATTGTACAAATCATAGCCCTATGGTGATAAATGACCCCGCACCAGGGGTCACTTGTTTTACATAGAGTTATATAGGAAAATCTTAAAAAATCTTCTTCCATGAATGCATAAGGCCTTGAGCTTAGATATTTGGTATGAAGCATCATCTTATGGGCCACTACCAAGATTGTACAAATCATAGCCCTATGGTGATAAATGACCCCGCACCAGGGGTCACTTGTTTTACAAGAGTTATATAGGAAAATCTTAAAAAATCTTCTTCAATGATGCATAAGGCCTTGAGCTTAGATATTTGGTATGAAGCATCATCTTATGGGCCACTACCAAGATTGTACAAATCATAGCCCATGGTGATAAATGACCCCCACCAGGGGTCACTTGTTTTACAAGAGTTAAATAGGAAAATCTTAAAAAATCTTCTTCTATGAATCAATAAGGCCTAGAGCTAAGATTTTTGGTATGTAGTAGCATCTAATGGTTCATTACAAAGATTTTCAAAGTCTTGGCCCTACGGTGATAAATGACCCTGCGCCCAAGTCTTCTCTGAAACCATATGGCCCATTGCTTAGATATTTGGTGTGTAGTATTGTCAGGGGTAAAATGTTTTAGATTAAGTTATATCAGAATCCTTGTCTGTTTAAAAACCTTGACATCAGTTGAAGCAATGGTACTCAGGTGAGCGATTCAGGGCCATCATGGCCCTCTTGTTTTCTTTAATTCTCTACCTGTTGATTACATGATTTTCTCATAATGTTATACCTTGCAAATGTCAGATCAGACAGATTGCTCATCTGAACAGGTTTAACCCTTTACCTCATAAAACCTTTAAACTCATTTTGACACATTGGCAAATAGAGCAGACCCAGTTCAGACAGCTCCTCTGGGAGCATGCAGTATTGTAGCTCAGATCATACACTGTAGAGACCCATAAAGATTTATTTTCTATTCATTAGCACTGGCAGATTCAAGGGGTGGGGGGTGAGAGGACTCAAATCCAACTGAAACTACACCCTTCTCATGCTTCAGGCAAAGCAGCAAGCCACTTGCATTGTCACTGCCTACATTTTTAGCTCGACTATTCGGAGAATATGAGAGCTATTCTACTCGCGTCGGCGCCGGCGTCAGCGTCGGCGTTGGCAGTCATATCTAAGAAACCAGTAGGTGTATTGCAATCAATCTTCACACAAGTCTTTCTAGGCACAAAACAAACCTAGAGAACCAAGAGGGACAACTCTTGATTGAATTTTACTCAAAATTATGGGCCTTTTTCAACTTAGAAATTTGCGTTAACATTTTTGGTTAAAGTTTTTCTGCAACTAAGTTAATATCATAACTCTGTAACCACTTGGTGTATTATATTTAAACTTTACACAAGTCTTCCTAAGCATTAAAACAACCTGCAGAACCAAGATTGACAACTCTTGCTAGAATTTTACTTAAATTATGGGCCTTTTTCGACTTAGAAATTTGCGTTAACATTTTTGGTTAAAGTTTTTTGCAACTAAATGTCATTACTCAGTAACCCCTTGGTGTATTGGATTTAAACTTCACACAAGTCTTCCTAGGCATGAAATGGACCTGCAGAACCAAGATGAACAACTCTTGCTAGAATTTTACTCAAATTATGGGCCTTTTTCGACTTAGAAATTTGCGTTAACATTTTTGGTTAAAGTTTTTCTGCAACTAAGTTAATATTATTACTCAGTAAGCACTTGGTGTATTGGATTTAAACTTCATACAAGTCTTCCTAAACATGAAATGGACCTGCAGAACCAAGATGAACAACTCTTGCTAGAATTTTACTTAAATCATGGGCCTTTTTTGACTTAGAAATTTGCGTTAACATTTTTGGTTAAAGTTTTTTGCAACTAAATTAATGTCATTACTCAGTAACCCCTTGGTGTATTGGATTTAAACTTCACAAAAGTCATCCCAGACATGAGCCAAACCTGCAGAACCAAAATTTTAATAAATTTAATTAATTAAGTTAATAATAATTATTAAATACTTAAAGAAAATTAAAAAATTGCATTAACTTTTTTTATTTAATACAATAACAATTATATATTAATTTAAATAATATTTAATTTAACGAGACAACCAACATATCAAAGATGAACTTTTCCTTGAATTTTTTTTTTTGAATTATGACCTGAGTTTTACTGAGAATTAAAGAGAACATGCTACTAAATTGAGTCACATAAATTATTTTAATACCGCTTTAATACAATGGTATTGCGTCACTATCAAATACCCGAATAGTCGAGCATGCTGTCTTTCGGACAGCTCTTGTTTTAATAGCATAAATACGTTACCTGTTATTACTTCAGGTATGTGTCTATTTGTGCACAGCTTCCAAAACAGAGTCCGCAAAATAAACCATTCCCTAAACCCCCTAGTTACCGGAAGTGTAACCCCCGTTCTCCAATTGTGTTTTGGAAGCCATCGAGTTTCAGTGGGTAACCTTGCGTGTCCCTTTCTTGATAGCTTCTGTGCGCTACAGCTCTCCTTTCTTATCTTTTCATAGCCTCGGCTGTGTTGTTTATATTGTTCTTATTTGTTTTATTCTATATACGTGTAGAATTCCCAATCTCCGTCCCGTTTCGGGACCTTTTGCCTTGTGTCACGGGTTTCCGTGCTTCGGCTCCCGTGACACTGGTGGGTTTTTTCCCTTTTTTTTTTTGCATACATTGTTCTTTTGTATTGCTTTTTACTATGTCGCAGTCTCGGGGCTCCTGCGGACATGTCAAGGCGTCCTGGGATTCCCATCAGTCCTGCCTATCATGTTCAGGGTGCTCTAGGGTCGACACCTGCACCGTTTGCGCTTCGTGGACAGACGAGATATGGAAGAAAGCCTCCTCCCGTCGGTCTTACTCTTCCCGGAAAAGGAAGGCCTCATCTTCCTCCTCCTTCTCTGGGTTCAGCGCTGCTGGGGGTCGGAGTCCCTCTCCCCCTCCCAGGAAGAAGGCTTCCCGCCCCTCTCCGGAGAGGCCGCCTTCATCTCCTGGCTCCCTGCCCGGCTCTCCTTGTGTCAGCCCCAGGGGAGCAGTCAAGGAGACTACTCCGACCGGTCACTGGTCACCGGGCATGACCGGTCAATTACGTGATCGTAGTCATAGCAAAGCTCACGACCGGTCACCGGTCAGGTCTAGCCACCGGTCACCGGTCAAGACCGGTCACCGACCATCACGGGACCCCGGACCACCGGGCACCGGCATCAATCACCGGTCATCACCGGTCTCAGAGACCCAAGACCGGTCATCACCGGTCATCGGCAAGAGATCGCCACCGATCAACGGCCAGGTCGGCTCATCACGCTAGACATGTGGGTCACCGGTCTTCGCCGATTTTGTCTGAGAATTCGGACTCGAGTTTTTCCTCAGGTAGCCCTGCGGTTTCTCCGCTTCGGCCACCTCCTCCTCCATGTTCAAGGGTGCCCAAGAAACGGTCCCACAACCGTTCCCCGGGTTTTTCCGGTCACCGGTCCCCTAGCTCTGCTACTCGGGACCGGTCCCCTTTACGCTCCACCACGTCTTCGAAGGTTCAAGGTGCGGATGTTTCAGCGCAACCTCAGACCTTTGACCCTTCCACATGGTGGTCCCACATGATGGGGGAATACGCCAGGCATTTCAGTTCTGCCTCCCCCCCCGTCATGCCGGGTGAGCCTTCTTCTTCTAGGAGGGATCGGGTTTCTCTTCCACCAGAGACCCTTGATCACAGACTGTTCCTTCAGTCTCCTCCCTCCTCGGGTCCACAGGGCGCTTCTTCCGCACAGCCCCCTATGTGGCCCTTTTTCCCTCCATTTCCCTTTATGGGCTTTCCCCCTCAGGATGCTCCCCCATCTCGCCCTGAGGCTGGGTCTCCTCCCTCTACTCGCAATCCCCCTACTAGTGGGACTGCTCTGAGCGGACAATTGGAGGATGAAATCTCCCTTCATGCTCCGGAGGAGGACTCCTTATTTGCTGAGGACGTGCCTCTTTCGTCCACCTCGCGCCGATCCAGCGCTCATTCCGAACCTCGTACTGACAATCCTCTCTCTGACGAGGACGAGGAGTCAGACGACAGTCGGTTTTCCATGGACAGGGCTGTTCAGGAGGTCTTTGCTACCTTACCTGCATCAGTATGCAAACCGGCCCCTCCTCCCTCCCGGAAGAGGTGCGAAGGTTACCTTGACCTCGTCGGTAAGCCTAAGGAATCCAAATCAGTCGAACCGGAGTTGCTCCCTTTCTCTCCGGTCGTCCGTTCGGCTCTGGAGGATTTCGAATCTTCATCCTCCTCTAAGCCAGGACCGGGCTGGTTTATTCCAACTTCAGACCTTCGGCCTTTGGGTTTTAACCCCAAGACCTACAAGTTTCCGGAGGGTGATTTTTCTATCCACCCTCCGAAACTGGACCTAGATGCGAGTCGGCTCCGGCTCAAGGTCCCCTCCTCTTTACCGCTTCAGCAGAAGGTCCTGGATCGCTGGGAGCAACGCTCCCGCTTTCTTTCCGGCATCTCGTCGCATACTGACTCCTTCGTGGCCGCTCTTTCGGTCAGCTACAACAAAAGGATGCCTTATCTGCTTCCGTCAGGCTTCTTTAAGAGGCCTTAGCAGCGACGGCAAAACATTCGATTTTGCTATCTCTCTCTCTCTCTTCCGAGATGACTCGCTGCAGGCGGGATGCCATCCTGGACGGCCCCAACAAGCTACTTCTCTCTTCTTCTCGAGAAAAGCTTAGGTCGGCCCCTCTTTCTTCTTCGTCCCTCTTTGGGGGCCGAATCAAGGAAGTAGCGGATGCCTCCAGGGAGGAGCAAATGCACGGCGCGGTGGCCTTCCAGCCCCGCACTCCTACTTCGGCTCTCCCTAAATTCCGGATACCGAAGAAACCTTCGGCTTCTACCGGTAAATCCCCGAAGGACTCGGAAAAGGGCAAGCCTCAATCTCCTTTCAGAGGCAATCCCTCTTCCAGGGGCGCTCGCCAATCTGGTCCGCAGCGACCACGATTTCCTCCTTCATCGCCCCCCACCCCTTCTTCTACCTCTACCAGTCAAAGGGGTAGGAGTAAGCCCTAGGGGTACGTCCTTTCTTCCGCTTCCTCTTCCAGACGTTCGATTAGGAGGAAGAGTGTTTCTGCCCCTTCCAGTAGGCGGCAGACTCACTTATTTCATTCATCATTGGGAGACAATCACCGACGACCAATGGGTCCTGTCTATCGTGAGACACGGGTATCGGGTTCCGTTCAGTCGTCCCCCTCCACTATCACGCTCTCCCATTCATCTCTCCTCCAATCATCCTCGTCTGGGACTCGCCATTTCAGATCTTCTGAAAAAAGGAGCGGTAGAAAGGGTCTCGATTCCAACCTCTCCGGGGTTTTACAGCTGTCTCTTTCTGGTTCCCAAGAAGGACGGCGGGTTTCGACCGGTCATAGACCTGTCTCATCTAAACTCCTTCATTCCGAAGGAACACTTCAAAATGGAAACAACTTCGTCGATCAGGGCAGCCGTCCTCCCCGGTCACTGGGCTGTTTCCCTGGATTTATCGGATGCCTACTTCCATGTATCTATCCATCCTCATTCCAGGAAATACCTTCGTTTTACGGATGGCCAAACTGTCTACCAGTTCAAGGCCCTTCCGTTCGGCCTGTCTTCGGCCCCCAGAATCTTCACCAAAATAGTTTCGGTTCTGGTCGCCAGGGTTCATTTTCGTGGCTCACGCCTCCTGGCGTATTTCGACGACTGGCTTCTTCTTCACATGGACCCAGTCGCTCTTCTCGACGAACTTCGATGGGTGACAGACCTAGCTCTCCGGCTAGGCTTCATCCTCAACTCCGAGAAATCGGAGTTGATCCCATCCCAGAATGCCAGTCTGTCAGGCTGGGGTGCTCATCTGGAACCTCTGGGTCTCACGACCTCGGGTCTTTGGTCCCCTCAGGACAGTTCTCTTCATATCAACAACCTCGAACTCAAAGCGGTTCTACTAGCCTTACGACAGTTTTCTCCTCTCATTCGAGGCAAATCTGTTCTAGTATCTACAGACAACACGACTGTTGTCTCTTACATCCGCAGACAAGGGGGGACGCACTCGCCTTCTCTGTGCATGGAAGCATGGCACCTTCTTCATTGGTGTCAGGTGTCTTCGGTACTCATTCAAGTCAGACATCTTCCGGGTCGTCTAAATGTTCTAGCGGACCAACTGTCCCGCAGACATTCTCTTCTCCCCTCGGAATGGAAGTTACTTCCTCGGATCGCGACAACTCTGTTTGCGATTTTCGGGTCTCCGTCTGTCGATCTATTTGCTACCAGGCTGAACAACCAGCTTCCGCTGTTTGTGTCACCGGTATCGGATCACCGGGCTTGGGCGATAGATGCTCTGTCTGTAAACTGGGATCATCTATTTGCTTATGCGTTTCCACCGTTTTCTCTGATTCCCTTAGTTCTAAGGAAAATCCTGCGATCTCAGTGCCGGATCCTCCTTGTAGCTCCACTTTGGCCAACGAGATCTTGGTTCGTGGATCTTCTGGATCTTCTGATAGACGATCCTGTAGAACTTCCCCAGGTTCCGGACCTTCTGTCACAAGGTCGGAACAGGGTCCTTCACGACAATCCTTGCGCTCTTCGTCTTCACGCTTGGATGTTATCCAACAGCGAGTTAGACAGAAGAAATTTTCGGCAACAGTTGCCTCTATTATCTCTAAAGCCAGGAGACAATCTACTCGATCTGTCTACCAGGCAAAGTGGAAGGTCTTCCGTGATTGGTGTATCGCACGGCAGATTAATCCGGTCAAAGCTCCTGTCAGAGAAATCGCTAACTTTCTAGTTTTTCTTTTTAACGAGAAAAAACTTGCGGTCAGTTCTATCAAGGGTTATAGGTCTATGTTATCGAACACTCTTAAGTTTCACAGATCCTCTTCCCTTGGTTCGGATCCTTATCTTTCGGAAATTATTCGTTCGTTTGAACTGTCTAGGCCAGTTTCTCGTTCGTTAACTCCAAAGTGGGATCTTTCTTGTGTTTTACTGGCTCTTACTAAGGCACCTTTTGAACCTCTTTCTGAGGCTTCTCTCCTGCACGTAACATGGAAGACGGTCTTTCTCATAGCAATGGCGTCTTCTAAACGTCGTTGCGAAATTCATGCCTTTTCTACTGAGGAAGGCTATTTACGCTTTAACAAATCTGATGGCTCTGTATCTTTGAGCTTTCAACCTGGTTTCCTTGCGAAAACCCAGCTCCCTTCGGTCTGTCCCCCTCCGGTAGTTATTCCGAGCCTTGCTAGGTCTTGCGCCAGGGGAGATCCTGATCGGCTTCTTTGCCCAGTTAGAGCCTTGAAGTTTTACCTCCAGAAGGTTAAATCTTTACGGGGTCGTCGTCTTCGACTTTTCCTCCCAATAAAAGGGGGGGGCGAAGTTTCGGCAGCATCAATATCTCGTTGGGTAGCCTCAACTATCAAGTTTGCCTATTCGGATCTTTCGGACAGGGATCTATCCTTTTTAAGAATTAGACCACATGAGCTCCGTGCTTTGTCTGCTTCTTGGGCTTTCTTGAATAAATCTCCCATGGATGATATTCTCAAAGCGGCCTCTTGGAAGTCTTCTACTACGTTTTCTTCCTTTTATCTCCGCTCACTGGCTAACCAATCACAAAACCTTGTGGATTTGGGTCCACTTGTAGTGGCTCAGACAATAGTTTAATCATCATGTCTGACGCCTCGGCGGCTTTGGTCGTTTCCTACTTCGGGTGTCGCTGCAATCAAGGTTCTTTGTTAGCAACCTCCCGCCTTAGCGACGAAGTCATACCTGAAGTAATAACAGGTAACGTATTTATGCTATTAAAATGAAATTTTTGAAGTAAAATTAATTTTAATTAGTAAATACTTACCTGTTATTACAGAGTCCCACCTCCCTCCCCGCTTGCTGGCGGTTGTATCCCTCGATGGCTTCATATACAATTGGAGAACGGGGGTTACACTTCCGGTAACTAGGGGGTTTAGGGAATGGTTTATTTTGCGGACTCTGTTTTGGAAGCTGTGCACAAATAGACACATACCTGAAGTAATAACAGGTAAGTATTTACTAATTAAAATTAATTTTACTTCAAAAATTTCATTTTAGTATTACGCCCACCCTGCCCCTGTTAACCTGAACTCCTGGATCCGGCTCTGATAAGGTAATTAATTTGTACATGAATATTCAGTAAGTAAAGGGTTTTAATAGTGTTTCCATTTCATCTTAATGTTTCAGTTGAGTAGTGAACAGTATAAATCCTGACCAACCAGCAAGTTACCTGCAGACTGATCTGGAGTTATACTTGTCACATACATTGTCTTCCTGGTAGCTTTCAAGTGGTGGAGTACTCTCACAGCCCCTTGTCTGGACCAGGCACCATGGTCCAGTGGTAGAGTCCATTGACAATGGATTGAAAGGTTATGAGTTTGATCCACTGTTGGTGCTGAGAAATGTTTAGGGAAAGCAGGGAAGTGTCAAATGACATTATTATAAATCATGAAACCAGTCTGATGCAAAAGAAATAGGTTCACATAGGGTTTAAATCTTAGCCACAAAAGAACCCAAAATAAATAACAAGCAAATCTTGACCAACATTCTTGAGGTTATAGAAACACTAATTAATAAATACTTGATTGGATTTGTAATTACATCTATTCATCAGTAAAATAAGCAAGGATTTTTTTTCTATAAATATAAGGCAGCCATGTAGAGTCCCAGTTCCTCTTGTTTCTTTGGTTTTGTCTATTACTTCATCAAAGGAAAGCATGTATGCTTCCAATTCCTCTTGTAAAAAGTGAGAGAGAGGCCTTTAACTGTCAAGCATTTAGTGAAATATTGGATAGTTTTCAGTCTTTTTTTCCGTACTTCATGAAACAGTCCTGAAAAAAAAAGAGACAATGTATGAAGCAATTTCCCATAGAGGAAAAAGAATGCAGAAAAAAGAACAGGTTTAGTGTCTGAAAAAAAAAATTACCTTTACATCAATAGGAAAATATTTCAAATATTATTTCCATTTTTATCATGAGTCAGAAATTTTTTATGCCCCCACTTGAAAAGCGGGCGGCATTTGGCATTGCTGCTGTCCCTCCGTAAGATCAAAACTTGTCCATTCATTAACTGGAGAACCACAGGCCTGGGTTTGTGAAACTTAGTTGGGACATTGGCCATGACCAGCAGATGAACCCTATTGATTTGAGGTCACTAGGTCAAAGGTCAAGGTCACTATACATTAGTATGAAATTCTTGTCTGATGATTAATTGGAGAACCGCAGGGCATGGGTTTGTGAAACCTGGTAGTGATATTGGCCATGACTAGTAGATGAACCCTATTGATTTTGAGGACACTAGGTTAAAGGTCAAGGTCACTGTTTACATTAGTATGAAATCCTTGTTTGATCATAAACTAGAGGACCGCAGGGCCTGGGTTTGTGAAACCTGGTAGGGACATTGGCCATGACCAGTAGATGAAACCTGTTGATTTTGAGGTCACTATGCAAAAGGTCATGGTCACTGTAACCTTTAGTATGAAATCCTTGTCAGATTGGATAAGGTTCTTGACATGCTAGCATTCAACAAAAAAGTGGTTGTGAGGGCATCTGTGTCCTATGGACACATTTCTAGTTGTTTTGCAATCAAGGCAGGTGTCAGTAAAATTAATTTCAAATATAAGGTCAGATTATAGATGATATATGGTTGTTCAGGTGTTAACCCTTTACCTTAAGAATATGCATATACAAATTTGTGACTTAATAGTAGTTAACTAACCTTTAAATGGTATATTTATATACTATGGATTTTTAGCCGTGTAGAGTGCTGAACCTGAGATACAATATTGTAAGTAAACGGGGGGACCCTGATCAGACAGTTCCTGGAGGGAGCCGTTTGATCTGGGTTGGCTCAGTCTAAATACGTCCATATGAGGTAAAGGGCAAAAACAACAAAATAATTGTTTTTTCTTGTATTTACTTTCTGAGAGGTATGATCCTTATACATGTATTTATCATTTGGCGTGAAGAATGGCGATACATTAAAATATTATGCTCCTCAAATGTCCAAGGTAAGTCAAGCGAACATCATGGTCTCTATGTTTATTTCCGGAACTAAATTTTCCTTATCAAAAATATGACCCACAACACAACAGGGGGTTATCACATCAAAAGAGCAGCTGTAATTAAATAGGCTTAAAAATGTGGGTGAAATATGGGCGATAGGTATACAACGTTTTGATATATAGCTTCTTTATTTCTCTTTTATCTCTTCTGTTGTTCTATTTATCAATAAAATGAGGGCAAAGTGACCATTGGTATGTTGGTTTGTTTACATTGGGTTGATAATCTATACCACTTCAAGGAAGACATAAAAGTTATGTTTGCATGTAGCCATCTTTTATGATAGAAGTGTTTTATATCAAATGATTCTATATGAAGAAAAAGGGTAAAGCAATTAAATCTGATGCTGTTGAACCGACCATGTTGTTTCTGTACTGATTCATTGTGTAGTCTGCAGGCTTCTGAAAATGCCATAATTATAGATAGCATTCATATTCAAATACAAAATCCCTCCAGCTTGTTAATTAAAAACTTCATCATTGAGAACACTTGAGGAGTGTTTGATGAACACGCGCGGCCTGCACTCGCGACTTCCTTATTCCCCCTTAATGAAGTAGTTTAAATCTTAAGCTTCTTAAAAAAGCAAGTGTTGATTTAAAGATGTTTATTTGATGAAAAGTAGAAGGAAGTTGATGATGTGATTTAATTGGTTACTTAAATACCAGTGTAGTGCTTGCTTAAGGATTGCTGTATTTAGCCTGCAATTTTGTTTAAAAAAAATATTTCAATGAATGCTAAGAGACTTTAATTTCCTTAGCAAAGTGTAAACTTTAAGCAGTATAATAGTTTAACAGTCATAATATTGTTTAGGACTTTTGTAATCTTCCTTTAAGGTAAGTTTCATATATATTTTATAAGACTGAAATTATTCAGGAGCCTTGTTGTACAGTGGTTGGTAGGGTACATGGTAATTGGAATAATACAGTACAGTACTATTCTAGGTGTTGTTGTAAGCTGCAAGTTGTATGGCACAATGACCTGGCGTGCGTTCAGTTTTGCAAACCATATGCAACCGTACGCTTACAGTCAGTTATGAAACTGCCTCGGAGTCATAAACCACGATGTTGACGTATACCATGCACAGCATAAGGGAGCACGTGAACAGCATGGTATATGGTCCTAAGACAACTCCATAGCTGACTGTATTAAAGCGACTGGTTGCATAAGGTTTGTCATACTAAACACACACCTGGCAAAGCTTGCAAACTGTGGTAACTCCTGATGCCAATTGCATCAATATCAGTATACCAGTACTTTCTCATAGAGGACAACAGCAATTATTAGGGTTTTCATTTTGTGACTAGAGACGGTGATGGTCTAGACGGAAGGCTGCATTTCATTGGCTATACATTCCCAAAATGACCTTTGCTGATTTATTCTCAATTCATATCGAAACTGCAAAATAATGTACAGGGTACAGTACTGAAAGACAAAGTACAACGTTACAGCTGTACTGTACTGTAACTATTTTGTATTTCAAAATGTCTGAATCATTTCTTCTCTTGGGTGGTTGATGGATTCAATTTAATTATATAAGAAAGGTTATAAATATGTTATCAGTCTAGCACCAGAAAAATGTTGTGAATGAATATCATTGATCAAAAATCCCACAATCTCAATAAACAAATATCCAAACATGTGCTTCCTAGATAATTGTGCCAGTATAGTCCTTCATTAAGGGATTAACCCTTTCTCTCATATAGACTCATTTTGACGCACTCAATAGGTACCACATAAAGCCTGATCTGCAGAAAACACAGTTAAACTTACCAAATTTAATTACAAAATCCTCATTTCCAGACCACTGAGGAGCAGCGAACAGCATAAAACCTGATCAGCCTGTGAGTTACTCGCAGGCTGATCTGGTTTTATGCTGTTCGCATAGGTCTTTTCATGGTGTCCTCTATGAGGGAAAGGGCTTAAATGATATTTTTCCTTTTATCAAAAATGTTGAACTTGAAATACATGATTTGATTGAATATAATTAGGTTAGATAGCTACCACATGATTTCATATTGAATTGTACGATGAGTAATTGAATTTTCTCGGAAATGAAACTGGATCTTGAATCTAGATGTAGAAGATAACCTTAACATAAAGATTTTTCTCTTTACAAATTGTTCAAATATAAGTTACCATATACTCTTCAATAACCCCACCCCCATCTGATAAATGCACTAACCTCATCAGTCTTTCATTAGATAATGAAAATACACCAGTTATTATCATATATTGACTTGTTTAACGTAGAAATAAACAATCTCTGTACATGTATTAGTTATAACTAGAGGTGCCGATTTTAATATCAAAAGGGCAATGCTCTCTTGTGATATAATTATTCACACTTGAATATGACATGTTAGACTTTTAGATGACTAACGAGAGGGGAGGGATGTTTATTTCTCTATCTTTTTTGATATATAGATTTATTTCAGTTAAATGTAGAGCCACAGGGCATTAAACAGGGAATATACAGTACATAGAGTTGACAGCTTTAGTGAAAAAAAAAAAAAGCCAACAAATTTAACTGCAGAGATAAGATTTATTTTAAGTTGGCAATAGAAAAAAAACAACATGAGTTTGAAAGTGTCACTTTCATTTTAAGGTGAATTTTCAGTTTTTAATATTTTAACCCTTTCCCTCATAGAGGAAACCATGAAAAGACCTATGCGAACAGCATAAAACCAGATCAGCCTGCAAGTAACTCGCAGGCTGATCAGGTTTTATGCTGTTCGCTGCTCCTCAGTGGTCTGGAAATGAGAATTTTGTAATTAAATTTGGTAAGGTTTAACTGTGGTTTTCTGCAGATCAGGCTTTATGTGGTACCTATTGAGTGCGTCAAAATGAGTCTATATGAGGGAAAGGGTTAAATTATGATGTGTTATTTTTGTTTTGTTTTTGTTGTTGTTGTTGTTTCAAATATGGATTTACCTTCAGATACTTTACACTTACAGCCACATGTGTTTTCGACTGATGATTGATGTCTGCTGAACCTGAGATGAACTGAGTCACTTTTCACTCCGGTGCACCAAGTCACTGGAAGGTCATTAGAGGTAAACAATTAGTTATTTTCCTTCACAATTAGTAATTATTTGAGTCAGTAATTTGATGATACTGGAATTCTATCGTTACTATGGAAATCAAGTGGAAGTGAACTGACATATGATACAGTGTTTTAGGCTCTGTCACGGACCAGTGAGCAATGTCTGACATCATGAGAAGTGTCTTAATCATTGTGTACATGTGACTTGATATAAACAATCAACAAATGATGTCCACATAAGATTGCAGTCAATGAACATAGGGGAAAGGTTATCTAAGGTGATCAGAGGAAATGTAAGTCATGATGGGAAAATGTTTTCCAAGGGTCATTAATAATATCAATGACTTTGAGATTTCTTTCTTCCTATAATTGTTGTTGAAGGTAATAAAACAGTTTACATTGAGATTTAAATGACATGGATTTAAGATCTGGAGACTTCCAAAAATATTTTGACTGGAGTTTGTTTTATATCCCATCAACATTATTTAAGTCTTTTTGAGATGGGGTCTCTGTGGCCGAGAGGAAAAAGTCGCTGACTTTAACACTCACTCAGCCCCTCACCGAATGGGTTCAAGTCCCGGCAGGGTCATTCAGATTTTCATGTGAGGAAGTCTTCCAGCTGGCTGGCTGTTGGTCAGTGGTTCTACCCAGATGCCTTAGTGCATTCGGGGTCTTCCTCCACCTGTAATTAGCAGGAGATTGCTGTATGACTGATATACTGTTGCAGCGACGGTAAACTAAAAAATCAGTCAATCAGTCTTTTTGAGGCAGTGTATATTTGTAGTGCTACAGCACTGCAGCATCACACTGTAGACAAATGGCATGATACCAAAGTCAAACACATTATCTTTGACAGTGGGCCAACCAGTCCTGGTATATTGAGTCCAAAGCTGGGAGCCACCAATAACCAGTCAGGCAAGGTATCATACATACGACCTCCCACTTCTAAAGCAACCCACAGGCTTGTCATGTTTATACTGTTCACTGTTCCTAAATACCATGCAGATTGAATAGGAACTCTGTAATACCAACTCAGAGTGAAACTGATATGAAGAAATTTGATCTGGCTTTCCAATGATCAGACCTGTTGTGAAATGGCATACCTGTAGTATCTTAGTGATAAAGGAATAGGGAAGTCATAGGGCAAGACATCAAAGGACTAGATGTCTTGATTTATTTTCCCACTATTTCAATTAATAAATCACACACCTCAAATTTAGACCTAAATCAATAAATTCCATACTCTGTGTGTGTGTGTGTGTGTGTGTTGTTGTTGTTGTTGTTATTTTCAAATAAAATGTACCTGTGCTTCGATAATAAAAGACTGATGGAAGAAATGTCTTTGTTTTTCTGCAAGTTTGAATGACTGAAGTCTCTAATATTGGGTAGTAGAGGTTGAATGTCCAACTTGTATACCAGCGGTCCTGGGTTTGATTCCAGTTCAGGGCAGAAGGATTTTTACTTGGTTACAATTGTTTGTAGATCAGATTTATGAAAACTCATTGTGTTATTGCATTTTCAGCTAAAAATTTGGATATTAATGACTCATTATTATAGTCCTAATGATGATTTAAAATGAAAATCATGGCATATTATTTTCTTTCATTGTCTGTTGCTATGGCAAACAGTAGATGTTAAATTGAATTTCTTTAATTTGTAGTTTTCTTGTCATGTAATTTATTATAACTGATATTGACACATATTACAGGTAAAAATGGGCATAAATCAGATTTTATCAGCCTTCAAATGTTAGAACAAGTCTTTTATTTGCACAAGTTATGAATAGAATCGCTATCTAAATGAAAATAAATTAGTGTGCTAAATGTAAAAAGCATCCTTTGTAATTTATCATGGTGAAATTAATTTCTGTCTTTTTGTGTGTTTAAAAGCTTCCTTGAAATGTTTTCCTTGTTGCAACTAGTATAAGATCAATGGTTTTGGTTCCTCTACTCGGAGCTCTACCTGCTAGGTTTATGATCAAGACTTAGTATGTTCTTTGATTAAATGGTGTAGTTTTATTCTTGCCATCAAAATGTAGTAGATGTATAAAATGACACTTGAACTCCCTCGACATTGAACTTGCTTTTGTGGCAAGTTTATAGACTGTCAAACTTACAAACCATGGCTTCTTTGTTCAAATCCAGTTCAGGGCAGTAGGATTTCACTGTGTTTCCATGGGTAACATAGAAGGTCTTTTTATCAAGGAATTATAATAGTTTTTGTCTTTTTTCTCAAAGACAACAAGGAAATCACGCTTTAACATCACAGTATCCAATGAGTTTTATTATTTTCGTGGTCTTTATGTCCCTTTGACAGAATAGCAATCATTTAGGATTAAGCCTGTGTGAGATATAAATGTGCCAAATAAAGTGGTATATATGATACTATACTCAGCAACAGGATCCTAACACCATGCCAACCAGCCCTGGAACTATCCTTTTGCACTAGTTACATGCTGCTATACCGTACAAAAAACTTAGGTTTAAATGAATATGAATGAATAAACATGGTTCAAATGCATGATCTTTGCCTGCAAGGTTGAAGTTCTAACCACATGGCAACCAGGACTGGTAGAAATTGACTGACCTAAGTAAGTCCGAGCTCAACCTTTACCTCATATAGAAGTGTTTTGATGCCTTTACAGAGCATACCCAGGTCAGAAAGACTCCTCTGTTTGCTCATTTGCACAGCAAGGAAAAGTCCTTTGTTTCATATACCTTTCTATGATCAGCAAATTAATAATCATCAAGTCATCAATTTGTGTATGTTTTGCCTAATTATAAGCATTTTCCGGTCTAAGAAAATGGAAAAAAGTTATTGGGTATATACAGAGAAATGTTAGTACTTTTTAGACTACTGTCCCTGGTGGCCCAGTGGTTAGAGCAGGAGGTGGAGGGTTCGATCCCTGGCCGTGACATACCAAAGTCGTAAAAATGGTACTATAATAGTTCTTTGCTTGACGCTCAGCATATAAGGGTAGTTCCAGGACTGGTTGGCCCGGTGTCAGGATAATGTGACTGGGTGTGGTTTCATGCCAGATGTCTACAGAGTGATACTGCAGTTTGGCAGCATTATATCTGTCTGAAGTAGACATCGTCTCCAAATCACTGAAATATTGTCGATGGGACGTTAAACCCAACAAACTTTTCAGACCTTCATTTGCAATTAAATGTAATACTATTTCTTGAGGGGGGAATCTTTACACAGGCATACCAATACATTCCAGATTACAACATGTATAATTGAAATGAAAGGTTTAACAGAGATGTAGCCAGATACCTGCTAAAATACCTACAACAATGTCCAGGTACTATTATACTCGAGATTTTAATCTTGTTCAGATCAAAGGACATGTAGGTCAGTGGGTTGTCAAACTGTGTCAGTGATGTATACAACACCCCATTATTCTATTTTACATTTTCTTGCAGTCAGTTACTTCTATGATATTTACGACATCATTCATTGTTATAAAATGAATATGAATCTATGGCCTGTCCAGTATTTGGTTAATAAACCGATATAACCTAAATCCTGTATTTGGTCACAATAATATTGATACAGCTCATGGCACTCATATTTTTGTTTTTATGAATGACAACCAGCATGAATCATTTACTTGGAAAAATAAAATACCAGATTGATGTAGACCACTGGTGATGTCCGACACAATCCCTATACCCCCAGGGCAGGTTACGTTGCTGACAGGCTAAGAGAGTTACCGTCTGTCTAGTAATACCCAATCAGATGTGAACATCTTGTTACTTTAGCCCCATATCTTGTCTAGTGATCTGGGGACCCTCGGGGATGCAGAAAGAGATCCAAATTATCATACTTGGTTGTATTTATATGGATTTTATTGGCTTGTTTTCCTGCGTAAGATGTCTTAATTACTGGTGAGTGTGACCATCATGTTGCTCTGTCAGATTGCGCAATCAGTGTACTGAATGCTCTTTTGTTTTTATGATTTTCTAATGTTTTCGAGACACTGATTGCATATGACCATGTAATCCGATTCAGTACCATTCTTATTTGACATAAACAAGAATTTTACTGCCTGGCAACAGATTTTTGTCATCTTCTTATATTCAGTATCGGAAACTTGTTCCACATGGCTGATGTATATGTAATGGTTAAGACTTGTTTCACTTTACCAGCAAAAGCTGTTTACTTAAAGTTTATATTTAAATAAAAATTTATATTTATTATATATATTTATTATATTATATTTATGAACAACAACGTCTTAAAAAATACAAGTTGGCTCCTTTCAAATAAGAAGCTAGTTTAACCCTTTCCCTCATATAGACTCATTTTGATGCACTCAATAGGTACCACATAAAGCCTGATCTGCAGAAAACCACAGTTAAACCTTAACAAATTTGATTACAAAATCCTCATTTCCAGACCACTGAGGAGCAGTGAACAGCATAAAACCTTATCAGCCTGCAAGTTACTTGCAGGCTGATCTGGTTTTATGCTGTTCGCATAGGTCTTTCCATGGTGTCCTCTATGAGGGAAAGGGTTAACAAAGAGCAGAATAATGTGCTTTTGTTTCATGGATTTTGTATCAAACAAAAGTGCTTGTAAAAATCAGTATTAGACAGTAACATAAGTAGATTTGTAGTTGACATGTAGACTGTTAATGATAATTTAGTGAATTTTCTCAAACAATTATTCAATACAAATGTAAAAAAAATAATAATATGGTCAATGCCACGCATGTGAGTTAAT
Source organism: Solen grandis (assembly GCA_021229015.1). Taxonomy (NCBI): domain Eukaryota; kingdom Metazoa; phylum Mollusca; class Bivalvia; order Adapedonta; family Solenidae; genus Solen; species Solen grandis. The sequence continues at coordinate 44,533,427 of CM037784.1, read as the reverse complement.
ATCAAAGTTACTTCTTTAATAAAGATTATTTAACCCCAATGAATATTGTATTGTTTTTAGCTCACCTGAGCACAACGTGCTCAAGGTGAGCTTTTCTGATCGCCTTTTGTCCGTCGTCCATGCGT
>CM037784.1:44515266-44533202 GCA_021229015.1 Solen grandis | reverse complement strand
AACACTTCAGAGATCTACAGGAACATCTACTGTGCTGAATGTAACCATATAGATAAGAAGGAGCTTGTTCCATGGGAGGGGATATTAGAGTGTAACCAATTAGAAAAGTTTGAAACCAATATGATAATAGATACATGTCCTTTGACAGACGTCGCGATTAAGAGTTGTAATATTATGCTGGAGACACCTCAAAATATGATTGTACGATCCTTAATTCTGATAAGTGATTGTAATTTAAAACAATGGACGTTTGAGGACGACACTGAAACAGCGTGTAAAGCATATAAATCTCCGTTTTATTTTAGCTATGACCAATACAGGAATATATTTTGCTTTTTGTGCAATAACGAGATCGACGCCTTAACTATACGTTTTCAATGAAAGCATTACTGGAACCACTGGTATAAGTGACACACCTAATTTTGCTATTTTGCTTACAATCACTAATCATGCCATACATTCTACATTCGAAACAACAAAATGTCCAGATCAGTTCATCTATGACCATTCAAGGTTTGTTTTACAAGTTACATCTTATTTGTTTCTATACCCATATATTGCATTCAATCATCTGACATGTTTCAAAAATATTTTTAGTACTATATTTTTGCCGAATTAGTTATAGGTAGAGATTAAATTTGAAATATTATACGGAGTATGCCAGTGGTGCCAACGAAGTAAATAGAGAACACTAGATTAAATGCTTTATTAAGGAAATAATTTCAAATAACTTAAAATGTTGAATCAGTTTCAATTTATTACATGACATGAAGATCTTTATTGAATAAACATTTCCGAACATGTTTTTACGTTATTCAAACGTACATACTGTTACTGCCATATGCTTTTTTAGATTTACCAATTACATTCCAGAGGTACGTAAATTGCTGTACTTAATGTATAGCGAATTTCCGATGCTTACGTCACGCAATTGCATCTCTGATATTTTTCCGGCTTACGCATCGTTGCAGATTTATCGTCCGTTGTGTGTCGTGACATTTTCTTTAATAAAATTAATAATAAATCATAAAAAGAAGATTTTTGTGTATTTTATTCATGTAAGATATGTAAAATAAATGTCACACGCATAAACAGGAGCTCGTCGTGCAAGCATAGTTATCTATTGTATAATGATGGTAAGACCAAACTGGTGCACGTAAAGCCTGTCCGCATTGAATTTTGATATCCGGTATTGAAATTCCAACGGTCAGTGGTAATTTAATGCGTTGTAAACAATGAAATATAAAATAATTAATATCAATATATTAGAATTGGAATTTTAATTGATATTTATAACACAAATAATATTTATCAAAACGTATGCGTATCTGCAATAAAGAAAACAGTAAGGATATTGTAATTGTTGATTCAACAAGTACATGACACTAGTTCCATATATATTCCATGGCAATAAGAAATTGGTATTAAGTTGCATGCAATTAATTAAAAATGTGCATAGTTTCATATCATAATAAATGTATCATTTTATTGCAAGTGTCACATCCCATTAGATATATATGTTTCGGTTTTTACTGAATGCAAAAATGAACACAAAAGGTTTGCAAGACTAACTTGTCTATATTAATTTATGAGGAAAGTGTGCCCAAATTATACATCATTTAACAATCCTTGTATAGATCAAAAGCTGACAAATGTTTATACTTTGACCAAATCGTAACTTAAACTTGAGATTTTTCACACATGATTTTCTAACTGCTGTACACTACACCTGAGCTCTGAACATTGATAGAACACTTTTTTGGTCATGAAACGATTTTCTTTATATTCAAAGTCATATACTTTAAGTACCGGTCCCTGTGGCCGAGTGGTTAGAGTGTCCGCCCCGGAATCGGGAGGTCGTGGGTTCGATCCACGGCAGCGACATACGTCGTTAAAAATAGTACTGGTATATTCCCTTGCTTGGCGCTCAGCAATTAAGGGTAGTTCCAGGACTGCTTGACCCGGTGTCAGGATAATGTGACTGCACGATGGTATCATGCCACATGTCTACGGCGTGACACTACAGTGTGACAGCACTATATCTGTCGCAAGAAGACATCGTCTCCAAATGACTGATATTCTATCGGTGGGACGTTTAACCCTATAAACAAACAACTTTAAAGTGGATTTTCTAAAGCCATTCCCAAATATCATTACCGACTTAATTATTTAAACATAAAAACGGGGGTCCAATCTCATATGGATCACAACACTATGCTCCGGTTCAAAAGATATGTGTATTTCCGTTGATACATATGAGGATTAAACATCAATATGCGGAGAGAAAAAAAAACAGCAAATTGAATAGTGAGTTTTCAGATTACAAATTATTTGTGTTATATTTCAACTGCTTTTAAAAATAAATCGAAATGCTATTTGGCCCATTTATATTTCCTCGATAGTCACCCATTCATGTCTTTTTCATTGGATGCAATCTCTGAGAAAATTTTGTTGTCGTGGTTTTGGTTGTGTCAAACTCCGAACATGGTGATGAGCAAAATGTTCTGAAGCAGGCTCAAAACACCAAACAATCAAGCAATCGGACCGCGTAATGGTATAAAACATTCAAGCAAAGCCTAGTTTGACCGGTGTTTGGGAATCGTCAATGATAGAAGGGAACCTCAGTCAAAATTCAATTAGTGATCCATATGATGATATGCGCCTCATATCCACCATTGAAGTACAATGAATGGAGAATCGCTAACTTATATTTTTTTAGAGAGAAAAACACCATTGAATTGTTTTACAAAGTTTTGTTCAATTTTCTAACGTGTAACTAAACTACCACACAAAATATTAAAAATACACAAGTAGTTCAAAATTTGTATAAGAATATACGAAGAAAAATTGCCAATACACAATATCTTAAAAATGCAAAAATGAAACATATTCAGAATATGTGGCTTCTTTGAATTTACAAAGGCAATTCATTCAGATATTTTTACATTGACATTGACTTTCCGTATTTATGCACGTGCAATTGGTTTAATTGGATAGTATTAAAATGGATATCCATATTTGACGATGAAATTCACAGGGGCTCGAAGTTGAATAGGTCGAATCTTATCGTATATAAATAGTTACAAAGAAAGGAGGACACTGTTTTTTTTTTTCCTTTTTTTGGAATGGTTTTATTTATTTTTAAAAAAGAATCTATATGTTTCCCGTGTTGTTTTTACTCTTAAAAATGATAACAATGTGTTTTCTGCCGGGACAGGCCACTAATAAAAGAAAATATCAAAGGTTCAATACGTTTCAATTTATCTTGTAATTGCAACCTGGATAAAAATGACAGATACATCCATCATTATGATTGATATTCAGTGTCATGGTAAATATTTCAGTTAAAATAGTATTAAAATTCTGCCCGGGAAAAATGAACTTTGTATATATTCTAATTGACCAATGAAAATTTATCCTCTAATTCACTACGAATGAAACCGGATATAGCCAGTCCCGGTACTTGTCAATCTTGATACGATCTTTAAAACCACGATATCATCGTTACAAGAGAAAGTCCATTACAATAACGTTTAAGATTTGTTTTATTTACTTAATTTCATACACAACTCCATTTACATTGACATCGTTGTGTAAAAACAGGATTTACCACGTTTGGTTCCAAAACAGTGTCCTCCCTTCTTTTTAATGTTAAAAAATAAAAGGAATATTTACGGAATAAATACGGAATATTTGGTTATATATAACTTTGGAAGAGCTCCAAATAAACTTATATCAAAAGAATGTAGTACATCTGACTATTTTGATGTTTCCAGTTTGTTTGTTTTTTTGTTGTTGTTTTTTTTTTTTGTTATATCGTATCAGGCCAATATATTGTATTATACTTTTATGGTGGAAATGGAGCGCATATCCACAAATGGATCACTAAATGAATTCTGACCGAGGTTCTCTTCTGTTATTGACGATTCCCAAAGACTGGTCAGACTAGGCTTTGCTTGTATGTTTACACCATTACGCGGTCCGATTGCTTGATTGTTTGGTGTTTTGAGCGATTGTTTGGTGTTATGAGCCTGTTTCATTTTGCTCATCACCATGTTCGGAGTTCGGACACAACGGAAACCACTATAACATGAATTTCTCAGAGGAGACTTCATCGAATGAAAAAAACGAATGAATGGGTAACTATCGAGGAAATATGAATGGGTCGAATAGCATTTCGATTTTTCTTTTCAAAAGCAGATGAAATTTAACACTAATTATACGTTATCTGTAAACTCACCAATCAATGCTGCTTTTTTTCTCCACATATTGATGTTTAACCCTCATATGTATCACCGGAAATACCTATATCTTTTGTACCGGAGCACAGTATTGTGATCCATATGAGGTTGGACCCCCGTCATAAACATATGTTTATATATACTTAATGCATATACTTAATTATATATATATTTGAAGAATATTCCTAAAAGAATACGTACGATGTGCATATTATCAGGTGAGCTAAAAATGCAGCAGGTTTCTAATAAGATTCAACTAAATGACCGTAGATCATGTGTCGTATTTCCACTGGTATAGTGTTCATCGTGAATCTCCGTTGGTACTCAAGTTGATACTATGTCTCCACCACGGTTCAGGCTATGCATACGACCACAAGCCAGCTAGTTATAAATGTTGGCACTGTCTTATATTTGTCCACGACCACGCGCTTTGTATACACCGAGCGGAACGTCTTGATCTGTGTCTCGCTTATCAATGCGATTATCACTGTAATCAAAGGTGATACCTTTCACTTTGCATTTCTGATGCCAATTTCTTTTTTTTATCGATAACCATAGTCTTTCCCCCTAATGCAACAAATTAGACTATGCGTCCATTTGGTACTTCATCTGTCCACTTTCCCAACTGACTATTTTCAATTGGAACGTTGCACCTGACAGGGTCGTATATGTACATACAACTGTCTGTGTCAAAATACAGTACTAGATCTCCAATTTTTTCCAACTGTATGTAGAGTTCAAGTCGAGCATAGGACGTAACAAAGGCAGCTGTCACTGAATTCGAGGATGAACGAGGCTAAGTTGTGTCTGTTTCATCCGAGTAATTCACCAACATAAAGTTGTCATGATCGAAAATCTCGACAAATTGCACAATGACATGACGGTCGGAGAGTAGGCCATAGAACTGGTTTACCCTAGACACATACCCAGTCTTGGTTTGAACATTATTTTGTGCATTCTTACCCCACAAGCAGTTCGACATGGTTTTGGCAAACACATTATTTTTCCTTTGTTCTTTTTTAAGTTATCGAGCCTGATACCCTCTATTTGAAAGTAATTTTGTTTGATGCGTGCTTCATCATCTTCTGTTTTAACCCAATCGGGGTAACCATTTGCTTCTTGTTTCAATTTTAAGTATTTGCCAATGTACTGTTTACACACACCCTTTACGCCATGTGTCCCAGTGCCAGAAGTGGAAGAGGTCAACATATAGGTATCCCACCTCAAGAGCATGGGTCCAGGTTCCTGTCAACATGCGTTTGTACATAGTGTGATTGCATTCTTCACACTCTTCCTCAGCACATGTACGACACAGTGTAAAGATCATTTTCTTGTAACAATGAACAAGTAGGACTGGTAACCACAGAACTTGTAGTGGCAATACATGACATTTGACGAGTCCCTTGTACTTTCCAAATTGAAAGCCCTTTGTAACCAAAATCTCTTGACTTAAGATTTTCGGATGTCACACGGGGTTTGCTTTGTATTTGTTCACGAATGGATACAGAGAGCAAATGTCGGCATACTTGATTTCTTCCTTGGAGTTTTTATCCACTCATGGTACAATTTAACCGCATTGGTTCGTCCACCAAACAAAGCATTATGGGGTACAATAGGTTCTTAGAATCGAAAGAAACGGTCGACAGTGTCTCTGTTTTCTGATCCCACATCACAACTATTTAGTAACCTTGTTATGCTAAGTCTTTCAACCGAAAGGTTGTGGCATTGTATAACTGTTCCATAGCTTGAAGTGTGTAACAGTTCACAGTGTCTCTCTCCGGACATCCGTGTGTCCAGCAACCCAAGAATTCGTTCACTGTCTAAGTCTCTTTGTGAAATTCGTCTAGAGTCCGATTTGTACTTCACCCCAATTCGCATAGCGAAAGTGATTATTTTCAATGATGCCAGTTATTTCTATCAAACGAATCCCTTTTATTGAGTAACGGGTCTTAGGTGGCATTGAGCTTTTACGCAAAGCTTTGTTTCAATCTTGAGCAAGGCTTCTAGAAACTGGTCGATTTGGTCACTGGTCAACAGTTATGTCCACAACTTCACAGCCGCGTCTCAAGATGTCAAAATCTGACTTGCAGTGATATAATCACAGTATTTTGTGAAACTCTTTCGATGTTCCATTTCAGAAATTTTCCCCTCTTGTCTGGTGTCATGCTGTTGGGTCTATAAAAATGTACGGGGAGATAGTATAGATATAGTATGTAGTCTTGGTATTGACCCGTGTTGGCGTAGAGTGGAAACCATATCAGTCAATCCAAACGTGTCGGGGAAATCGGACAAAGGCATGCTGAGAAAACTCAGTCTATGTATCTCATTTGATGGGCTCTCATCATTAGAACATTGCTTTCATTCAGAACCAATTCTGGTTTGGCAGTATCATGTTTCGGTATGTATCTCAGAATAAACTGTACATCGTATCCTTGTGGGTTGTGAGCGATCACTATTATGCCTTTGTGTTTGGGCAGAAGAAAGAGCCAAGCACAAAATTCTGACAAAGTTTCATCAACAGCTTCACATGAATGACGGGTTTTTTTATTGATAGACACATATAGTATCCGCAAGCACGCTGTGCAATACAAAAGTTTGGTATATGTTCACCAAAAACAAATCGACACTCAAAGTCAAAGAAGATGAAAGGTACAGTCGGTGACTTAACGGCCTCTAGTTCTTAAATTTGTACGTAGGGATATAATTCTGGTGTTCTGTATCCACAACTTTCTTGGAATTCCTGCATTTCTTAGTGCCTAGACAGACATGGTCCTTCTTTTTGCCCACAGCCATTTAACCACAAGTCTTGCGATTCCATATACTTTCACAGATGTTTTTATAGATCTTCCTTATTTGGCTTTGTGCTGATCAAAACATTTCTGAATGTGAAATATTCTACCGCACTGACCACATGGAAATAATCCTTCTTTTGGGCAAAGTGTTGAGGCATAACACAGACTCATGTTCTTGCACATGTGGTCTTTTTATTGTTATAACCGTAGATACAGTTTTCACAGAAGTAGCTGCTTCCTAGGAACCAGTGATCGATGTAATGCAGTCATAATGTCACTTATGGTGATAAATGTAAATCACTTTGCTTTTGTCTGTCATGTCAAAGGTAAGTGATTGAACAATACTTCCATATTCTTAAATTGTGGCCAAACTTTGATCACATACGTGTAATCTGGATAAACGTGGGCTTGAATCGTCTTGTATTCTACTACACCACATTTTCTTTGCTTCTTGGCTTTGAGGTAATTTTGCAGATTGTCTCATCAAATGGTGGCTCCTCATCTCTGCTCTCTACTCGACATCGTTTGGATCATAAAAGTGAGCGAAGTTTTTTTTACACATCTAAGCTCTGCCCACCTAATCTCAAACCTATAAAGTGCGGTGTGACCCATCAACTTCATCACTTGAAGATCAAACCTGATTCAGACTGTTCTCTTCAGAATGACAGTCCTTGGTGAAAGGACATACAGTCAACATCGTACATGCGACCACCTGTATTAAACGACTTTTTTATTAAACGACCGTTATAAATCCCGCCCGAACGTTTTTACTACATCAATTTATCCCATTAAGCGACTTTTTTATTATGCGACCAGCGACTACATAAACCAAGTCCCAGCACGTACGATTATGCACAAAATCAACTTTTTTGAGCGACCGTGTTTGATTCCGTTGCTAATTATCGTGTACGCTGGAGCATGTGTATATACATCTTTAACACATCCGAACAAACAAACAATTATCCCGATCATAAGTGCTCACCTGAAACCAATTTGTTTTGACCACGCATGACTGCACCATGTGCAACTAAATTCTAAATATAGTTGCTGGTTCCCATTTCAACATTTACTAAGCATAACATAGGTGAAACCATCCATCCAAATGCCGAATGCTTCGGATTTTGGTAAAAGAATATTTGGGAATAAGGTAAATTAATACTTCCGGATGCAATGCGTACCATTAATAATTCGTACCTATAAGTATGTACATTGCGTCTTATGATATACGACCAGGGCGCCATTTTGAAATAAATTTATCGGGGTTTCTGGATTTATGTTAGACAGAGACATAAAGAAAGCTCATTGTTAAATAATATTTTTTCTTGAAATTGTCCGAATCCATCCATGAATTCGATGTCAAATGTTGTTTTTTTCCACCGAACACCAAATGCAAACGTCAGCCAATGATCCAAGGTATATTTCAACATAACAGCTAAAAAATCGAAAGATATGACGAAAAATAAACATGTTGATGTTTATTGATATAAAACAACAAAACATTGTGTACTTTACATACGTATTCATGTTGTAATATGATATAACGTTATGATACAATTTAGCTTACAGTTTGTATATATGACTTGTTTGCCGGGAATTCCAAAATTATCTATTAAGAGACCATTTTATTAAGCGACCACTTTTTGGCAGTCCCTTGAGCGGTCTCTTAATACAATGTCGACTGTACTAGAAAAAGAAAGACAAGTGACATGCTGCCGTTGTCAGGAGAAGGGACATTATGCATCGGCATGTACGAAGAAAGCTTCCGCACCTTAAACATGGATGAACTACCGCTGTCATGTCACTAATTGCCCGAAGCCTGCAGTGTGCTACAGCTGTCACGAACAAGGCCACTTTGCATTCGTCTATCTTAAGAAAAGTATGGACAATTATGTGCAGATACCTACAGTAAATGATATCACACAGGCGGACAGTGATATGCAGTAAATAGAAGTGGCCGAGACAGTGCCACAGACTGACAGTGATGTTGAGTTTCTAGATGCGGTCTTCGAGGTGGAAAAATCTACCGTGAAAGCCAAGAAACGCAAAAGAATCGTAAAAACATGCATCGTGTGTCCTGAGGCTCACCCGTCAACAAGCAGTACTGAGTGTAACCGACCAGCTAACGAAAAGTAAAATGTGCCAGTTGAACACTAGACTCAAATTAATTTGCTTTATTACACATGCTGTTGTCGTACACAATAAAATCATATGCAATAGAATTAATTATCCTTTCTACTTCATTGTAGTGGTCCTGAAAAGGACCGTTCCTGAGAATTGTCTAGCATTCACTAAAATACAAAAACTGCCAGTAATGTCTGCTGGCTTCAGGATACGCCAAGTAAACCCCTGACAAATCAGGGTACAAAGCAACAGTGGGTAAACCTGGATACACATTGACACAATCTTCCTTTTTTCCATTTTCTACTTCAGTATTGCTTTCCTTTCGCTCCAGAATATCTTACGATGAAACTTCATGATGAAAATGAATATATACACTGCATTGAAAAACACTTTATGTCAAGAAAAAAAGGGTCAGTAGGTCAATCTACTTCACCTAGGTCAAAGTAAAACCTCACGTTATTTTCATTGGAACGTTCTCTGATTGGTGCACGATCAGTGCCATGAAACAGAGCACTTAATCTATACTTCATTATTCATGAGTGAAACATGAGTTTATACACACGTATGTCCACCCCAGTCTAGCTAAAATTCTTCCTCGACAGTCCCAGCATACAGAAAGCAACGAAGAGACCTACTACGGCCAAGTTAAGGCGTATGATCAATATTTTACTCTTAAAGAAAGGGGAGACCTCCCTCATTACCTGTCAGTTACCTTTGAAGATGCTCGTCTACACTACTACAACAGATTAGGTGGTGCGTCATCCTGAACTTCATAGGTTAATACGATGTCAGATGAATCTTCTTGCAGGGTGGATGAAGAACTATGTGACTTGGAGGAGCTAAACATCTTTGAACCACAAATAAAGAGACGCTCGCTTCTAAAACACAGGCCCTTTTCAGGGCTAACCAATATGCTTGAAAGAGAATGTTCCACAATTACCAAACCATTTTTTTTTCTATCATTTTTTTTCAAAATTCCTTTTTTTTTTCAAAAATTAACTTTTTTCAACAAAATATGATCCTATGTTTTATAAAGTTACAAAATACTAATAATGTATAAAAGTTACAATAGTAAAAAGGTAAAATAAAAAAGTTACAAAAATAAGTCGTCACAAATACAATGCAGCTTGAAAATGTTTCAAAATGTAACAAAATTCAGGTTGGTGTGTCAACATTCTATACAAAGTAGGTCAATACATCTCAGGTCAAGGTTTAACCTCGTGTCACTTTGGCTGAATATAACATTCTCTGATTAGTGCGCCAACACTCTACAGAAAGTAGGTCAATCCGCCACAAAGCTATTAAAGCGCACCTCATCAAGCATTCTTTCATATTCTAACTGCACAACCATGGAAGAAATACAGAATCTGAAATTAATGTTTTCAGCGTCTAGATCAAGATCACTAAATGTTTGTCAACAAATTGATGGTTATTATCAAACACCAACGCACTGAGTAGAGACAACAAGTCCATATAGCACAATACAACCTTAAATGGTACTTCAGCCGATGTTGAGACAACAGCAACAAGATGAAAATGATGCCCATATTCTAATAGAATATCAGGGGATGTTGAGACAACAGCAACAAAGGATTACAATGACCATATGCTCATAGAACATAAGGAGATGTGGAGACAAAAAGATGAGAACGATGTCATCGAAATCAAGGTCGACGAGGACGAAGTCGTCGAAATGAAGGAGGATGAAATCGATGCCAAATAAAAAAAGAAAACAAGACGGCCCTTATCAAGGCCAACCCAAAGTCTCGGAAGGATATATTTACAATTGTCAATCCCCATACTCTATACTCATTTTAAGATGCCATACATTTTCGTCACACATTCCCGGTGCCATAAATATTCGGACCAGGTGCCATATTTTTCCAAAAACAAATCAGGATGTTATACTTCCACCCACACTACTCATGTAGCCCGCAATGATGCTATAAAAGTAAGAAATAATTTCGTATTATTAAAAAACATAGACGACAAGCATCCTTCGACATAGTTTCATGTCACTGAGCGAAACTGAGGGCAAATGTCAGAACGCAAGACACAAACATAAAACCGCTATTGATACTTGTCTAGGACGGCTCAAGAAATGTTACAAATAGGTTTTAACTCTTTTTATTCTGTGTTCTCTTTTCACTGATCACCCGAAGGTTCGTTCCTGATTTGAACCCATATATTTTTGCCATGTAAATGTTCGCCTCTGGGTTTGATGGAACTAAAATTTACCTTCTAGTACCTTAATCAATAAACGCTGTAACTAGAACCTAATTCAGTGTTTCATATATATTAATCATGTATAAGCCAAATGCAGCAATGTTCAGTGTACCGTAGACATGGAGTTTCTGCAGTTTCATAATATAAATGTGTTTCAAACTACCTGAGTCTTTTAGCGTGTAATCATGCTGCGCCACACTACTGAGTGTTTCATGTGCTTTTATTTGTTGTGCACGAGTATTTCAAGTTTATCGGAACCACTAACAGAAGGCATGGCAATGCGGTTGATAGGGGTGAATTATCCTTATTGGAAACGTATGGTTTGTGATACAGAACTTTGTCAAATAGATGATGACTTTTCAACTCATCCAAGCAGTCAGATAGAAACTACTGAACGTTCTGTACTTGTTGAAGGTGCTAGTAATGAAACCATATCATTGTTTGGCAACATAATTGAAACATTTCCAAACTTGAAAAAGAAATGTTGCAGTAAATGTTTCTGTGACGTCGGTTGTGATAGACGGGGTGACTGTTGTCCTGATGCACTGCCGTTAAGCGGTGAATATCCATTAGGTGGGATTTTCGAAGATGTGGAATTGCAAGTGATACAAGACGATCAATCTGGTATGAATAACATGAAATTTTCTGTTGCAACAAAATGTAGCAATTCCTATCCACGCAAAGGTATCGTACAGAAATGTCTGAACACGCTAATGAAAGCCTCAATACCTGTGACACATTTGAACACGTCAGAAATATACAAAAACATTTACTGTGCTGAATGCAACTATATTGATAAAAACGAACTTGTTCCCTGGGAGGGGATATTAGAGTGCTACCCGTCTGGAATGTTTGATTCTTACGAAACATTAAACACTTGCCCATTAGCAAACGTTTTAGAGACAGAGTGTGATATAATATTTGAGATAGGACAAAATGCATCCGGGAAATCGTTATTGGTAAACCCCTGTAATGTTTTGGCACCATTTGAACATGATCCTGAAATAGGATATTTTGAAATGCCACGGGGCATTAGTTCTTTAATTAACCCACAGGTCTTTTTTTTGACATCGGAAAGCATGGAATGCCCGGACCAGTATGTGCATGACCCAAACAAGGTAATCACATTTATTACACAGAATATTATCTATCAGAGGAAATTTAGTTAATATCTATCTACGCGATTCTGTTTATTCATTCTTTAATACTAGCCCCTTACGCATAATTCTACAAGTGTTAAACTATTCCTATTCATAAACCTGGTATATATAGGGTTTGTTTAGAACAAATCCGAGAGTCAAACATACTAAAATTTCAAAAAATTGTACGATTATATGTTGTCGAAGGAAACTATCGCAGAAGTAATATAACGTAATTATTAAAGCAAATGGAATTTAAACAAATAATGATATATTTATCTCTTTTTTTCCAATACTATAGTCATTACAATTTCTTCTACTTCTAAAGTCTATGCAATTGTTTCCACTACTGTAATCTGTATAGTCTATACCGTTTCGTGAGTGAAAACGGTACCGCGCTCAAGTGCGACGTCATTAAATGCTGGAGTTCCGTTGTGATCGATTTCAGGTCTCTAATGGCAGAGATTGTCCCATTTCATCCGTTTTCTATTGTTTTTAACTAGGATTCCTTAATAAACTTATGTTTCAGTTTTAACAAGAAAAATCTTGAAAATAAGATATTCGGCGTAAATACGAAAAAACTGGAAATATTATTATAAATATATTTAATCCATGTTACATATAGAATATGCAATAGATGAATTATGCAAGCTTGATCAAATAAATCGAGATGATATATGCAAGATGATTATAGAGTCGGGGGATGAAATTGATGGATATTAAGATATATTAGATGCAATTAAGGCTAGCTGGATTAAAAAAAAAATTAGATACAGAATATATGGGATGCTGGAAAAGTATATGCAAAAGCACGATTGACAACCCAGGTGGGAAAATATTTTTGGAAGGTGAAATAAAAACCGATGATCTATTTCATAAGTAATACTGACATAAGTAAAAAAAATCTTAATTTATAATTAATATTACTGCCTAGATCGATTATGAAAAATTCCAATTTAGCAGATGTGAGAGAAACACACATTGTACATATAAAAACAAACTGGTATCATATACGGACCTCACATGGTGAAGAATGTCACGGGCCGTATTGGTGAAGTGTGGCGAGTTGCAAATCCACCGTATGGGCAATGTAGTGTCGCCTTACGACTACTGAAGGGCGCCTGTAGACTTAAATGGGGTCCGAAAAGGTCAATTGAAACTTAGGGCAGCTGCACGGCAAACGCAATGCCAACGTACGCTCGACGTATGGCCACTGTGATTTGCTCGACGGTCTGGCTACGGCCGGGTCGAATTGCTACGGCGACCGTAGGACTTTAAAATAAATGTTAAAACTCCGCGCTATAGTTCTACGGCGATCCCTAAAGGGGACCGTGCGGTCATCGCAGGTTTTCTACGGTCGCCGCAGGTATCTCTCGTTTTAGGGGCAGTGCGGCCGCCTTATTCGCGCCATAGGGCAAATGTGACATACACAAATGCCGAATCCGCTAAAAGTGCTATAAAAAACGCACAACTGCTTCCTATTTGAACGATATTCCTTGGTTGACTCAAAATTGATAACTATGGTTTTCTTGTTGAAATCTGCCAGCTGATAATCATGTAGAAAGATTTTCACCCTGAAAATCCTATTTTAAAATGGAAAATCTTAAAACAATTTGTGTCATCCAAAGAAACAGTTACTTTTCTTTAACCAAGATTTGACTTGTTCAAGAATTAGGTCAAAACCTGTATTATACAGCTTACCCCGAAAAAGAATTGATTTTAATATAGAGTGAAACAATGTGAATAAACCTATGATAGTCTTAAAGTCTGCCGATACTTCAATGTATTCCTGCTAAATGTTACATTTGTGTTATCTAGGATCTCTCCATTCGTTATTTAGTCGGTCTTTTCCTAAAAGCAGTATGCTAGACATTATATAATAAACGTATCGTATCAGGTCGTGTATATCGTCTCGTTTCATTTATGGAGAAAGTGGATTGACTGTGAAGCAATTTTTATTGTTCCCAAATAAATTGCGTTTAAACAAAAAAAAAACTGTCAAAAATTAATTCACTAAACCCAAGCCGATTTGCGTTAAAATATATATCACGGGACTTCAGACATATACTTAATTAATGCCTTTGATCTGACAAATTTTCAGTTCGTTTCAGCGATCCGCTATTTTTAAATAATTTCCGTTTGATTTAAATTAGATTCTAGTTTCAATACAAAAATGACCTACTGTCTCCGCACAGTTTGCTACTTCAACTGCGTACGTAAGCATCTTATCTGGTATACTATCTAGTGCTTGTATATCGTTATTGATCCGCAACATACCTTGTTCGAAAGTCGTGAAACAGGGTACTGGTAGTTCCCTTCTCGTCTTTCAGCATATAAGGGTAGTTCCATGACTGGTTGGCCCGGTGTCAGGATAACGTGACTGGGTCTGATATCATGCCACATGTCTACAGCATGATACTGCGGGTCTGATATCATGCCACATGTCTACAGCATGATACTGCGGGTCTGATATCATGCCACATGTCTACAGCGTGATACTGCGGGTCTGATATCATGCCACATGTCTACAGCATGATACTGCGGGTCTGATATCATGCCACATGTCTACAGCATGATACTGCGGGTCTGATATCATGCCACATGTCTTCAGCGTGATACTGCGGGTCTGATATCATGCCACATGTCTTCAGCGTGATACTGCGGTATGTAATTACTACAGCTGTCTGAAATATGCATCGTCTTCAACTGACTAAAATATTGTCGGCGGGACGTATATCTCAACAAACAAACAAATAACGTCGCACCAACAATAATGTTATTTAGACAATTACCATGAAATGATTTCGACCACATGTATCCTTTTATTCACTATATATTTACAAATCCATCAAATATAATAATTTAGTTATTATTTTTAAGTAAGTATAACTTTTTTTTTCCTATTTTATTTTGAGCGTGACATATGATTAATTTAATCCAATTCATATAATATTAGCTGTACTACATCTGTTTTTTAAATGCCTACTGCATATATTGCTCTTCGTACCAGGTATAAAGATATACCCACCACATATAGAGACGACATTTTAAAACTTAGTATAAAATAGCACAACTAAACCACCACGGATAATGTAAAATTTATCATAAACAAATCAGAAAACAGTGCTTGCTTTCCATTTATATTTATTTTGGTAGGCAGCATGTAGTCATCTTGACAGAAAATAATCTTAGCAGAAGATTTACATAGCCGTTTAACCTATTGTCCAATTCTTTTATTTCGAAAATAAAATATGTACAAATCAAATGATGCCATTAACTCTAAGGCGTTAAGGACATGCGAGTATTTTCATGGTCAAGTTTAGCAAAAGCTTTTTTATTTTTTTAAATCAATATAACTATCATATACACATAGTAAACGCTATCTCCTTCATTTGACAAACATATCAGAATAAACAGCCTGACAGCTGTTTGAAAACCGCGCCTTTACCAGGCCTGTGTTTCATAAATCATACTTTTTTTTCATCCGCACATTTCTATAATTGCTTTTAATTATACGTGCATGTATCTTTAAATAATGTGATAATGCTCAGGTTGTTTCTTTAAACCCGAATTATGTACATGTATTGGGTGAATCATACTTTTATTCCCAGACTAAATACCGAAACGACTTACTTAAAAGTGAATACAAAAAAAAACCCTTGTATTCCTCATTTGAACTATTAAACATAATTATTTTCATTAACAAAAGCAGTGGTCCAGTGGTAGCGTACATGACTGTGGATCCTAAGGCTGTGAGTTCAAACCCGATTTGGACCAGGATTGTTCATAGCCTTCCCATGTGCAAAGTACTGGCCCAACACGATAAACGTCGTAAAAAACTTGTCTCAAATTCGATCCGTTCTGTGTCAAACGACTTCTTCGATTGCTCAATCAACTGACAGGTATAAATGTATAGGGAAAAAAATCATTGATTTGCACCTGTAGTGGAGGTAAGTTTATCTAAAATATGCATAATTTTACAAGAAAGGTCATACAGGAAAGAATAAGGATCCCCTGAATCATTGCAAACAGTTTGCAATAAACAAATAAACAAGAATGAGAAAATACTTTTTAATAAACTGTTTAATTTGTTGTAAGCGGACTTTGGATGCCGACCGACTGATAATACACAGAATTTTACGAGTTAAATTTAAACCAGCAGCAACTTTTTCATTAAAACGCTACAGATCAATTCCATGCAGAAAAATACATTTAAATGCTACTACATTATATCTGATTTTTTAATACATTAAAAAAATAACTCTGAATGAACACGCTGGCCGAAACGAGAATCCCGTGCTCCTCGAGCGCCTCCTATTCCAAGCGGTCCAAAAGAGCCAGGGGAATATTTTTCTTCTACTTCGCAGAAATTAAATTTATATAGGAGTCAAGGTCACAAGGCGAGTTCCGATGACATTAAGAACCCTAAAAATATTAAGAAACCTTAGAAATTGAGTAAAATACCACATATATACATATCGAATATCTCCGAATACATTTAATCCTGGAGACTGCTAATGATAATTAAAACTCCATTACTAAAAACTATTAATACGTCGGAATATTTGCGATGCATTGTCATATAAAGTTTGATTTCTGTCACAGAGGTGACTGGCTTGTAATTATATTGAAGTCGGTTTAATACAAGTACAAGTGTAGCTTCAATTTTTTGTGAATTTTATATACGTGAAAAAGCCTACTCGTTTTAAAGGTAAGTAGTAGAATGTGACTTTTCGGTAGAACATACATTTTTCTTTTGATTCAATGCAGTTGGAAGGCGACCAATAATCGCGAGGAGAGCAAATTCAATAAAATTTAGTATAATCTAGTTTAGTACTATGTAACACTCACATCACACTTTACGTTTTTCTTTAGTTCGTATACATATATATCTCATTTCATCGCATGACCACGACAAATGTTTTATGATCTCGGTAATCGATAAATCCAGATAGCGTTGTGGTTCGAATACCACAAACAAATAGCGTGATGTAATGGGATCATATTCACTATTCTTCTTTCTATGATTTAAAATGTATACGGATCTGTAATTCTTCTAAAATTTGTTTCCAACGATCCCTATGAAAAGAAGTTAAAGCGTTTTCAGCATAATCAGAATATTGTTGGTTCGATCCCCGGCAGCGACATTCCAGCATCGTTAAAAATGATACTGATATATATCCATTGTGCTTGGTGCTCAGCACATGGTAGTTCCAATTCTGGTTGGTCTAGTGTCAAGATAATGTGACTGTGTGTGGTAACATTCCATTTGTCTACGGCGGGATGATGAAGCACTTAATTTGGCTCTTACAACAGTATTAGTTTACTTGGTTGCTGGACTAAGACCACAATTACCTGCCCTTGGTTACCCTGTATCCGGATGTGCCTACACAGAAAATAGTGACCCTATTTAATGC
>CM037784.1:44465166-44515166 GCA_021229015.1 Solen grandis | reverse complement strand
GACCTATGCGAACAGCATAAAACCAGATCAGCCTGCGAGTAACTCGCAGGCTGATCAGGTTTTATGCTGTTCGCTGCTCCTTAGTGGTCTGGAAATGAGGATTTTGTAATTAAATTTGGTAAGGTTTAACTGTGGTTTTCTGCAGATCAGGCTTTATGTGGTACCTAATGAGTGTGTCAAAATGAGTCTATATGAGGGAAAGGGTTAAGGGGAGAAGTGGTCAGTTGATTTACACAACAACAGTGGGTTAGGTTATGGTTGCAGGAAATTACAATTATGCAGCGTCAGGAAGAATTGTTTATGTTTTGATAAAGGCCTTTGGCTGAAACGTATTTTGAGAGAGTTATGACAAAAGTATGTTTTTCTTTGATGCCAAGGTATCACAGTTACATTCTAAGCCTGACACCAACAGATGCTTTATTACGAGACATAAATCTTACTGGCATCTCACTGGCAATCAAGTGATCCTAAGCATCAAAGAAACATCCAAGACAAATGCTACATCTGTCTGCATTTAATAGTCAGAAATCAATAATATTTTATCTTTTTTTTCCTTTTTTTTTTTTTAGGATTGGTTGTGGGAATGTAAATACTAGATATCCAAATCCAATGCCCTCTAGTGAGCAAGCAATATTTGCACCTGTTTGCTTGTACCATCCTTTTATAATAAATATATATGCTTACATTTGTACATGACAAGCTCCAGTTTAGGCAAGTAACATCTATTACATACCTTACATGAGGAAAATGCACTACAATCTTTTTTTGTATGATTTTTATCATTTTATAACAGAAGTTGTCATGGCACATAACGAAAGAAACTCTGCAATGATGCATAAGAGGGAAAAATTATCAATGAAAATACTATGAATGAATTGTGTGACATAAGTCAGAAGCACGCTGTACAATTCTCATTCTTCTGGTATGTAATATTTCCTTATTTAATCAAAAAAGTACTTCAATAAAAAACAAGATTTCCACCCTCAAAGTAAGATGATATAATAGCTATAAGATCCATTTGATGTGGAAAATCAATAAAATATTTCCAATTTTCACGTCACTTGACTTTCTCTTAAGTTACTGTTTCAAGTTATGCTTAACACAACATTAGGACTCTCAGTCCTTTGATTTCCACTGTTATGACTTACCTGGGCTCGACTCTTTTTTGGATCTTTTGTGTTTTCTGTCTTTATCTGTTTTATGTTTCTTTTCTTTTGGCTTTATTTCTTTTTTCCTACACAAAGATATAAAACATTTCTATTATTACCTCAGGGAAATAGCATAAAAAAAGTCAAAATCAAGAAACAAACTAGTTTATGGTAGCAATATCACATCCTGGAATATCAATATTAACAGGTTATGGCATTTTATGATCTTCTAAATACATTTGTACATGCATGGTATATACAGGATTTACATAATTTCAAGCTTAAGCTAATCATGATTACTAACCAGCGATATTGGCCTGACATAATTTTCACAACATCTAAATTTTGCTTCACAAAACTTTTTTCAAAAGAGCATGAAAAGTTTGAGAATGTGTTCATATCTTTAACAATGCATAGTTAGACTTAATACATCCATCATAATATTATAATCATGGTCCCCCAAATGCTTAAAAATCTTCAGTGCAGATGCAAGCATTCATTGACTTGCAGTTTTAGGCTTAAAGTCTACAGAAGCTTGCATTTATTATAAATTCCCACGATCAACTGATGGATCACAATTTGAATATGGATTGCTTACTTTAAGGGGAGAAATGGTAAGTTGATTTAAACAACAGCGGCTTAAGTTGATCTTCGATTTATCACCAAATGTTTTCAACTGACACCAAGGTCTTCCTCAGAGTGCAAAACATGTACGTATACTTTTGATCACATCATAATACATAATTAATTTCTAAAAATAGATTGTTATTGATGTCCACAATTAAACAGATTATTTTTTTTAAGAATTATAATGATATACTGATTTAAAACCCTAAATATCATTAATTGCAGGAAAAAATCACCACAACAACATAAAACAATGATCAAACTAAACTTTAAAACAATGATCAAACTAAACTTTTACATTTGATGATGTGTGACACATAAATACAATAAAACACATCTTGACCTAATGATGTACTTTAAAACTAAGTGTTGTTGTTGTTTGCTAATGTCCCACCAACAGTAATTTAGGCAGTCTATCTAAATGTTATATACCTTATTTGAAAATGCACAAAAAAATCTGTGTAAAAACACCGATACAACAACTCCACTAATTTACTTTTGCAAAATGCTGGCACTATGATTAATTTGCACATTCAAAGACTAACAGGCAGGCATTTAATTTGAATTTATGTACAAAAATCAATATGGCTCTTCAAAGTTTTCCATGCCTGGAGGAGATAAGCAATGAACATTATCAGGAAATGATCAAATAATATCAAAAATATGTTTACATGGTTAAGACAACTTCAAAGAAAAACTGTAATAATTATATTCATATGGATCTCAAAAAGCCAAGATAATAATTATGACATCAACAAATCAAAGTCAAGGCTGACATTCTTCAATGAGCTTCATCTGTGGTTTATATGGGTATTTAACTTTAGGACTGAAGTTTCAATCCCTGTATAACTTGCTTCAAGAGTGCTTTTTGATGGTTTTAGAGGCATCTGCATCCATCTTCTCTAGTATTGCTCCTAGCTAAATCCAAGTAGAAAATGTATCCTTGTTGACCTACCCGTATGAAACCACCTTTGTGTTCTTGAAAACTTTATATTGTACTAAAGTATGATCTTTTCAGAAATTCAAAAATCTGAAAATTCAAGTTTAAACAGGGATTTGAATTATACCCTATCTGAGTTGGAGCCTGAGGTTATACTAAGTATTTTCAAGAACACAGAGCCCAGACCTTCTTGTTGACCTTGACCTTGAATTAACTTGAGTGAAGGTCATGACAAGTCTTCTGGTCATAAGCAATCTTTTTGCCAAGTATGGGCTTCTAGGGTGAAGGTATTACAAAGTTATAGGGCAGACAAGAATTCAGAACATAATGAGGTATTTATAACCTTGACATTCACAGGATTTCCCATGTTTTATAATTTTCAAAATGGGTTCAAGTGAAATATTTGGGATAACGTTAAAATGAACAATTGTGTATGTCATGGAAGCCCCTGATTTAACAAATGAGCTCTGAACAAGGTCAAGACACACACCAAGAGCACAACTTGATGAGCAACCTTTAAGCTTCTGGGGTCAATGGCCTACAAAGTTACAGGGCAGATACTGAGTGTGCGACCTTCATCTTAATTGTGTGTCAAGTATGAGCTTCAAGGATCAAATGGTCAATGACTTCATAGCACTGATGAGAAAGAAAGAAAGATGAATGAATAGACAGACAGCAATTTTCCCTTGTTAACAGGATCAAGTGACCGATTGATAAACAGATGATTAAATAAGAGGTCTGCAGAGCATGCCAACATTAGTCTGTTTTACATGTCAGCATATATTTGAGATTTCAAGTTTAAACACCAAAAGGTTAAGTAAATATGAAAAAGAAAAAGATATCTTTCATAGTGTAAAAGAACTGTAAATGCTTTGAATAAATACAATTTTAACAAAAATTCAAAGTTCAAAAGGGGCATAACTTAAAAACATAGCTTTCAGAATAATGTCCCTTGTATTACAACTGCACCTTGTCATGATTATCAAGTATTCCAAGTTTCATGTTGATACCTTTCATAGTTTTCAAGACATTCTACTTAATAAGCAATTATGACCAAAATTCTAAGTTAACAAGAAACAAGTTATCTCAAAATATGCCCATCCTGCCATCTTATCAATTCAAGGGTTGTAATTCTAATGTGGGGAATTCTGACTGTTTTTCAAACTTGAATGAGATACTGTGCCAATACACATTGTGATTAAGTTTGGTAGAGATCGGTTCACATTTGTCAGTGTTAGAGGGCAGACACTGTTAACCTTGCAATTTTTCATCAATTAAAGGGCCATAACTCTAGAGTGTTCAAGATATTTTAGCTGTTTATCAAATCTGGTTACAATATTGTGCCCATTCACATTGTAACCAAGTTTGGACTAGATTGGTTAATGTTTGTTAGAGTAAGAGAGCAGACACTGTTCATTTCACAAATTTTCATAATCTAAAGGGCCATAACTCTGGAGTGTTTGGGACAATCAGATAGTTACTGAACTTGGCTGAAATATTGCACCCATATTCAATGTGACCTAGTTTGGTAAAGATTGGTTCATGTTTCTTAGCGTTAAGGAGAGGACTTATTCAGCCATTTTTCATCAATTCAATGGCCAGATCTCCAGAGTGTCAGGCACAATCTGGAAAGTTGTTTAAAGGAACTGCGATAGAGTGCCCAAGTTTGGTAAAGATGGGTTTATGTTTGTTCAAGACACTATTAATTTAACTATTCTTCAACCATTCAAGGGCCATACTCTGAAGTGTCTAGGGAAATCTGGCTGGTTATCGGAAGAAACAAAATATTGTGCCCATATACATTGTGACCAGCTGAAGTTTGGTAAAGATTGGTTTGAGTTAGAGAGGGGACAACATCAGTGGACACTGCCAAGCCATCCAGCCGCTGCAGGTGAAACCATATTACGTCCTGTCTTTGACAGGTGTATAAAAAGGAGCATAACCCTGAAAATATTGCTTTTAGAATAATACCCCCTGTCTTACAACTGTAACTTGTCAAGTATTCCAAGTTTTGTGTTGATACCTTTCATAGTTTTCAAATCATTCTACTTTATAAGCAGTTTTGATCAAAATTCTAAGTTAAAAAGGGGCAAAACTTAAAAAATAAACCTTTCAGAATATTGCCCCTTGTCTTACAACAGCACCTTTTCATGATTATAAAGTATTCCAAGTTTCGTGTTGATACATTAAAAGTGTTTGAGTAATGGGCTACATTAAAGTTTTTGCATGACTACAAAGGCGACGACAACAATGATGCAGCAATCATAATAGTTTGACTTTTTCTTCGAAATAGGCAATCTAAAAATTAAAGAGAAAATTCTGAACTCCGACCAATTCAGACTATTTTGTACATCATGGGGAAACCCTTAGAGAAATGGACATGCTGACTGCTATATACATGTATGTACCATCTGTAAAGTAATGAAAACAAACTATCTACCTGAGACTATTCTATAATGGTAGTTAATAAATTGGTTACCTGTGATGATAGTTGAGCTTATATGAGCAATCTGGACACAACCCTGAAAAAAAAACTAAATATTAACAATCATGATAAAATTTCCCTTAGAAATAGGGTACATCGTGAGTTTGATTCTTAAACAGATATTTCTTCTGTTCATTTCTTTATTCTCTTGCCAAAATTTATTGTCATACAAAAAGTATTTTAAGACTGAGTTACAAAAAACAAAATCCCTACTTAGAGGAATAACAAAGCTTTTTCATTCAATCAATCATCACCTTTTCCTTTCAATAATAATTGAATATCAGTAAAAATGATTGTCACCCTGCCAATATCAATCTAACTGTAACCATTATTGACAGTGATATAAAAGAAATAATACAGTATTTGATACACAGGTATGATGCACAAGATCCTTATTTCAACAAAACAGGACAAATCTGAGTAACTCAAATTTAAAGCATTTGTTACTGTCAGGGATGTAAGTACTGTCATGCAAAAGTAATTGTTGATTCTAGATTTTAATTAAATTTTGTTATCTCTGATTTGAATATAATCAGGTATTTAGCTAGTTTATCTGGGCAATTACACAAATGCTAAGCCTATATTTCCTCTGGCTACCTTAATTGTATTCTAGGGCATCACTCTTGTTATAATATACACCTGAACTCCAAACCTGTGGTTAAATACACAGGTTGATTATTTTCTAACCCTTACAATGCTGTGGGCACTGCAAACCAAGATCAGCTTGCACATCCGTGCAGTCTGAAAATGGTCTGCACTGTTCGCTAATCAGTCAATAACCGAAGTTTTCAGCAAGCAACCTTATAAATAATTAATGCTACAGTCAAAAAAAAAAGGAACAGACAAGTCCATTAAGATTTAACATGATAATGGTTAATCTTCATATAACTTCCAGCAGAGAAAAAAATCTAGCTTAACCCACACCTTTAAAAAACTACTCTGGAAAGATTACATATTGATCTTTGTCTAAAGATAATGTTATGTCTTTTGTCAACCATAACACTCACATAAATGCCCCCATAGAGTAGGCTTTACATCACACAGGATGTCTACATATTAAATAGGTTCATAAATAACTGTATTCTTCCTCACATAAAGAAACCTCACAGTAAACAAGTCCATCATAATCCAGGTTTGTTTCTCACCATTTTGGGAACATGACCAGTGACCCCCAGAATTGGGAATTTTTGCATTGTTTTTGATAAATTGGGAAAAACTCACACTTTATTATATATATATACTAAGAGATTACTTAGATGTGGGATGTTTTCCAATATGAAACCTTTTTTGTGGGGTGGAAAAAAAAAGTGGGGTGTATATAACACCCCACTTTTTCTGAACCCTATTTTCATGCAGTATTTACAGTATACAACCCATTAAATACAAAATTGAAACATTTAGGTTTCACATGGAAACCATATATATGCGCTCGTAGCATTGATCTCCCTTTATACTGACCACCCCCAATCCGGTTTATAACTGAGCGATGTATATATATCACCCCGTATTTTTTACCTGTAAATATATAACACCCCATTTTTTCTACGTATTACGTGAATGGCAATGTTATCTTACAAGTCATCTGGGGTCAAGTAAATCCCCCATGGATACAAGGATTTATAAGTACAACACTTATTAAATGCCACGAACGATGTTTGCTGGAATATCTTATGATAGTTTAACATGCCATAATTGAAATGACTGTATGAATGGTATTTAAAATGCTTTCATATCTAAAAGATAAATTTTCTGCACATATATATTTCACCCCGTAATGCGGTACATGATTTCTGGCTTAATTATCCATGTAATGTTTGATTATCATTAGATTATATGCTCAATTCCAATATCAAATATGACAAATATATCACGTACAATGTCACTAAATATTATACAAAAGTGTTAATTTCATGTTGACTCATAATATGAAAATCTAATTTGTTCAATTGTGGCTATAAACATTGTATTTTTAAACACCAATAAACCTATACGTTCGATCATATACAATACCAATTGATATTTGATTAATGTTCAGGAGACAGATACATGGGTGTAGGAAATGGTCACGGTACACCAGAAGCAAGCATATTTGAACAAGTAAATGAGCAAATATCTGATAATTATATAACAGCAGTTAACAATTACATGCATATGTATTAAGGAAATTACATTAAATGTATTTATTCATTCTACAATATTGTTTTTGTTTAGAGGCTATGCCCAATAAAATTGCATATAATATATAGGTCTTCTTTATTATTGCAATTTAATGACATCATACATTTACAATGTGTAAATTTATCCAGTTGTATATGTAAAAGGTATGACCTAGAAAGCGAGACCATGCACATATCATTCTTTTAATTTAAATTTAAACAAAATTAAAGACTCATACAAGAAAATAAACACAGAATCTCATACAAGTAAATAAATATATATAAAATATACACATTTTATGGTTTATATAACAATGTAAATTTAACCTGACATCTAGCGATATTCAATTTATCCCAAAATTACCAAATTTTGTGTTTTGCAATTGACAGTATATACAAATACATGTATATAAATTTCCTAAGCATATATATTTCACTCCGCATTTCGGTATGTACAGTGTGATTACTAGCTTAACTTCAAGTTAATAAAATGTCTATTTATTTTTATCACAGAAAGACTTAATGCTGCCCAAGAACATATGAGAGTAATTTGATATGGCTTATCAGGACTGATCTGCAGGTTGTGGGGATACTGAATTGATCTTGCTGTGAGAAGTGTTTGCATAGTTTCATGGTCAGTAAACAGTTGGTTCTTGTAACTGTATAAGAAAAACTGGATGATTTTGTAGAAAGCCGTCGTTACGAGTATGATTGTATTCTTTGATTCTCAATTTTACGGCTGTACATTTTTCTGACAAATGTTCATAAAATGCTCATGTCAAAACCAAGATTAATCAATGGCTGTAATTAAAAAAAATGAAATATGCCCATCCATCATAGACCTTCACTATTTCAGAGTCCTACTAAATGATTTCAAAATAATGAAGACACATACACAGAACTTTCTATCCGCGGTGATTTGACCATTCTGAGAAAAAAGAATGTGCTTTATTTATGTATCAACTAACTAAATATTGTGGTTGTTAACTTTGACGAAATTATACGCCATAACATATTAAAGTGCTAATAATTTTGGTGAAATTTAAGTGTGTTACTACACTGCAGTATCACGTCGTAGACAATTTAGCATGATGTCAAATCAAGTCACATTATTCTGACACCGGGCCTGCGGGTCAACCAGACCTGGAAAGACAATTATATGCTGAGCGCCAAGCAAGGGAGCTATACTAGTATCATATTTTGCGACTTCAGTATGTCGGACCAAAACTTCCGTCCGGGATGGACGCTCTAACCAGTTGTTCACCTGGACAGGTGATACGTTTAATGTGTCTTGTAATGTGAGCTTTTACATTTTTTTTCTGTCATTTTCAAGGGAAGATTCAGAATTATGGGCTAGCAACACCTCATTTTTTTCAGCTTGATTTTTGGTACTATATTCCCTGATACTGTGTAAAAGTTGAAGTAATTCTATACAGCAGATTGTATACTATAGTCGCATACGCAAATATATAGAAACTATCTTTTTTTTTCAAGAAAAACACGATACATATATATGTCATTTTGCTGAAACATTGTGAGAAAAGAACAGAACAGAACAAATCTTTTTTGCTCAGATCGTACAAACAAACGATACAAGAACATACAGTCATATGATGTCGTAATAGAAAAACAGATAAAATATCACATGACAAGGTTTAAGTATCTCTTTTTACATTAAATGTTTTGAATGATATATTTGTTACTTGGCATCAACAAATTATGCCATAAAAATCGAAAAGAGAAAAAGTGAAATCTAGCCTCTCCACGCCCCTTCTCTCCTCCTTTTGTTCTGGATTATAATATTGACATTTTGATAATATGCAAGGAGAGAGAGAGAGAGAGAGAGAGAAAGAGCAGGAAAATAATGAAGTGTCATTTACAAGAGGAAAGTTACAGATAACAGTAACGTTATACACACATTTGAGAGCAAAGGAAAGGTATCAAAATGTAATTTATACAGTGTAAAGAATGTTTAGTTCATTTTCAATTACACTGTACATAGTTACGTATATCTATATTGGTATTGATTGGGAACTCCATGTAATTGGATATATTACTATAATTAATATGTATCATGTATCAAACCATACAGTATTTACAGAGATTGAAACAGACTATAGATTCAAGGTGGGTTCATTCATAACTATTGTGTATTTGAAAAAAGAGTTGTGATTGGTTAAATTATTGCTGTGTAAAGTCTGTTGAAATTTGGATATCAAATTAGTGAAATAGTACTCGAACAACTAATTGGATTGATTTAATTAATTGCTATGAATTCAACATTAAAATTACGGTAAGTGGGGTAAGTCATTTATTTATTTAAAAACAAAAACAAAAAGCAACAACTTTATTTTGATAGACAGCCTGTATGTTATCATTTCATGCGGTTTACACAAAATGTGTACATGAGATTAACAAGCACTGCACTGTTATTAATTGGAGCTGCTCTTGAATGCCTCCATGATTATTTTCACAAACTTACAGAGTTTGGTAAGTGTGGTCAGTGATGTTTCATTCATAAGCTGTTTATATTTCAGGATATTTGGATGCATGTAGTAATATTTTTTTATATTAAGTCTTCTTGAATTACTTGAAAGGGACAAATAAGTAAATAGTGCATTTCATCACCAATGTCATTTTTCGAGCAGAGAATGCATTTTCGATCGGACAAATCTGTGTTACTCCATCTTCCAATTTCTACTGGTAAAAAATGGTTGCTTGTTCTAAATTTAACTAGTTGTAAATAATTTGGTTTTCTTTAATTTAACAAGTACTGTTCAAGATTGATTGATTCTTTGAATAATGAATAATTAGTACCTTTGGAGGAATTTTGTAAAGAACTATTCCATTGCTGATTAAACTGGTCTATAAGAGTCTGTCTAATAAAATGTTTTACTGGTGACAGGTGTGTT
This sequence comes from Solen grandis, assembly GCA_021229015.1. Classification (NCBI taxonomy): domain Eukaryota; kingdom Metazoa; phylum Mollusca; class Bivalvia; order Adapedonta; family Solenidae; genus Solen; species Solen grandis. Next base: position 44,504,898 of record CM037784.1, on the reverse strand, counting down.
AATATACTACTCAAAAGTTTGCTAAGCACCACCCGCTATTTTCCCATAGAGTCACATGAAAACACATGCTGAATGTAATGCTATGTACCTGAAAGGAAAGCGTTAGCTGACAATCAATTTTACTCATAGTTTTTGTCAAAATGATAAAAAAGAGACTCAAAAATGAGTTACAACAATTTAGCCAATTCCTGTCATTATTTGCAAAATTCACAAAAGTGTGTTTTTGCAAGAAATGGCATTTTATAAATGGAAGTTAAATCTTGTGATCAATACAGAAAAAAATGACCATGAACAGGCCAACATCGTCACAAATATCCTTAAAAGTATTCCATTTAGAAAACAGAAATATTTGAAGATCAAAGTTCTGAATTTAGCTGACTTTAAATTTTAAGGTGTTTTCTCAAAATTCGCACTTTCTAATTATAATTAATTCCCAATATTGAGGATCCGAAAGGCTTATTTCTTGTAACTGGTAGTAAGTTTGGTACATAAACAATACTTCTGCATAAAAGCAAGATTAGTTTTAATGTAAAATTTAATGTAGCATGCCTTAAGTCGCTTGTCTAAGCATGCAAGGCTACGGGAAAATAGCTGATGGTGCTTAGCAAACTTTGAGAAGTATAGTTCTGGATTATACCAAGAATTCATATTGCCTGTTTCAAATAAGATGGTTTTAATGTGTGTTATCCATTTTGATTGGAAGTTGGGTATTTCTTGCAGAAAGAGAAATATGACTGGGACCTGCCCCTCGCCCTTGACACACAACATGTTTGGAAATCCTTGCAGACGACTTGTCCACTTGTCAAAGCTATATATTTTTGTAGATACTTGTACAAAATCATATGATGCAGGGTTATAACTAAGCAATAGAGACAACCTTTCACTGGTTAAAGCGAAAACTTGCGTCGCCCCGCTGAAGCAGATTACACTGCCCCGACTTGAACGAATGGGGGCATTATTAGGTGCTAGACTCGGACAGCATGCGAAAAAAGACTGATAATTAATAATGTGACGTATTGGTCAGAGAGCCAAATCGTTCTACATAAATCCTAAAAAAAATGCAGAGATTTGTACCTTACCGTGTTCAAGAAATCCGTGAAATCACTAGTGACAATACCTGGAAGAATTGTCCTACGGTAGACATGCAGATCTGCAGGGGGAATAAGCACGACACAACTTAATGATTCTCAGTTTTGGTTGAAAGTCCGAAGTGCTTGGCAGCAGAATCTCAGTCGTTAGTATGGAATGTCACAACACCGTGAACAGACTACATGCAGGAGAGTAAAGAACACAAAACTGATTCCGCTTCTAGTACACCTGCTTCCGGGATAAACACTTCTAGACCGCCAAGTACTAGGCCTCAACAGTACACGTCAAGTATTTTACATATCACGGACTTTGACAGATTTGGGACTATAGCATTTGTGTAAATGTTTTGTCAAAAATTGTCGAGTTGCGCGTGAAATTGGACCAGCGACAAGGAACGAGATGAACGATGCTGTGGGTACGTGATTGCCAAGCATCTTTGAAGCGACTTTTCAAGTCCCCAACTTTACAGCAGGAGGTGGGCAACAGGGGAATCACATTGATATTTATTCTAAAATGTGCGCCATGGTATGGCGGTTGATTAGCCTCACAAAACTGCACCGAAGAAAACGCTGGCACGTGCATTTATCACATTTGAGATGCTGAGAACAGTTGTGACAGAGATTGAGGCGATTTCAAATAACACACAACTTACCCACGACACTTCCAATTTTGATGTCACGGAGATATTGACACTAGCATACTTGTTATACGACAGAAAGAAAAAGACGCTACCGTAGGCTTACGTTACACAAATATTGTGCACTTCTGAGACGGAAATTCCCGCTGACGTTCTAAAACTTGCTAGACAACAGAGGACCATCATCGACTACTTCCAGAGATGGAGAAGCGAATACCTGACCGCTTTTCTACGAGAACACCACAGGACAACGGGTAACAACCAGCAAAAGATTTCCGTTGGGTACGTCGTGCAGATACACAATGATGTAACGCCACGATCCCGCTGGAGACTAGCAAATAATCGAATGGGGGAAAAAGTATTTCAAACAGATCTATAGCAATACTCTACCAGCTGAAAGTATCCATGAAACAGTAATAGCTTGTACCACTTGTTACGTGTGTTAAATGGACTTAAAGTAATATTCTTATTATGTAATATTAGCATTTGAACAGTTCATCATCATAATTATTTTAGAGTGATACACGTAATTATAAAAGAAGAAGTTGATTTCAATGCTCAATGCGACCATTTGATTAATTTTCAAAGTATATTATGTTTCAGGGGTATTATCATGGACATTAAATTGAAACCTATGCAATGGACACTTTTGGCCGCCCCAAACATGTCGAGAACACCATTGCCGCCGCGTTATTGTGCGTGACGTTCACAGAAGCTTTGGCACCATGACGTCACTGCCTCAATTGAGTATCAATTTTTATTGTATACGAACGAATGAATGAAAAGGGATATCGGCGAGTAACAAACTAGAGCCTGCATAGCCACAATATTAGCGGACATGAAATGAACACTGTTGCAAAATATTAGGTGTCACTTATTTACATTCTACGGGATATACCTGTTATATCTGACATTGGATTAAGCCTATGTTTTAATAAAATCAAACATAACCTATAAATTAAGCCACAAATCAAACACTGGATTTATCGAATTGCGGAAAATATATATATGTTCACAGAAAAAAAATATATACGCAGCACATTTTTAAACAAACAATTAGTTATATCTAAATAGATTGTACGCAGATCACTAAGTGCATATTGAGATTGCATCATTCATTATAGAAAACTTGAAAAAAACAAATGAACTCGTGTACATTTTTTGTCTTAAGTATTTGCATAAATTTTATATTTAGATTTCTATAATTGCATGTTTTTATTTCGATTAATATCTCGAAATACATTTGTTGTTGTGTTGACATTGCAAGAGTATGATATCTTTTTCAAATGAAATTCTAAATAATTTGGAAAATGCTTTGAGCATAATTTCTTAACAAAACCGATTTAAATACTTTTAAAAGTTATTGATAACCGCTGCTCTGTAAGTATTTGAATTTTAGCCATTGGATTTATTACCTAGTCTTGCTTCTGATGTACCGTGGCCATCGGCTACCACTTTGCATCTACATGTATCTCCTGGATTAACATTGACTCAATTTCAATTTGTGTTGTTTACGAACGAACGAATAGATCTGTTGCATACTATTAAGTGACATTTATTTACATTGTATATGATATACTGGCTATATCAGTCAATGGCATTGAGTCTTTATTTCGTATGATAATTAAACATTACCTATGAATTAAGCCAGAAATCACACACTGCATTTACCGATTTGTGGGGGTGAAATATATGCATTTGCAGAAAATATATATACGCCCCACATTTTCAAAACATAAATGTTTGTACTATCAGAGATAATTGTACATCACTAAGGGCGAGATTGAATTTGCATCATTCATTAAATCAGCTTCGTTGAGAGTTTGCAATATACGCCCGAAGAAAGGTATATTTGTACATACTCGCAGAAAATATATATACTTTTTAAAAAAAATGTTTTCCTTTTTTTGGAAATTGATAAAATTGATTTTGTTTATTTTCGGTTAACATCTCGGAACAAATTCATTGTTATGTTGTGACATTGGAAGAATATGATATTTTTTAAATTCAATACTAAATCATATAGATATAGTTTGTAAAAAATGATTTGATCATTTTTTTAACAAAACCGATTTAAATGCAATACTAAATAAGACCAATTTATGTTGTGTATATATATTATATATAACACCACAAATATAGGTTTGATATAAGCACACCCCTATTTTAGGTTTTGTGCGATCTTGCAATTCCATCGCTTATTATAATATACTTAAACCAAATAAATATGTTGTTGTTGTTGTATTGGGGTTTACCGTCGCTGCGATAGTATTTCAATCATATAGCGACGTCCAGCTAATTACAGGTGGAGGAAGACCCCGAGTACACAGAGGTACCCGGGTAGAACCACCGACCTACCGCAAGCCAGCTGGAAGGCCAAATAAATATGTACACATTTAAATGTTTAGTGTGAGTTGTTAATGTTAATTTTAACTTCTATATAATAAATATCGGAATTTTAGTCATTTGATTTGTCATCTACATTAGCTTCTAGTTTACCGTGTGGCCTTCGACTAACACCTTGCATCTGTCTCCTGGATATACATTAATCAAATATCAATTTGTGTATTTGCTATATATGTCACAGGAATTGAGTTTATATTTCATAAGACAATTAAACAATACCTATGAATTAAGCTTGAAATCATACACTGCATTTACCGAATTGCGGTGTGAAATATATGTATTTGCAGAAAATATATATACGCCCCACATTTCCAAAACATAAATGTTAGTAATATTAGAGATAATTGTACATCACTAAGGGCGAGATTGAATTTGCATCATTTATTAAATCAACCGTGAAACAAGAGCTTCGTTTAGAGTGGACAATATAGGCCCGAAGAAAGGTAATGAAATTGAACTACCTTTGACAAATGGATAAACACTTTTTAAAATTAAACAAGTCTGTTGTTGCTTGCAAAACAAAATACATCTAACGGTTATGAACATTTTGACTTATTTCTTTACCATTTTCACCAGAATTTTGATCTGACAGTTGGTGGAACGGATAGACAGAAGGAAGGGGGGCAAGCTTACAGTTCCCTTTTGTGTAAACATCTGTAGGGGACGAATAAACAAACATGAAATATTTTTGCATTATATGAATATGACATGTTGCTTCATACAGTGACCTTGACCCAATAAAAATGAAACTTGCACATGATCTGCACTTCATTTCAGTATGGTTGCCACTTCTGGCAAAAAGTTTAAATCTGCATAAGAGATTCAAGAGATACAGAGCGGGCACAAAATATTCTAACATTATAACAGTATGACAAATATGAGAGGACAAGAAATTGCTAACAATCTTCAAGTGCGACCTTGACCTTGAACCAATACATCCGAAACCAACGCTCTCCACATCCTCTTTGTATGGTTAACATTCTGTCAAATAATCATAATTTCCTTCTAGATGTTCTAAAAATATAGAGCGGACACAAAATATTCCAACATTATAACAGTATGACATGTGACCTTCAAGTGAGACCTTGAACTAATACATAGATTTTGTGCGATTTTGCAAGACTGAATTACATCGCTCATAATAACATCCTTAAACCAAATACATTTGTTCACATTTTAATGTTTAGTGTGAATTGTTTGTGTTTGAGTAAAAACTGAAATTAAATTTGGATATACGAATGTGAGCTGAAAATATATATACGCCTCACATTGTCAGATCACAAATGTTTTTAATATTAGAGATAATTGTACATTACTTAGTGCAAGTTGAGTGTGCATCATTCAATATAGCAACCGTGAAAAAATGGAATAGTGTACATTTAATTGTCTTACTTTTTTGCAGAAATTTAAGATTAATTTGGATGATTGCATGTTTTTCTTTCGGTAAACAACTCGGAAAATATTTATTGTTGTGTTGACTTTGCAAGAAAAAGGTTTCTTTTAATACAATACTAAATAAGATAAAGATTTTTGGAAAATGATTTGAGCATAATTTCTTAAGAAAACCGATTTAAATGCAATACTAAATAAGACCTATTTATGTGGCGTATATATATTAAATATATAACACCACATAAACTGGTTTGATATACGTCCACCCCATGTTTGTGTAAACCTGAAATTAACTTTGGATATACGCATGTGACCTAAAAATATATAACGCCTCACATTTTTTTTTAATATTAGGTATAATTGTACATTACTTAGTGCAATTTGAGTGTGCATCATTCAATATAGCAAGCGTGAAAAAATGGAATAGTGTACATTTTATTGTCCTTAGTTTTTGCATACATTTAAGATTAAATTGGATGATTGCATTTTTTTTCGGTTAACATCTCGGAAAACATTAATTGATGTGTTGACATTGTAAAAATATGATTTCCTTTACATGCAATACTAAATAAGAAAAACAGTTTTTGGAAAATGATTTGAGCATAATTTCTTTAAATGCATTACTAAGTAAGACCTATTTATGTAGCGTATATATATTAAATATATAACACCACATAAACCGGTTTGATATAGGCCCACCCCATTTTTAGGTTTTGTGCTATCTTACAAGACTGAATAACATCGCTCATAATAAAATCCTTAACCAATTAAAGTTGTTCACATTTTAATGTTTAGTGTGAATTGTTTATGTTTGTGTAAAACCTGATATTAAATTTGGATATACGAATGTGAGCTGAAAATATACAACGGCCCACATTTTCAGATCACATTTGTTTTTAATATTAGAGATAATTGTACATTCCTTAGTGCAATTTGAGTGTGCATCATTCAATATAGCAACCGTGAAAAAAATTGGAATAGTTTCATTTTATTGTCCTTTGTTTTGCATACATTTAAGATTAAATTGGATGATTGGATTTTTTTTTTCGGTTAACATCTCGGAAAAATTACAAATATTTTTGAATTGTTTATAATTTCTTAAATGCAATACTAAATAAGACCTATTTATGTGGCATATATATATTAAATATATAACACCACATAAACTGGTTTGATATACGCCCACCCATTTTAAGGTTTTGTGCGATCTTACAAGACTGAATTATATCGCTCATAATAAAATCCTTAAACCAAATTAATTTGTTCACATTTTAATGTTTAGTGTGAATTGTTTATGTCTGTGTAAAAATTGAAATTAATTAGGATATATGAATGTGAGCTGAAAATATATAATGCCCCACATTTTCAGATCACATTTATTTTTTAATATTAGGTATAATTGTACATTCCTTAGTGCAATTGAGTGTGCATCATTCAATAAAGCAACCGTGAAAAAATGGAATAGTGTACATTTATTTTCCTTAGTTTTTGCATACATTTAAAATTAAATTGGATGATTGCATTTTTTTTTCGGTTAACATCTCGGAAAACATTTATTGATGTGTTGACATTGCAGAGATATGATTTCCTTTAAATGCAATACTAAATAAGATAAAGGTTTTGGAAAATAGTTGAGCATAATTTCTTTAAATGCAATACTAAATAAGACCTATTTATGTGGCGTATATATAATAAATATATAACACCTCATAAACCGATTTGATATGAGCCAACCCATTTTAAGTTTTTGTGCGATCTTGCAAGACTGAATTACATCGCTCATAGTGAAAGCCTAAAACCAAATAAATCTGTTTACATTTTAATGCTTAGTGTGAATTGTTTATGTTTGTCTAAAACCTGAAATTAAATTTAGATATACAAATTTTAGCTGAAAATATATAACGCCCCACATTTTCAGATCACATGCTTTTAAATATTAGAGATAATTGTACTTTACTCAGAGCAAGTTGAGTGTGCATCATTCAATATAGCAACCGTGAAAATTGAATAGTGTACATTTTATTGTCTTACTTCCTTAGTTTTTACAGAAATTTAAGATTAAATTGGAAGATTGCATGTTTTTCTTTCGGTAAACAACTCGGAAAATATTTATTGTTGTGTTACTTTGCAAAAATATGATTTCCTTTAATGCAATACTAAATAAGATAGATAGAGTTTTTTGAAAATGATTTGAGCGTAATTTAATAAGAAAAACGATTTAAATGCAAAACTAAATAAGACCTATTTATGTGGCGTATATATATTAAATATATAACACCACATAAACTGGTTTGATATAAGCCTACCCATTTTTATAAACATGAAATAAAACTATATAATAAATTCTTAAATCAAAAAACAAAACTGAAATTAAATGTGTATATACGAATGTCCACATTTTTCAATCACAAATGTTTTTAACATTAGAGATAATTGTACATTACTAAAAGCAAGGTTTTATTGTCTAAAACCTGAGTTTTTGCATACAAGATAAAATTTTTTTTTTTTTTAAAAATAAATATGAAAATAAAAGATTTTGGTAAATGAATTGAGCATAATTTCTTAAGAAACCCGTTTTAAATGCAGTACTAAATAAGACCTATTTTAATTTAAATAAGACCTACTTATGTGGCGTATATATATATATATATATCACCACATATGTTGGTTTGATATTTGCGCCACTTAATTAGGTTTTGTACGATCACCCCATATTGTCGTGAATGTATATATATATATATATATATATATATATATATATATATATATATCAAATAAAACAAATAAATTAAATATTTGGTTCATTCAACCCTTGTATCATTTAGACTTACTACTTTCCACCCCATCTTATAAATGGCGATAATTTTTATTTTTTCCTTTTTGTTCCTTGAGTTGTGAATTTTCCCCATGGAATTGGGGAAAAAAAAATATACTTTTTGAGATTCCGGGGAACACGACCCAATATCAGTCATCAAAATGGGCCCAAAAAAAACAACAAACTGTAATCAAACAGAAATCATGCTAAATTTCTTATTTGGATTTGTCCCTTTTTCATTTTGAACTCTACCATTAGTTGTTTATGGGGATGCTTGCTGAAAATATTTTTAATGAAAAGCGAACACAGCAGACAATGATCAAACTGCATAGATGTGCAGGCTGATCTTGGTCTGCACTGGTCACAAATGCAGTCACAAGTATCCACAGCATTTTAAGAGTAAAGTCACAAAGATTCACATATCTTTTCATATTGAATATAAAAGAACAGATTTTTATTTGAAATTTGGTCTGAAATGTCAAGTGCTGAAAAAGAAATTTGTGTGACTATATTTCACAAGTCAGTCTATTTCTAGAATTTCTGTTATCATACTTTGTGATGACTGTTAGAAGAATTCTTCCAGTACTATTCTAAAATACGAAATTCAATTAGCAATATACTATTCCAACTTAACAACAAGCATAATTATTAGAGTTACTGATACCCCATCTCTATTACCAAATGAACAAGTATTATGAAAGTATTGCTTAGGCAATACTAAGTCCCCTACCGGCAAATGGAAAACTAAGACCCCCCAACACACACACAAACACAACCTGTTTATTTCAGTCATATAACAACATCCAGCTAATTACAGGTGGAGGAAGACCTGAGTGCAGAGAAACTGCTATCTAAAAAAAATTCTAATTCCAAGGGCCGTAATTCCGTCAAAAATCAATGGACCAGAACGAAACTCAACCTTGATCTGTAAGTCATGGTGGTAGACTCACACACCAAAAATTAGATGAATATCTGCAAGCTTTTAGAAAAAAAGTCCGGAAAACTGCTATTATAACGAAATTTTCTAATTCCAAGTACCGTAATTCCGTCAAAAATCAGTGGACCGGAACGAAACTCAAATTTGACCTGGAAGGGCTGTGAGGTAACCATTTGTGTAGACTGAAATTAAATTCTGACCAATGGTTTCACTGAACAAGAATTTTGAAAGGGATCAACTTCATTTTATTTATTATGGTCAAGGGCCATGGGGATCCCATTTGAACAAAATGGAATCAAATACTGATCATTAAGTTTCAGAAAGAAGATTTTCATTTAAAAAAACTGTTGGTTGTTATAGTAAACAGAGCTTTGCATAAATCAATTTAATCTCAGCAACTTTGTGAAGAGCCACCCAAGGATCATTCATGCCAAGTTTCATCAATTTCAGGGACAATGTCTATTAAAGCAGCTTGTTCACAGATGTTCATTAACTAAGACTTTGATATTAACTATTTAAGTGTATTATGCCTATCAATACCCATTCAGATAATTATGTGCTTCACCAAATGCAAACAATAAATTCCATGAGTATAAAAATGGACGGTTTCCCATGCAATTACTGGCACTTGCATTTCAAACAGTACTGAAACTACAATTATATAGAATTATAATAACTATATTTAGATTTTCTGTTTTCATTTATCTGATCACATTCCCTTGCATTCACTCTTCACGCATGCCATCACTTCACAGACTGAACTTAGGAATTTGCTAACCAGAATTGGTGAAAACTCCATTTTGTGGAATTTAATTGTCACGTGGTACTGAAGCACCTGCTTCAGGGATATTGTATTCTATTTTTAACCGATTTCCCTAGTAGCTTTGGCAATAACAGTGTTTTCCTGTGCAGTGTGACCTACACTTGCCGAGTTTATTTATCTGGAAACAGACTTCACCAACATCATCAAGGGACAGTAGATAAAAAATTCTACTGATCATCATTCTGTGAACAGACTGCTTTAAAGCAAATTGCTGACAATGGACTGCAGATGGAGGGTGATCCCAACAGTTCACCTTGAGCAAGTAGTGCTCTCTTGAGCTTAAAACTGTGTTGATTTTCAGTTTCTTTACTCCAAGTTAAGTTCAGAATGTCATGAAGGTAAAGTCTGAGTTCTGTAGATCAGAGTATAGGGAATTCCAAAGGAATAATTATCACATGATATAAAATTTCTGTGAAACTAATGTACAGGGCAACATTTTCATGAACTAATTGTTTCATTCATGCACTTTATCCTTGCTAGTGGGACATATTTAGGATATCTAGTTAAAGGTAATAATACTGGCAATATTTGATCACAAACATCTATGTGAACATAATCTACTTATGGTAAAACAGGCTATTTGTCTTATGTTTCATGAAACTGAAAATTTTTATCAAAGGGCATTAACTCTAATGTAAATCTTGCATCAGCAAATGATAAGAGTACATATATGTATATATCATTCTTATTGCGTCTTAGTAATGAACATGGATGAACAATTATCAAATTTTTCCCGAGTTGACAAAAAATAACTTTGGTGTAATATTGTGGACTTCATCAATCTGCACATGCAGCAATGCATGATGGTTACACAAAAGTTTCATCAAAATCCAACCATTTCTAGATATGGCTCCAGATATAAAGATGGATAAATAATATTGAACCATATGATAAGTTCATAGATATATAATAAAGTGTCCTTCCTGGAATTCTTCAGGTTGTCTGCTTAACCCTTTCCATCATAGAGGAAACCATGAAAAGACCTATGCGAACAGCATAAAACCAGATCAGCCTGCGAGTAACTCGCAGGCTGATCAGGTTTTATGCTGTTCGCTGCTCCTCAGTGGTCTGGATATGAGGATTTTATAATTAAATTTGGTAAGGTTTAACTGTGGTTTTCTGCAGATCAGGCTTTATGTGGTACCTATTGAGTGCGTCAAAATGAGTCTATATGAGGGAAAGGGTTAATAAAGAATATTGCTAAATACAGGCTGCATGCTTAATGCAAGTGACTCATACTGATAAGGTTTAACTGTATAAAAATCAAGTGTAATGACCTAGTTTGAGATTACAATCTTCTAAGCGTCTCTACATCTCCTTTCTAATAAACCTGACCTGTAACAATCAGCTGATCACATCTTAGTCACAAATTATCTGCTTCTCACCTTCTGTCACACACGCAATGTAACACATAGGTAAAATCAATATGAACTATTCATACTAGCCTATTAGAAGGAAATAAATAAAAAAAATCCTAGGATACATTGTATGATGTTACTATGGTTACCAGTAAATGTTTGTCTAATTTTCGCTCCCCAGAGTCAATTCAGGGTTTCGTAATTGCACAAAAAGTTTTCAATTAAATATCAATTATTTCAATGTTAGAGGTTTTACACAATTGTTATTTGTATACTGAAGAGAAAAACTTAGAAGTATCAAACTTAACATAAATATCATTGACCACTCTACCATATTCATTATATCCATTGGGTCTTTCCTAGGAATTGAAAATTTACAAAAATAGTCATAACTCTGATAATATTGAGAAAAATAATACCCAAAATCAAACATGACATGTATTTTGAACTCATACACCTGTAAACCATATATGAACTAGATTTTGTTTGTTCTGAACAAACAATAGGGCTTTCTGCTCTGCAGACCATGTCAAACCCGATCAGATTCATTTACTTGTTGTGGCATTCACTATCTGTGAGATAATTAAGAAAATCCGTCCAGAATTAACAACTGTAGAGGGCAAACTAATATTGACAGCAGATGAAATCTGTGACATGATATGAAAATCAAAGTCATTGCATTCAACGGAGACCTCAGAGCTTTGCTTCCTGTCATATCTTCATGATGCTGGCTCTTCAGGAACCCTCTTTAAAATGAACAACAATAATTCTCAAAATTTAGTGTCCAACAAGGGAATAAACTATTACTAGTCCTCTTTACATGCAAAATAGTATATAAGGTTCCTTTCCTACCAAATAATTCTTTCTTGTATTTTCATAGAATTTTCATCCTGGATTTAAGGAAGCATAGAGAATTTAAAAATATCACTACAGCACATTATGCCTAAAATGCAACAGAAATAAAAGTTTAAAACAATATGTGGGACCAACTGCAGAGGCACTAGGAAAAAACAATTTTTCTAGAAATTCTTGTTTTCGATGTAACTTTCTTCTGTAATGTCCTATTTCAAAAACCTGGATATCGTTAGAAAGGTCTTTGAATTTCCAACATCTCACTCTATGTTTAAACCTATATGCAATGACTTGTGAGATATAAATGGTACAGAGCCAGATCCAGCAGTTCAGGTTAGGGGGGAGCACAATATTTAAAAAATCTAGGCAGTGACAATGCAAGCGGCTTGCCGTTTTGCCAGGGCTGTGATAAGGGTGTAGTTCCGGTTGGACTAGGGATCCTGGGGAATTCCCATGCAATTTTCTAATTTAAACTGTAAAATAGTGCATTCTTGTGAGTTTTGGGGGGGTTGTATGTCTACATTTATGAATGGTAGGGGAATTTTAGAGGGGGCACACACCAGGTGCGACCCCCCCCCCTTGAATCTGCCACTGGGTTAAACCTCAAGAAAATGGCAAGAATCAGCAAAACGAAGTTCATGTCAATTACTGCTTCTCTACCGATAACTTTGTAATTAACAGTCCGATAATTAAAATATGCATACCATTATAACAGCATTGCATCAAGCTATAAACATTGTTCTTAAAATTATAGTCTATTCTTTACATAGGAACCCTATATTTGTATGAATAGATTTGCCACAGGCATGCCTTAAAGATAGCAAAATTAGTGTGACCTTTACAACAGCTAGATGAAAACTTAATTGCGAGATGCCCAAACTGACACAAGATCAAAGACTTTATTACGATAAAACCATTGCCATTCATAAGATTGTTTTTCATGTTTACGGTATGTAAAGACAGATTTACAAGGATTTTTTCCTAAGACTACATGAAAGGAAATAATGATAATCTGAAACATTAAACTGATGATGTATCATAATCAAAGTACAGTCAACCTTTGACCTGAGTCAACACTTATTTACATTTCCAAGAAAAAAGTGTTTTGTCATGTGTTTCTGTCATCCAATCAACTGTTTATACATTCAGTTGTTTCTTCTTTTCCTTTAATTGTTTTATACCATTAATAAACTAGGGCTATCAATGAAGATGATATATACCCCAACTATATCAACTTGTTATGACAATGTGAGAAAACACATTGTGTACAGCAGGATGCAACATGAATAAAACGATATGATGGCAAAAGTTCTGATTCTTATACTGCCCTACTTTGTGATGCGGGGTGTGAAAATAGGCCTTTGAGACATCATGTCATCTGCCTCGAATGCTATCATTCCAGCTCCCTCATAAATTGAAGGGGGCCGCCGTGGCCTAGGGGTTACAGTCGTGGACTACAAATCTCTCAGCCCCTCACCGCTGTGGGTTTGAATCCCGGTAGGGACTTCGATTTTTCATTTGAGGAAGCCCTCCAGCTGGCTTGTGGTAGGTCGGTGGTTCTACCGGGGTACCTCTGTGTACTCGGGGTCTTCCTCCACCTGTAATTAGCTGGACGTCGCTATATGATTGAAATACTATCGCAGCAACGGTAAACCCCAATACAACAATACAACAACATAAATCGAAATAACTGTCCTATGCACCATGTGACTTCATTATCATCAATTTTCATGAAATAAATAGTTAGAAAGTTTGCAGCCTTTTTTTTTTTTTGTAACAATTTCTGGCCAATTATTTTATTGCATTTATAAACTACTTTCATCGATAATATGGTCTTGAGCAGAAATTTTCACAAATAGATTTGCTTAACCCTTTCCCTCATAGAGGGAACCATGAAAAGACCTATGCGAACAGCATAAAACCAGATCAGCCTGCAAGTAACTCGCAGGCTGATCAGGTTTTATGCTGTTCGCTGCTCCTCAGTGGTCTGGAAATGAGGACTTTATAATTAAATTTGGTAAGGTTTAACTGTGGTTTTCTGCAGATCAGGCTTTATGTGATAACTATTGAGTGCGTCAAAATGAGTCTATATGAGGGAAAGGGTTAAAATGAGTCTATATGAGGAAAAGGGTTAACCACAATTTAAATCTATATAAGGAGGTCATTTAAGTAATTTAGAGGTGTACAGTACATGTATCATCTTATATTTTTAACTTTTATTTTTCTCAAACTGTAAAACCATAATCAATAGTAAGTCTTAATTTGGATTAATTTCTTGGGAGGCCAAGCATATCAATATGATCAAACTTGACACAGACTTTTAAGACAACCCTCATACATGTAAACCATTGCTAATTGCAAGAGAATTTACAAACCAATTGGATGGTAATGGTTCTTACTTGCTCACTGAAAGAACATCAACCTAGATAAAATTGTAGGTTACTAAGGGTTTGACCTGGTGACCCCTAAAATCAAACAAATGCAGAGTTTGACCACCAAATGTTTTTTGTAAAATCTATAAAGTGAATGTTTCAGCCAAAAAGCATTGAAATCTGATCAACATTTTGAAGTGTCTACATAAATTATGTGACAAAAAGCACCACCCATTAGAGTCTCATCAACTTTGTTCTAGATACATGTATTAAGGTAGACAGCCAAGGGGAGAAACATGAGCCAAATGAAACATCAATGCTTTTAGAAAGATTGCATTTTAATTTCTCTACACATGATTTCATAAAGAACAAGCGCTAGGTTTGAATGAACACCATTGAGGGTCAAGGTCTTTTGAAGGTCAAGGTCAGCTGCAGGGTAGAGATTGTCAAGGTGCATACACCTGTGAAGTTTGGAGGCTGTAGGTGGAAGGACTTCCGTGTTATGGTCAAGGTTAAAGTTTTGTGACAAACAAACAGACCAAAAACGATATGTCTCCAATCTATTGATGCAGGTGTATAAAATCATCCCTAATAGAAGCCTCATTATTTTAAAACTTAAGATAGATCACTCCCATCATGTGGAAATTGAAAAAAAGCAAAATTAATTCTGATCTTTGGTTCCAGAGAAGAGTTTAAAAATGTTCTAGATCCTGACTAGACAAGACAACCAGCCCTGTATATGGATGCTTATTCAGTTCAGGGTCAATTTGGTCTTAACAATTTTGATATGATAATAAGTGCCAAATGATATTCTGATTTTGTTGTTTTGTTTTCAATAAAAAAAATTGGTTGCCATGGCAACACAAAATCAACATGAATTAAGTTCATTTAGCAATTTTCAGTGAAGAATTATCTTACTGCCATCCATGTCTAGCTGCATCAATTTTCTGTCCCATAAATTCAGAGATTTTACTGAATTGTTGACATCAGGCAGCACAAAGTAACAACAGCAGAATGCTGACACACTTAATGTAACAACTCACCATGAGCAAATAGTGTTTAATTATGGTCAAAATGTTGTTCTATATATCTAATGGATATGAATTATATGGAAGGAACTCAAATGAAGGTGAAATATTGCTGTTTAAAAGGAAATGCTAATGGAAGTAAGATAATCACAAATAATTGTGCATGTTGGCTGGTATAGAGACATGGGAGGGCTTTTACCTGAGAAATGATGTTTTGTTACACAGAGTTGTCTGAAAGGATGAATGTAGAAAACAATACAGTCAAGACTCGTTATCTCGACATCAACAAAATCATCATTTTTATGTTGAGATATGAATATGTCGACATGAATTAACATGTATACCTGGAAACATGATCATATATAAACAACAAGAGCTGTCAGAGGACAGCACGCCCAACTATTAAAAATGCTTGTTGGTAAATCAAATGAAATCTATTTCAATTCTTGCCCTTCACATACCCTGTACATAATAATAGTCAAAAATGATATACCTTGATAGTCTGATTACCCCTTAAAAATTTTATGATGTTTCAAATCAATCGCATGCCTGGATATTGAGATATAAGCATGAGAGAATCTTGCATGCAAAACTTTAACCAAAATTTCTAAGTTAAAAAGGGGCAATAATTTGTAACATATTCCACCAAGAGTTATTTACCTTGGTTGTCTGATTCCCCTAAACATATCCATAAACTTTCAAGTCAATACCATGAATGGTTATTGAGATACAAACTTAAGATAGAAGCTTGCACGCAAAACTTTAACCAAATGTTGTATTGCATGCAAAACTTTAACCAAAATTTCGAAGTTAAAAAGGGGCCATAATTTGCAATATATTCCATCAAGAGTTATCTACCTTGGTTTTCTGATGTCCCTGAACATATTTATAAACTTTCAAGTCAATACCATAAATGGTTATTGAGATATAAGGTTGACAGTAACTTGCACACAAAACTTTAACCAAAAGCTGCAACGTCGACGCCGACGCAAGGGTGACTACAATAGCTCTCATATTCTTCAAATAGTCGAGCTAATAATTCACAAAATGCAGTTGTATTTGACACAAATTGTCTATAAAGGCCCTATATGCCTCATAAAAAGACTTGTCTCATCTTATATGTCATACCCTAAACTGAGTTTTCTTTAAGTTGATAATGCAAGTATCATTCAGTGTACTAGCTGCTTATACTGCCCAATGTTGTCGACATTAGATCATACTTGAATTTCTGACTTCTAGCATTAATCAGTTAAATTTCAAACATTACAGTTTGCAAACATTTTAATGTTGTAATTGACACTAATTGAGCTAGTTGGGGACATATGAGGCTTGTTCAGAAATTATTGAGACAATATTAATATTTAAGGAGCTAAAAGGAATACAAATCTACCGGTATGAGTTACACCACTAAACGGATCAACTTTATTACTAATTTATCTATTTATGAAGCCCATAGAGTTTCAGCACACGTTTGAATTACATGATCTGGCTTTATCCGGAGCTTGGCGACGTCATGAACATGTTACATGGATACTAGCAGGTTGGAGGTCATTTTTTTTTCAAAGTATACATGTACATCATCAAACCAGAAATACTTCATTTGCATCTGTACCCACTTGCAATACAAAAATACACAAAATTCATTTTAATAAAGTTTGCACTTAATTAGACTTGCTAAAATTGCTAAATCTTCAACCACCAAAATTGAATAAGATATAAGGAAAACAGCATAGCCCATAAGAACTTTGTTATAATTTTTCATCTTCTGCTTCCTTTAAAGCTTTATGAAAGTGTCTGATCTTCGAAAATCGCCTGTGCTACAAATATGCTAGAGCCTGAGAACCACCACTCCCACTCTGTGCCATTTCCAACTGTGTCTTTCTTCCACCTTATGACCTGCCGCATTCATTAAAAGCTTTTATGATAGCTGCTGCTCCACTTTGACGGCAAAATCCAAAATGAGGCGGAGATTTCGTTTACCGGTACACCAACTCCTGGTTAAGGCCTTTAGCTTGCGTATCTATATAATTGAGCTAATGATTTCACCAGGGTGTTGTCAACATTGTATCATTACCATGACCTCAGTTAAATCAAAGTCTTTCTGCTATTTCGAAATTTTTGTAACACATATACACCTGAGTTACTTCTGTACTTTCCAATTTCAATGGGGTGCTCCAGGTAACCCAACCTGAATGTACCTAAACATTGATTAGTTTTACTGTCTGAATTTTGTTACATTTGTTTTATTTGCAAGATCCTCCAGAGACTGACTGAAATTAAAAGTTTGAACACAGACGTTACGTATGTTTTTATTTTTGTTTTTAAATCAACCATGTCACAATAATTTCCAAACAGGCTTCATTATAATCTACGGAAGTATGGAAACTTACAATGGCAATACTGAATTTTCACACATCCATGAGCATGTTGGCATGTGTCAAGATAAACACATAGTTTCAGGTGAGAATTTATCTCGGGACCAAATAAATACATTGTGATATAAACAAGAGCTGTCAGAGGACAGCATGCTCCTCTATTCAAAATGTTTGTTGGTAAATCAAATGAAATCTATTTCAATTCTTGCCCTTCATATATCCTGTATATAATGATAGTCAAAATGATATACCTTGATAGTCTAATACCTCTAAATAGGTTTATGGAGTCTGAAATCAATCCCATGCCTAGTTACTGAAACATAACTATAATAACACTGTGCATGCAAAACTTTAACCAAAAAGTCTAAGTCAAAAAGTGGTCCTAATCTGCATTATATTCAATCAAAAACTATCTGCCACTATAGTAAGATACCACTGAACATATTAAAGAAGTTTCAAACCCATGCCTGGTTACTGAAATGTAAGCATGAAATTCCTTGCATGCAAAACTTTAACCAAAATTTCTAAGTTAAAAAGGGGCCATAACTAGTAATTTATTCCCTCCAGAGAAAAAAGGGGCCATAATTTGCAATATATTCCATCAAGAGTTATCTACCTTGGTTTTCTGAAGCTCAAAAACATATTCATAAACTTTCAAGTCAATACCATGAATGGTATTGAGATACAAGCTGGATAGTAGCTTGCATGCAAAAATTAAACTAAAATTTCTAAGTTAAAAGGGGCCATATCTTATACTAAATTCAGTCAAGAGTTATCTGTCTTGGATGTCTGATGCCCCTGAACATATTCATAAACTTTCAAGTCAATACCATAAATGGTTAAGGTTGATGGTAACTTGCATGAAAAAACTTTAACCAAAAGCTGCAAAGCCAACGCCGATGCAAGAGTGACTACAATAGCTCTCATATTCTTCAAATAGTCAAGCTAAAAATGTCAAAATACAAAATGTCGAGATAAGAATGGATTTAATATATATTTAAATAGAGAAAAATGTTGGGACTTTCAAAGTATGTCGAGATATACTAAATGTTGAGACTCGCGATGTCAACATAACATGTTTAAAAGGAAACATATATTAAATCATCTAACAGGATACCTTGTAATAAATAGTGGACCTGATTTATATAAATGACACTGTTTGCCATCAGTTGACCTTGTGATGAATGGAAAATAATCCATAAACAATACAAGTAAATGTGGGGCTAAAATTTTGACTGCAAACCTTGAAAAAGGATATTCCTCCTTCAGCTTTTTAGCTCACCTGAGCACATGTGCTCAGGATGAGCTATTAGGATCGATGAATGTCCGTCGTCCACAATTTGTTTGTTTGCACTCTAGCATCTTCATATCTTAAGCAGTCATCTTCAAACTTTATGACAATGTTTATTACCTTGGGCAAGTTCGATTATGGTTGATATCGGCCCATTAGGTCAGGAGTTATACCCCTTTTAATATTAAAAAATCCTTTTTTTTTTTTTTTTGGAAATTGGCCAAGTTCGATTATGGCTGATATCGGCCATTAAGGCTAGAGATTTTTGATGATGGTAATAGCCAAGTTATCAGATTAAAAGTCAGGGGTTATTGCCCTTTAATAAATGAAAATGCCATATTTATACTCTAGCATCCTCATTTCTTAAGCAATCTTTTTGAATATAATTTAGTAACTTGTACAGACAATGAAGGCATTTTTCTCAGGTGAGCGTCTTTAGGGCCATCTTGGCCCTCTTGTTTTAATAAACCTTGCTTCTACAATGGAACATTAACCCTTTACTTCTATAGACTCATTTTGATACTTTGGCAAACAGAGCTATAGGATGTTGGTTGCATAGCAGGAAACCACTGTTTATAGACTTTTTAAAGATAACTTTTTACATCATATAGACTTAGTTTGTCACATTCCTAGTTCAAACACCTCCTTTAGGGGCTATGAGATCAGGGTCTCCTCTGTTTGCTCAAACAATATTGTAGCTTAAATTTTTCACTGACTGCCAAAGAAAAATCCATTGCTTCATATACTATTTAAAGTTAAGTCAATTAATATTCTTCAAGTCATTAATTTGTACATGAATATTCATGAGGAAAAAGGATAACATATGCCTCTGTATCACATATCTATGTTAAATGTCAGAAGCTTTTAAACAGAAACCCACCTACATGTAAACATTACAGAACTGTATCATTCAATTACGGTAAAAACCTGATACTATCAAGTCCTCAGGGAATCTAATTATATGTGTCAATGTACTTCAATCATACCAATGCAATTAGAATCTAACTGTAGACAATAAGCCCATCAAATTCAATCCTGATTTGTTCTAATTAATTATTTCTCCCTTCAGGATTTAAACACAAAATTAACTTTTTTGTTGTTTTTTTGTTTTGTTTGTGTGTGTGTGTGTGTGTGTGTGTGTGTGTGTGTTTAAAATGTAAGAAATGTATTGGAAATTGACAAGCTTAAGTATGCCTGCTTGAACATTCACTACAGTTTCACCCTTTGCCTCTCATACAGACATGTTTTGATGCAATGGCAAACACAACAGACCCAGATCAGACCCAGAGCAGACAGGAGCTGTCTAAGCAGGGTCACCTCTGTTTGCTCATACCACATTAAAGCTCAGATTCTTCCCAGGTTGCCCAGCAAAGAAAAATCCATTGTTTCATATACCTTTTAAGTTTCAGTAAATCAATATTCATGAAGTCATAAATTTGTACATGAATATTCATGAGGTTAAGGGTTAAATCAAGAACTTCTTCCCACAGTACTACAGAAACAACTTCCACACATACTGAAACTGCCTCCCAGGGCTGGTTATGTACTGGTCTGCATTGGTCTTAATGGTAATAGGTCTAATCAGTGTCTATTTTTATCTGTCTATGTACTACTTACATGCACCTAAATGAGTCATGTCATCCTGAGACTTACCCACAATTAACAGTGGGAGACAAACAGTACAACAATAGAAAAACAAGAGGGCTGTGACGGGCTCTCACTACCTGCCTGAGTTCCATTGTTTTGGAAGGTACTTTAATGTCACTTCAAATAAGACCTAGTGAACATACTTACCTCTTTATCCCAGACCTATATGCAAACATTTTTCTAAATAAAATTAACAAAAAATATCTTTAAAAAAGATTTATTTTTGGTACTGGCATGAACACACACACACACACACACACAACATTTTTTTTTTCTTTTCATATTTTTATATTTTCAATATATGATAAAAAAGATATTTACAATATTGCAAATTTTGACAGACTACCACTCTCAAAGGGGGGAAATGTCCCCTGAACACTACATTTAGTTTAGTCTACTGCGGCTACTCTTTTTATAATTTATACATTTTCATGTCTCAAGAGAAAAAATATGATTCTCTTATTTTATTTTATTTAGTTTTTTCTTCAGGTGCCATAGCAACGAGACTTCAGTACGAGGCTTTAGTGATTTTTTTTTTTATTAAAGACCCCCTTACGGCTTAGGATCATACCTTTTAAGTTCAATCAATGTTTGTCCATTGGTTTTTGAAAGACATAGATTGCAGCAAACAGCTGACAAAGCAAGGCAGGAGAAATAAGAGCTTCGTTGACAATGAGGCCAATACACCCAAATAAGCTACTGACAGTGATTTACCTTTAGCATAATGGATGAATAATTAATCAACAGCAACATTATAACAAGGAATTGTGGCAAAGTTCATTTTTAAGGACTATATTGTAAACATATCAGCAAAATTAATATGTTCAAACTGTTTACTGTAAACTGATGAGCTTTAAGTCATAATTTATTACCAGAAATGGAGAGGACACAAAAGATTCACACATTATATTGGTATGACATATGGCCCCTAATTTTGACCTTGACCCTAACCGGCTAAAATCTGCACTCTGCACATAATCTCAGTAGAGTTTATATTTCTGCCAAATAGTTACCTTCAAGTTCAAGTAAAGATACACAGCAGATATGAACAAGGGCAAATGGAATGCTGGTCTGAGCCCCAGCTGTAATAGATGAGTGAAACAGAATAATTTATTTATTATTCTAAAAATAAAAAATCCTTGCAGAAGTACAGCAAATTAATTGTAATTCCCAAAAAAGAAAACTGTACCTGTGGTCCAAATTCTGATGGTCATAGATATAAAATCAAGTGACCCGTAGGGTGGGACCAATTTATAACCAAGAGCCATGATTTGAGAACTTGGTTCGGGTCCACAAGGCCATGTTACATATCAAATATCTAAACTCCAGGCCTTTTAGTTTCTGACAAGAAGATTTTTCTAATTCTCCTATTTAAGTCTATGTAAAATCAAATGACCTCTGGGATGGAGCCCATTTGAACCGAGGCCAATGAGTTGTACAAGCTTGGTAGATGTCCTTAAAGCCATATAACCCACCAAATATCTAAACTGCAGGCCTTGTGGTTTCTGAAAAAGGCATTCAATTCAATTCAATTCAATTCAATTCAATAGTTTATTTGCTAATTGGCCACCGGCCCTTGCAAAAAAAACATACATACAATGTGTACATAAGAAAATGACAAAATTCACAACAGCTCACCATGAGCACATTGTATTCAAGTGAGCCAAAAACAGCAAATACATTGTATACACAATAAAAGGGTTCTCATCAATTATACATTTATAGTACAAACATAACATTTCATGTGTTTAACATTATCTGAAACTGTGTAACTTTTGCATGCCCAAAATGATGTTCCTGCATATATATTCTTGATGAGATGAACATTTGATCCAATTTTTATGAATATCCACCAAGGGATTTTGGAGATATGAAGCGGACCTGAAATATATGACTTTAATCTTACACCTTGAAGTGCGGCCTTGAC
Organism: Solen grandis; assembly: GCA_021229015.1. Taxonomy (NCBI): domain Eukaryota; kingdom Metazoa; phylum Mollusca; class Bivalvia; order Adapedonta; family Solenidae; genus Solen; species Solen grandis. Next base: position 44,481,949 of record CM037784.1, on the reverse strand, counting down.
CTTGAAGTGGTGTACCCAGAATGTGGATTTTGCCATCATCTTACCCAGGTTAGCATCTGACCCAAACTTCATAAATATTCTTCAAGGGGTTTAGTATATGGAGCAGACACAATTCTATTATGGTCAGAAGGATGGATGGACCATTCCTATAATCTCTCACCTTTCAGTGGGGGATAAAACATTCACAAATTATATCAGTATGACATATGGTCTCTAAGTCTGACATTGACGCTAGTTGGCCAAGACCTGCCCTCTGTGCATCATCCCAATATAATAAATATAGCTGCCAAATAGTTTAAATTTCCTTCAAGCTGCTAAAGAGATACAGACCAGGCATGAAATTGCTAATGGACAGAGAAACAGGTGGTTTACCACAGGGGCATAACACAAGTCCCTTCAGGCATATATCAATGGGTACAAACAAACAACCAACACATGGTAGTCACAGTAACTCCCAGGAAAACATGCTCAGGTGAGCTCAAATACCCAAGGTTTTACAAATGTTTCCATATACATGTATATGTATGTGTTAATACAGCACTAATTGGATCACAAAGTGAATCAATATTGCCAGTCTCTACCTCAATAGAGTGTGCTATGGTGCCCTTCCTGCAGGCATGAAGTGAAACAACCTCATCTTAACTGGGAACTTATTCAAGAAATTCTACATAGGTGTCCTTGTTAATTACTTAAAGATGTACTTTAAAGTACAATTAATTGAAGGAGGTGTTAAATATAAGGTATATGAAATTCTACTTAAGTATATATAATTTAGATGTTACAGTAGCTTGTTCATAAATGATCAGTAGAAATAAAAAAAAATGCTGCTCTCCCTTGTTAATGTTTGTGAAGTCATTGCTTCATTTGGCAAGTGTAGGTCACATTTTATGAGAAAACACTATCTACACATTAAAAAGCAAAGTCAAATATGAATCTCAAGAGCATGCCATAGATGTTAAATCTTTCTTATAGGTACATGAATTTGATTGGGTTGTGTATTTAGCAAATAGCAGAAAATCTTCAAAGCTGAGATCATAAGATCTGTTACAGCCTCCAGTGGTTTTAATGATATTTTTTCTTTATATCATTCTTTTCGTGGCCATGCCATTAGCAGGAGGTGAGAAGCAATTTTTAATAACAGCTTAAGAATTATCTTCACTTCCTCTCAATGTTGCTGATGTGCTCAGAATCTCCCCTGCTGAGAGCTGATAGATTCTAAAGTTCTAACAAGAGCTGTCAGAGGACAGCACGCTTGACTATTCAAAATGCTTGTTGGTAAATCAAATGAAATCTATTTCAATTCTTGCCCTTCACATACCCTGTACATAATAATAGTCAAAAATGATATACCTTGATAGTCTGATACCCCTTAATATTTTTATGATGTCTAAAATCAATCCCATGCCTAGTTATTGAGACATAAGCACAATAACAATGTGCATGCAAAACTTTAACCAAAAATCCAAGTTAGAAAAGGGCCATAATTTGCATCAGTCCAAAAATTATCCTCCTTATTTTTCTGATGCCCTTGAAGACACTCCTTAACTTTCTAGTCAATTCCACAAGCAATTTCTGAGATATAAGCTGGATAGTAGCTTGAATGCAAAAATTAAACCAAAATTCTAAGTTAAAAGGGGTCATAATTTTTAATATATTCCACCAAAAGTTATCTACCTTGATAGTATGATACTCCTAAACATATTAAAGATGTTTCAAATCAATCCCATGCCTGGATACTGAGATATAAGCATGACAGTACCTTGCATTTAAATATTCCCAAGAGTTATCTACCATGAAAGTATGATACCCCTAAACATATTTAAGATGTTTCAAATCAAACGCATGCCTGGATACTGAGATATTAGCATGAAAGTACCTTGCATGCAAAACTTTAACCAAAATTTTTAAGTTGAAAAGGGGCCATAATTTGTAACATAATCTATCAAGAGTTATCTTCCATGAAAGTATGATACCCCTAAACATATTAAATATGTTTCAAATCAATCCCATGCCTGGATACTGAGATATAAGCATGAGAGTATCTTGCATGCAAAACTTTAACCAAAATTTCTAAGTTAAAAAGGGATCATAATTTGTAATATATTCCATCAAGAGTTATCTACCTTGGTTGTCTGATGCCCCTAAACATATTCATAAACTTTCAAGTCAATACCATGAATGGTTATTGAGATACAAACTAGATAGTAGCTTGCACGCAAAACTTTAACCAAATTTTCTATGACATGCAAACCTTTAACCAAAATTTCTAAGTTAAAAAGGGGCCATAATTCATATTAAATTCAGTCAAGAGTTACCTACCTTGGTTGTCTGATGCCCCTGAACATATTTATTAACTTTCAAGTCAATACCAGAAATGGTTATTGAGATATAAGGTTGATAGAAACTTGAACGCAAAACTTTAACCAAAAGCTGCAACGCCGATGCCGACGCCAGGGTGACTACAATAGCTCTCCTATTCTTCAGATAGTCGAGCTAAAAAGGAGCTGAATAATCATCATCAACACATGATCTCTTTGCGAGGGTAACATACTAATGTTTTGTAAAATCACAGAGCTCATTATGCACTCAGGCAGTGGGGTCTTACTAGATCTTTACAAAAATAAGACTGATTGCTGCACAAATGTACAATCAATAATGTTATTTTGCATATGACTAGACAGTTGAATGCAACCTGAGTGTCCAAGATCACACTATCATATTTCCAAGTTTCTCATACATTATTGTGTTTATAAATACAGGCCCGGATTCACTGGGGGGAGCACAGAGGACACGTGCCCATCTGTCCCCCCCCCAGCTGGCTTGGTCATACAGTTTTCTAGGCTATATTTCAATGAAATTGTGGTGATTTGGGTTTATTTTGCTCTGTAGTGGAAATCCCCATTGTGTGCCCCTTGTTCCTCACCCAACCAGTCACCAGGCCCCTGCTGTTTCTGAGACCCCCTACTGATAGAACATCCGCTGTCGGCAACATCACATAGTGACTGCTTTAATCCGAATCAGTCAGATGCTTTCAGCTTTATACTGTGTATAGAACAATTAAGCGCATGAATGTCACAGATGTAGATTAAAGCATGACAGGTTGTTTTAATGATTTTAATGAGTATGTTTTTTTTTGTTTTTTTTATGTAATTCTATTACAGAAAAATCTTGACGCATTTTTCTTAATATTACAATAAGCAAATTGCTCTCTCTCTCTCTCTCAATGTTTAAGATTTACATGAGTATGTATTTAAATGGAAAAAAACAAATTTGAAATAACAAATGCACAAGAATAGTTTAATCAATGTAATTTAAATCTAATAGAATATACCCAATATTTGTTGTGTTTTTTAAATAAGACAAAAATATAAAATAATACTTCATTACTGCATTGTGCATAGGAAATAATAGCCTTATCAATTACTTTTATTTATGCATGATATTTTCTCTCCTTTTCCATTTTATTTATTTATTTTCATAGGTATATTGAGATGAAATTTTGATATTACTAAGTTTTGTAGCTGGATTCGAACTCATAAGCTAGCTTTGCAGCGTGCTGCATAAAAGATTGTAGGTAGTACCATATAAAACATGGATGTGTTGTTTTTTTATTGATAAATAACATAACATTACACAGCTATAGGCTAAAGTAAAAAATAAAATGACCCAAGCAATATCATTATATCGCTCCAGGCTTAGATCCATAGCCTTGAAGTTTCAGTATATATTTAATATCTAACTTTAACCCTTTCCCTCATAGAGGAAACCATGAAAAGACCTATGCAAACAGCATAAAACCAGATCAGCCTGCGAGTAACTCGCAGGCTGATCAGGTTTTATGCTGTTCGCTGCTCCTCAGTGGTCTGGAAATGAGGATTTTGTAATTAAATTTGGTAAGGTTTAACTGTGGTTTTCTGCAGATCAGGCTTTATGTGGTACCTATTGAGTGCGTCAAAATGAGTCTATATGAGGGAAAGGGTTAAGGTCACACCCGAATGGTCACTATGAAGAATTAAAAAAAAAATATATATATATATATATAAATATATATATATATATATATATATAGTGTTGTATGCCTAGATTTGAACACCGTTTCATTTTTTTTTTATCTAAAGGTATCATTTTTAGAAAGAAAAATAAATATTACGAAAATTATTTTGCTACTGATTATTGATTATAAACAAATAATGGCATTCAGCAAACAAGCTCTGGTTGTTTCAACTAAAAATACTGAAACGTGTAATAAATTCTTACCATACCAAACCCATTTTACACACTGGTCTATTTTTTTCTTTTCTTTTTCTTATTATTATTTTTAATTTTTTATATTCAAAATACGCCCTATATCGCTTAACTCTTCATAACTGAAAGACGTATTTCAAAGTCTACCCGAATTTTCTAAGAAGTAGATCTATTTTGGTTGATCTTGCCAAATTAACGACTTTTACCAAGTGGTTTTGATTTTTTTAGTCCTTCAATATACCAGGTACCATATTTGTTATTAAATTTTTCATAATTTATCCAATAAATACCTACACAAATTACAAAAACAAATTTTTTTTTTTTTTCTAAACCTGATCCGAGAGATGGGTACATGGGTGAAAGTTTTCAGGAATTTTCCTGATTTTCATATTGCCAGATGACTTCCTATTCTATATAAAACTATATGAAAAATGCTAAAATCAAGATTTTTGTGTGTATTTTTTTTTAAACCTCCAACTTTTACCCATGCAGATATAATGACCACAAGTAGAATAGAAAAAAAAAGTTTGACAGCTACTGGGATTCGAACCCACAACCACAAAATCCAAGGCACTTGATAATATTTTTGAACTCAATTTTCCTCCCCAGATACCCTTCAGAATGCATTTCCATTACATTAGAAACAATTTTTTCTCTGGGGGAGTCCCTTAGTACTGACATCTCAATCAGATTGTGTGCCCCCCAGTAGAAAAATTCTGGATCCGGCCCTGCATTTAAATAACACTCCTAAGGACACTCTTATTCATTTTGCGGGCACATGTTATCCCTGACACAAACAATGGTCTTATAAATGTGAAGATGATAATAAAATTTATAAAATATAAATCATGAAAGTTCTATAGCTTAAATATTGATATAAATAAAAAGCCTGTTTCGATGTTAAGTTTCATTTTAAACATTTCAGCTATCTCCGACATTGATGAATATCTCAAATAGCTAATAGCATGGTTGGAAGAAAATGGCTAAGCAAAGTAGTGGATGCAATGGGATGGGACTCGGCATGCATGATAGCAATATTGCCCCCGCTTACAAAGAACAGCAAGCGGTATAATAACGTGGAGGCTGTGCCTGCCCATGAAAAAGCAGGCTCATGTTTTTTTAAACATGACTTATGATGCTGGGAAGTCTTGCTCAAAAACTATATTGATCATTCAGTACGACTGTAATGATAATTTACATATCCTGTTTAAAGGTAGATAATTTCAACATGATCTAAAACATTGACATTTTATGATACTAAAAATTTACAAAAATCTTAAAAAACATAAATATTCTAAGTTTTGGACAGTTTTGGTCACTGGGGTAACAAATGGAGACTTGTTTCACTGACATATTGCTATTTAAATAAGGCTATTGCTAACTAATGAAATAGTTTGTGATAAACAACCCATACCAGACACAACTATAGTCTTAATATAAAAAAATCCCTACCAAGTAATAGCAAGTATGCTATTTTCTATATAACATATTTCCAACGTTTTTATTCAGCATTTTATGATACTGATTCTTCTACATTTGTTGAACAAACCAACCCTATCCATCTAGCTTCAGAGCCCTGTTACCCAACCCATAACTGTTTTCCCCTGAGTTATGGAGACACATTTAGCAGACTCCACAAACAATAAATATTCAAAATTATTTACTCACTTAATTTGACAAGTGCATTCTTCTTCTGCTGCTCCTCGATATAAGCAAAGTTTACTTCCCAGCTCCTCAAGCCCTCGCACTCACTACATTTCTTGTTCCCACAAATAAACTGACCTGTAACATCACCATTATTGATATTCAGATAAAATTATTATTACACTCTTTTGTTCTTTACACAATTAATAAATGAGAATTCTCAGTAAAAATTTAGCAATACACCTATAATATAAATGTCAGACGAAGGAAGAATAATAGAACCTATCATTTGATAAAAGACTGGAAGATCCCACACCCCAGGTTGTCCAGTTTGAATCAAACATACCTCAAGGTGTGTGTTTATCAACTTAAAACCACTAGCTACTTGAAGCAATTAACACATATGCAATTCCACTTTGGTTAATTTAATGCGTTACATACTTCCATACAGCCTTGGCTATTAATGTCATGAATTTTCATATAGCCATGGTTTAAAATGCTGTGAACTTTCCCCACATCCATGGTTAATAATGTCATGAACTTCCATACAGCCATGGCTAATAATGTCAACTATGCTATGTATGTCACCATCTCTAAGGAAGTGTAACTGTGAAACATTTTGAAAGCCCCTCACAAAGCTACAATAGCAAAGGATCCTGTTTCTCAATAACTGATCATGTCTATCCAAGCATTTACCTGGAAAATATCATTAGATATAAACTAATGGCCTCTCAACCTCTCAATATTCCAATCTTCAGTTGGCCTCTTTCATCAAATACTCAAAATACTTACTATCCCTTTCCCTCATATAAACTCATTTTGACGCACTCAATAGGTACCACATAAAGCCTGATCTGCAGAAAACCACAGTTAAACCTTACCAAATTTAATTACAAAATCCTCATTTCCAGACCACTGAGGAGCAGCGAACAGCATAAAACCTGATCAGCCTGTGAGTTACTAGCAGGCTGATCTGGTTTTATGTTGTTTGCATAGGTCTTTTCAAGGTTTCCTCTATGAGGGAAAGGGCTATGCTACTGCTGCTGCTGTCTTTTCCTTCAACATACCACCTACAAATGCCAAAACAGGTTTCTTATTTAAATATTCATATCTTTAATAAGATACAACAATATTTGTTGTTTTTTTCTCCCTTTAATCAACATTTTCCTAATAAAGTGTAAACAGACGTTGATGCTGAATTTTAGCATATCATGTAGATTCGTATTTTATTCCAAATGTTATATTGACTCACCTTTACCCTCTTGAACCTCCTTCTCTATTCGCCAGCGAAGAGCTATTTTGTTCTCCTTATATCGACTAAGGTCAACTATACAGTACTCCTTGAACAACTTGTCATAATATTTCTTTGCAAGTCTTTTTGCCCTACAACAAAAAAATAAAGAGATGACAAAGAATCTGGTGTCTGAAAATAGGTATACAATCATGTGAAATTCTGTTTGTGAATATTACCATTACTTTGTTATAACTACAGTATACTGAGACCAGCATTGCATTCAGTTAAGCATTACACTCGCAACTGTTAGGCATTTAGTTCCTTGCTTGCACTCTATTTGCTACGATAAGAGATTAAGGGACTTTTAACTGGAAGTGAATGTAGGGCAGGTGGTTGCATTAAAAGTTATAATAGTGTTCAGGAACATGAAAGTTTTGTGTAAACAAATTGTTCATAAAAATCTTCTATTATGACCATAAGGCACTCGCAATATTTCAACATAATTTTGGCTATTTCATTATGTACAAGAGGATTTAAAAATGCTCGCCAATTTGCGGAGGCATACAATTTTCAATCGAAATTCTCAGTATGTTCTGTTATAAAAATTGTTAAGTTATCATCTGTAACCTTTGTTCTGTTTCTGGAGACAAAACATCTGCAATAAACAGACACCTTTCTTACATGTATCAGAAGTGAGAGGTTTAGAAAACAAGATGGCCAAGAAGGCCTTGAATCACCCACACCTGAAGTCTTCTTAAACCTGCTTAAACTGGCTATTTCTTTTTATTTTCTTTTTTTTTTTTGGGGGGGGGGGGGGTTGTAAGATAATGAAGATAATGACTAACCTTTGTTCATTGTATCAGTAACTTACCAAGTTTGTTCAGATTCATCTTCATCTGACCACAGGAACTGGTGATTTTCTCGTATCACATCCATATCTGTCTTGAACTTTGACCTTTACAGATAAATGTCAGAATATTCAGTACATTCAAAGGTTTTATACTTAACACTACACAGTAATATGTCCTCACTACTATAATACATGTTTACAATTTATTCAAAAGTACAGGTTTAAAAAAGATAGTGCTATTTCTTAAGAATCTAATAATTAACAGAATATTCAAAGAAATATTGCTTATGTACATGTATAGAACATTACTGGAACTGGTCAGAGACAATAGCAGTCTCAACTTAGAATATTTACATTTTAGTGACATAATAATGACAGAGAAATGAACTGACAGATTGATACATATGAAAAATGTAAAAAAAAATATATCAAAATAAAATAAAAATTATCTTATTCCACAATACCTTTCATAACTTTTATTTCAAATTTGGATAATAATGTTAAACTAACAGTCAACAGAAAGTTGATGACTTACGTGTCCCTTTGAAAGTCTGTCTTAGACCCACCATAGTACAGCATGTAGTTGTTGATAAGAACTTTATGCCTGTCATACTGTCTTTAGTTCAGGAATCTGGAGTTTCTTTAGTATAATATACAGGTGAAGGTTTTAAAGGGATTATACATACAGTCCAGTCGCAATGAAATGAAGTAGCACCGGACAACACTGTTACTTTGTTCCATTGCATCTTTCGTTCCATCGCATCTTTCAGTCCAACATATCTCTTATTCATAAGCACGATGCTTGCATTTCCATTGTAAAAACGTGTATAAGCTGTATCAAACTCGTTTGTATAAGTCATGTTGTTGTGCTACACTTGGCTAATTGCTCGTCATAATGGCCGTCACTCGAAAGCGACGTGTGTCACTATGGTAGGTGTGAAAAAAATGACCGATTTTGCATTCAAGCGCATCAATAATCAACTGCTAATAACTGCCACACTGCAATATCACATTATACACCCAGTCACATTATCCTGACACCGTACCAACCAGTCCTGGAACTACCCTTATATGCTGAGCGCCAAGCAAGGAAGTTATACCAGTACCATTTTTTTATGAACATGATATGTAGTGGTCAAGGATCAAACCCACATCCCCCCATTCCTGGCTATCATAATGTAAATTGCAGTTTCTGAATGGCCAAGAGAAAAAAAGGATACAGCGTTGAGACTAATGATCCTGTGCCTCATGATTCTGCCTTCCTCCCTAAAAAAAGAAAAAACATCTGAACATAAGTTTTGTAGTTGTTTTTCAACTTTTCTTTTCTATACATTTAGTAACATGTATCATCATATGACATAACTGAATGGTCATAGTTAACAGCTTTAAGGATGTAAAATGTAAGCAGTTAAACAATATGCAAATACATAATTGTTTTTTATTTACATTTAAAAACTCAGAAGAATGTCAGAGTGAAAATTACTTTCTGTCTATTTTTATTGTTGTTAAAACCGCTATAAAATTGTGTAACAAGATTGTTGTGGCTCTAATCCCCAGGAAGTGTCAGATCACTTACTTGTTATATTCATCCTCCAACTCTCTCTTATTTCCTTTGTACTTCTTCTTCTTCTCTTTCTTGGCAAGATCTTCATACTTCCTCCTTCATGGTAAAAAATACAATCATGATTATATGCGGGGAAAAAAGATGTGAAATTGATGTTAAATACAGGAATTCATTTATACAAAATATGGGATATAGTTTAAGATGTCTGCTTATCTTATTTAATAACTAAGGGTTGAAAAAAAAAAATAGTTATTGCTGTTTTAACACTTAGATGACTTTAAAAAAATCTATTATCTGATACAAAAACATAGATTTTTTGTGACCTATGCCACTGTTTGATGTAATTAATGAAAGTACTATGAACTATACCTTTTCCTTTCTGCATCACTGTCAAATTCAAACTCGGAATCATATGTCCCAGACTGGTGGGCCTGTTAAAGAAAATATACATAAGATTACACTGCACTGGTACTGATGTAAACCACTTCTAGAAGATTTATTGTAAGAAATTTATACTTGGAACTTTTTTAATTGCTGTCCATTTATAAACAAGTTCTTACAACTTCTATTAATCCCTCTGGATTGCTCCCGTGTTGGACCAGTACTTTGCACCTGTGAAGGTAATGAAAAATCCATACTCCAACAGGGATCAAACCAACAACCTTTTGGATCTGCATTCATGAACTTATGTAACAAATGTACCACAGCACCTTTAATGTTTTTGACAATACAAATTCACTTTGATTCATGATATCGCCATATACCTGATACACTGAAACAAATAAAGTTACATTTCCTTTAATAATTACAGCTTTATTCATTAAAAAAGAAGAAATAGAACTCAAATGATCAAGACTAAGATTACAAACATACAATGTCAGGAGAACCTGCAGAGGAATTTAGATAAGCTTCATTGGACAGTCAAGTATTACCCTTTCCTTTTAATTTTAATAGGGTATTTATTCAACAAACAGGATCGTAATAATTTAGAATCCTAAATAATATCAGTGTGAACGAAATTACACGGGACGATACTATGCATATGACAACGCCATATTACATCTTCTGGCTGTTTCACAAAAATACACTAAAGAACTTATACAGATGCCTTGATTATCATCCTTTTTTTAAATGGATGAATAGGTTTTTTACCAGAGGTATCGTGCGTTTGTCTGTCATTTTTCTCCTCATATGCTAATTCCTAACCTCTCAAACTCCGCCGCAGTAGTTACCTCCCCTTTAAGTTGTCGTTAAAGAAGCATAGTGTGACATAACCGGTGCGCGGAGTTTGAAAATAAGCCACATACGGGTCATCTCCCTTTAAAGTGCACAAGGGAGATCACTGTCGTTTATCTTTGAATCTACAACTGCCTGTTTCGGTCTATTGCATTTTTTATACAGAAAACTGATGGGTCTCGCTATTATATCTCAGACTACCGTAAAATCATTGTAAAGTGGACTTCAATGGACTCAGCACTTATGTTACTCACGCTCTAATATGGTGGCAAGTGACCTGTAATTTTATTAATTTAAATTATATGCGTGATCAGGCACTTGTCGACCAGAGAGTTGCAAATATATATCTATGTTATCTAAATTCAGAACTCCTTTGTAAAACCACACACAACTTATCAGTTACAAATCTTGTATACAGTGACACAAAAGAAGGACAATCACAATGGCAGGATTAGTCGGTGTCGGTTTCAGAAAAATACCGGGGTTGGGTAGAAATATACTGATACGTGAAATTAGGGCAAGATCTAACGTTAGTATCGTACAAGGGGCAACCTTTTCAGCATCAGCAAAGTGCAATATGGACATAAGCGGTGTATACCCACCTATTGCAACACCTTTCAATGCAGACGAATCTATTGCATTTGATAAACTGCAGTTAAACATTGACAAGTGGAATAATGTACCATTTAGAGGTAGGTTGTGTTTACCTGACATTATATGGAATATACGTCGTGTATTGTTTGTATATGAACATTTTGTCATGAGCTTGGTAACTAAAGAATCCAAAGAAATGTGGTCAGGGCATCTCTGTGTGCACCTGTTTAAACCTCATTGGAGAACTATACATTCATTAACAGTGTTCTTCTACATGTATGTACCATAACGTGTGATTATTTACAAGTGCAGTTTAACATTCATTTGAAATAGATCTGTTATTTTTTTTTATTTACATAAATATGTGTGAGATAATGTTTTATCCCTATCATACAACTAGGAGAAATTGTACATGCACAAACTCCTCCAAATCTGAAGCTCCCACAGTCCTAGGCCCCATATTCTCATAAATAAAAATGAGAACACAAACCAGGTCTTCATGTAACTTAATGAGTTGTACCTGTAATTATTTGTATTGATGCAGGTTATGTGGTCCTTGGCTCCAATGGAGAGAGTGTGTTCTTGACTAGCAAGGAGCGAGTTGAAATGGTCAGGCAGGTGGCACAGATGGCAGGAAAGGATAAACTGATCATTGCTGGAGCAGGATGTGATGGTAGGTTTTGAATGGGTAATATAGACACACCGTCCATAATGGTAGGTTTTGATTGGGTAATATGGACACACCCACTTAAATGTGTAGGTTTTGATTGGGTAATATGGACACACCCACCTAAAGGTAGGTTTTTATTGGATGATATAGACACACCCATCTTAATGGTAGGTTTTTATTGGATGATATAGACACACTCTCCCTAATTGGCCAGGAAACTTTTGAACATGTAATCTTTGAATGTAACTCTAACAAACAGGCTAGGAAAGAACTAGAATCTGCCATGTTCAAAATAAGCACAGATCCCATAAATAGACTCTCCTTACTCTTTCCTGAAAAGAAAAACTATGGCCTGGTCTTCCAAGCCTTAATAAAATTTCTGAAAGAAACAAAATATCTAGATAAAATATGAAATAGCATAAAAATAGGAAACAAAAGCAAGGTGACCAATGGTTACATTGGGGATCTTAAATCCCCTTGGGCATACGCAGACCCGGCCACTTGGTCACCTTATAAAATTACACCACAGTCATCAAAATAAATCACTAGGTGGCCAGTGGCTACATTGGGGATCTTAAATCCCCGTGGGCGTACGCAGACCCGGCCACTTGGTCACCTTGTAAAAATTATACCACAGTCATCAAAATAAATCACTAGGTGGCCAGTGGCTACATTGGGGATCTTAAATCCCCGTGGGCGTACGCAGACCCGGCCACTTGGTCACCTAGTAAAAATTATACCACAGTCATCAATATAAATCACTAGGTGTCCAATGTTTACATCGGGGATCTTAAATCCCCTTGGGCGTACTCAGACCCGACCATTGGTCACCTTGAGAATAACGAACACAAAAAACAAGCACATAACAAAGTGACCAATGGTTACGTTAGGGATCTTAAATCCCGTTGGGCGTACTTAGACCCAACCATTAGGTCGCTTTGCAACACCCCAAACACAAAATGGCGACCAGACACACCAGTCTGGCCACCATGAAAAAGAATAAGAACCAAACCAACAGGGCACATATTGCCCTTGGTGCCTGAAACAAAATAGAATTCTCTAACAACAATTTCATAACTGGCACTAGTCCTTTCACTCAGGCAAAATCTGGATTAGCCAGATATCCCCTGAGAGAAAATATATATTTAGAATGGATGATTGCACACATTGAATCTGTGCATATGAGCTGAAAGAGAGAATGTATGAATAAAGCTGACTAACCATGTAATATGTCCATTAACAAACATTGTAAACATTCAACCCAAACATTGTACCTATATCCTACAGACCTAGAATGTCAATACATTTAATTATTAAACAAAAATTGAATTAAAAAACAAAGGACTAGATTCTTTCGTTTCGGCTAGACTAAAGTTTTTTAAACAAGTACAAATTAAATGGCATTAAACACCCTCCCGGAACATAAGTTAGGATTATCTTAAGTTATACCAGGGAGAGTTTAATATAACATATGACATTCTAGGTTTTTTGCTCTTACATGAATAAATACTATGTATAAAAAAAAAAAAAAAAAAAAAAAATTAAATATTAGTTTATATATATTTCTATCCATATGTGTCTGTTAATCTGTTTTCCCCTTCCCCGTTGTCCGTTATTATCTATCCTATACAAATAGAACGAGTAGGATTCCCACAGAAGGTCAGGGGTGGGTGCTTGTCTAAACCACAAATTACACAAATCTCCACTAAATACCACTATAAATTTTCTTCGAAATTACAAATTTACTTCAGGCCATCCAAGATCATTTCTTGCCAAAATTTCGGTCTTAGACAAGTTTCCTCCTATGTTGCTCTCCTTGGCGGTGGGGGTGTGGGTGCCTTTGTCGGGGTGTGTGGTCTTTTGCGTACATTTGCTTGCATATCCCGGATGCCAACATTAAGCAGTAATAACAAAAATAGGCAAATTCTCTATGAGATGATAGGTTAGAAGGTCCAAATTGACCATTTTCAGATCTCATAGAAAAACTAATACTTAAATTTCAAAAATACACTCTTTTATGAAATACTTTAGCCATCTTAAATTAAGTTGGCCTTGGCAAAATTTGACCCTTTGGCAAAAGATAAACAAAATGATATCTTTTAGGGGTGAGGGTCACACCCCGGGGTCTGCGCATGGTGTGGATTATTCTGCAGTCGGACCCTCATTAAACCTCAATACATACATACACTCTCCCTAATGGTAGGTTTTGTTTGGGTAATTTAGACACCCAATTGGTTTTGATTGGCTTATATAGACACAACCACCTAAATGGTAATTTTTTTTATTGGAATGATATAAACACACTCACCTAAATGGTAAGTTTTGATTAGGTAATTTAGACACACCCATCCCTATCATAGCTTTTGATGGGGTGAAATAGATACACCATGCTTAATGGTAAGAGTTTTATTTGGTAATTTAGAGTAAGACACACCTATTCTTAAGGTTGATTTTGATTAGGTTTTAGACATACTAATCCTTGTTTTGGGGCTTTGATTGGATAATTTAGACAGATTTTGATCAGATTTGTATAAAAGCATCCTTACATGATTAATGTATTACATATTATATTAAATATTAATAAAATAAATACATGATTTAAACAATCTTAAACATGAACAATTCTTCTAATTGAACATTATATTTTGGTGATAAAGTTTAACACATTTTTGTTCTGTTTGAATGATTAATGCATATATCTCTCTCTGACAGTAGATCTAGAGAGGGGGACATTGAATGGTCCCATTTCATGCACTATGTACTTATCAGTGTCCCTGGCATTTTGCACTGGAATACTCATTTTAGCCTCTTTATCCCTCTAACATTTATGTTTGAATTCACATGCTGATTGTTAAACAATGATGGTGTTTATCAACACATCATTAGAAAAAAAAATACATTTACATAAATTTGTTGTATTACCATGAAGTGTTGATTAACCGGTACATCACTGGTACTTGGTTTCAGTCAAAAATATATATGATACTACATATTTTATTCTTCAGAAGAAAAAAGGAAAAGCTCACATTATTGTGTTATGCGTCCCATGTGTTAACTTCAGCAACTCGTGAAACAATCCAGGCGTGTGAAGACATGGCAGCTGCAGGAGCCAATGCTGTTCTGGTGTACACACCTTTCTACTACAAAGGCTTGATGACCAATGAAGTCCTAGTAAATCACTTTACAAAGGTAATGAAGTATAGACAGTATGGTATCTGGTAGCTTTCTGGCAGTTATAACCCCTTTGTTGCCCTCCCCCGAGTCCTGCTCAGGAGGGCTCAGGGTAACAAGTGCATGGTATATGTTATATTCCAAACATTGCTCAAGTTTATTATATAGTTAATAGTCTAAGGTATGTGACTTTTATTAGTGTAAAGTAATTATGTTCTGTTAACTTGCTTACATTTTATTTGCATTCATATGATCAAACTGACCAAAAAAATGGTTTTATTTAGTATACAGTGGTCTAAACATTCACCAGGTTCCAGTGTATAACAACATCAAGTACACGGCAGTGAAGTGGTTAAAACAGGAATATTAACTATTTGGATTTTTTTTCAGGAGGATCTGTGATTTTTATTATATATATATGAATTGATAGAATGGTTAAAATTTCTCAATAAGTTTATAATTAGAAAATTCTGATTTAATGCTGCAAAGTCAATGATTTCAGGGTATGAACAATATATAACTGAAATAATCTAGTGATATGGGTTTGATGGAACTAACTATGGACTTATGAATGTTACAATTTTTCTACATGCACAGTCTCTCACTTCTGTGTAGTCTGGTTCTGGCCGCTTGGATATTCCGTGTTAGGAAGCCTTTCAGCTGGCTTGCAGTTGGTCCATGTTTCCTCCTTGGTACCTATCTTTATTATGGGTCTTCCTCCACATGTAATGAGGTAGATGTTGCCATATCACTGGGATAAGATCATGGTGACATTCAACTCCTAAACTGCAGAACTGTTTAATTATTACTGAACATGTAAGTATTGAAATACATGCATATTTACCTTCATTTATGCACTGTAGACCATCAGCAATGGTAGTGTTTAAGTATTTAAGGTTTTTTCCCCAATTAAATGAGAGAGAGAGAGAGAGAGAGGGGAAATAGAGAGAGAGATAATCTTTCAAACAAAACCACATTTTTACATTATTTTATGCTACATGAAAACTTCGTTACTCCAGGTAGCAGACGCGAGCCCAGTGCCAGTGATCCTGTACAATGTCCCAGGCAACACCGGGCTGGACTTGGCAGCTGAGGTGGTCATCCAGCTCTCGCAACATCCTAACATTGTCGGGGTCAAGGACAGCGGTGGAGATGTAGGTCAAACAGGGTCTAGGTCAAATAGGGTCTAGATTAGGTGGTGATGTAGGTCAAAAGGGTCTAATTATGTGAAGATGTAGGTCAAACAGGGTCTAGGTCAAATAGGGTCTAGATTAGGTGGGAGTAGGTCAAACAGGTCAAATAGGGTCTAGATTAGGTGGTGATGTAGGTCAAACAGGGTCTAGGTCAAATAGGGTCTAGATTATGTGGAGATGTAGGTCAAACAGGGTCTAGGTCAAATAGGGTCTAGATTAGGTGGAGATGTAGGTCAAACAGGGTCTAGATTAGGTGGTGATGTAGGTCAAATAGGGTCTAGATTAGGTGGTGATGTAGGTCAAATAGGGTCTAGATTAGGTGGAGATGTAGGTCAAATAGGGTCTAGATTAGGTGGCTGATAGGTGAGTGAGTCTAATAGTG
>CM037784.1:44450241-44465066 GCA_021229015.1 Solen grandis | reverse complement strand
AACACGGGGTGTCAATGCGGTACATGCAGAATTTGCGACCCTTTCTCCATAGTAAAACAATGTGTGTGAAGTTAGCCAATTAAGTCCATTTAGCCTATATAGTACATAGGCTACACTTTTTAGCCTATTTAGACTAGCCCATTTAGCCTATATAGTACATAGGCTACACTTTTTAGCCTATTTAGACTAGCCCATTTAGCCTATATAGTACATAGGCTACACTTTTTAGCCTATTTAGACTAGCCCATTTAGCCTATATAGTACATAGGCTACACTTTTTAGCCTATTTAGACTAGCCCATTTAGCCTATATAGTACATTGGCTTCACTTTTTAGCCTATTTAGACTAGCCCATTTAGCCTATAAAGTACATAGGCTACACTTTTTAGCCTATTTAGACTAGCCCATTTAGCCTATATAGTACATAGGCTACACATTTTAGCCTATTTAGACTAGCCCATTTAGCCTATATAGTACATAGGCTACACTTTTTAGCCTATTAAGACTAGCCCATTTAGCCTAGATATAGTACATAGGCTACATTTTTTAGCCTATTTAGACTAGCCCATTTAGCCTATATAGTACATAGGCTACACTTTTTAGCCTATTTAAACTATGTAGTAAATAGATTACAACATTCAGCCAGTTTTTCCTATTTAGCCTATTTTACTTAAAGGGGCTATGGTACTAATACCATTCAGCCTATGTAGTACATAAGCTACAACTTTTTGCCTTTGTAGGACATAGGCTACAATATTTATCATATTTATGCTATTTTGCATATATAGTAAACAGGCTTCAGTTTTTATCCTTTTTAGCCGATTTAGCCTTTTTAGTAAATAGGCTACAATTTTTATCCTTTTTAGCCTACGTAGGACATAGGTTACAATTTTTAGCCTATTTAGCATATGCATTGAATAGGCTACAACTTCCCAAAATTAGCCTATTTCACCATGTAGTATAAAGGCTACAAGGTTTGAAATAGCCTATGTAAGACATAGACTACTTTATATCCTATTTAGCCTACTAAGCCTTTGTAATACATAGGTTACAATATTTAGCCTATTTATGTTGATAAAATTAAGGCTTGCATTGTTTTAGCTCACCTGAGCACAACGTGATCACTCTATGTCCTCCTTCGTCTTCCGTCGTGCGTCGTGTGTAGTCAACATTTTGCTTTAAACGACATCTCCTCTGAAACCGCTGGACAGAATTTGATTAAACTTGGCAGGGATGCTCCTTGGGTGAACCATCATAAACTTTTCTAAAATAAACTTGATCCATTCAGAACTCTGGTTGCCATGGCAACGGAAAGAAAAAAATGAAAACTTGAAAAATCATCTCCTTCAATACTACTAGCCAGATTTCAAAATGTTTTGGTACAGATGTTCCTTGGGTAAGTATCTACCCAGAAGCTAAAATTATACCGTTCCTAAAAAAAATATGGCCGCCAGGGGTGGGGCTAATTTGCCTTATATATTCATAGTGGAAAACTTTAAACGACATATTCTTTGAAACCGCTGGACAGAATTTGATTAAGCTTGGCAGGGATGATCCTTGGATGAACCTCCATAAAAGTTGTTAAAATAAACTTGATCCATGTAGAGCTCTGGTTGCCGTGGCAACGGAAAAAAATCATCTCCTTCAAAACTACTGGCCAGATTTCAAATGTTTGGTACAGATGTTCCTTGGGTAACTATCTACCAAGATGCTAAACTTATTCCGATCCGTAAAAAAATATGGCCGCCAGGGGCGGGGCTAATTTGCCTTATATGTACATAGTGAAAACTTTAAATGACATCTCCTCTGATACTGCGGGACAGAGTTTGATTAAACTTGGCAGGGATGATCCTTGGGTGAACCTTCACAAAAGTTGCTAAAATAAACTTGATCCATATAGAACTCTGGTTGCCATGGCAACAGAAAGAAAAAATATGAAAACAACAACAACAACAACAACAAAACATTCCCTTCAAAACTACTTACTTGATTTCAAAATATTTTGGTACAGATGTTCCTTGGGTAACTCTCTACCATGATTGCTAAAATCATTCTGATCCTTAGAAAGAACATGGCTGCCAGGGGCAGGGCTAATTTGCCATTATATAGTGAAAACTTGAAGAGACTTCTTCTCCAAAACTACTGCCAGATTTTAAATGTTTGGCACAGATGTTCTATGGCTACCAAGATTGCTCCTTTAGAACAGTGGTTAATCTTTGCTATCTGCCAAATGCAACATGTCCGAAATGTTGCGAAATGTTACGAGAACAATGAGGTGTTCTTTTTACGCGAAAATTCAGGGCACAGTCTATTCTTTGGTTTCACAGTCCATTTTTTATGTCCCTCACAAAAGAAAAAAAACAACAAAACTACATGAGTTTCATTTGCAAAGAAATATTACACATTCACGAATCGTTAAGGAATATGATGTTCGCCAAAAATTAAAAGCAGCAGTTTCCTAACAATCATTAACATTTCTAAAAATGCAAAAAATTGTCGTTAGCCAAATGAACAAAAAGTTACACTGTGACGTAAAAGGAAATTATGCAGTTGATTGAGAGGTTTATAGCTGGGAAATTTTATCAAAGCTGATATCAGAAATATTCCAATTGCCCATCTATGTGAATTAGGAATCTAAATTTATACATTTTATCAGGTGTCACTTATAGCATGGATATCAGTTTTTGTGCACCGAGCGGTAGTATTGGTTCGAACAGAATTAATGCATAGTTTTCTTGAAGAAAGTACATGTAGATAAATCTATGAAGCTTATTCTTGCCGATGAGACAATTATAGACTGCGCAAAATTGAGGAGTGCAAAGAACAAAGGGGCGTACTCCAATCGAATCTGCTCAATTATGCGACCTACCAGTCTAGAATCGTCTAGCAAAATGTATTCCTGGTAGCCTTTAACACAGTCCAAATTTCCCAGCGTTCAAAGCTTGATCCCGGCACAATCTGAAGTGCGCGAAGTTTGATTGCCGCCCTGGGCCGGCGATAAATATTTAGGAGTCGATCATTCACAGCAGGGCGTGTCTTCATTTTTAGAAAGGGCGCGGATTCGACTATTAGTAGCAATTACATGTATGTAATAATGTATCTGTGATGCAGTTGGTAGAGCCAAATATCTCTTTTTTAGCTCACCTGAGCACGTTGTGCTCATGGTAAGCTTTTGTGATCGCCTTTTGTCCGGCGTCCGTCGTCCGTCCGTCCGTCCGTGCGTGCGTCTTGCGCCAACTTTTCCTTTAAACAACTTCTCCTCCTAAACCACTGGATGGATTTTGACCAAACTTCACAGGAATCACCCTTATCATGACCTCTATCAAAGTTGTTCAAATTATTTTGATTGGGTGAATAAGTAGGTCACAGGAGCTAAAAATAGATTTTTAAAATGCAATCCTCCTGCAAAACTGTAAGGCCTAGAGCTTTAATAATTGGTATGTAGAATTGTCTTATGAACATCTACAAAAGTTGTTCAGATCATGACCCTGGGGTCAAAATTGGCCTCGCCCCAGGGGTCATTTTATTTTTCATAGGTTTATATAGTGAAAAACTTTAAAAATATTCTTCTATGATACAATAAGGCCTAGAGCTAAGATATTTGGCGTGTAGCATTGTCTAGTGAATCTCTACAAAAGTTGTTCAAATTATGACCCTGGGGTTAGAATTGACCCCGCACCAGGGGTTACTTTTTTTACATAGAGTTATATAGGAAAATCTTAAAAATCTTCTTTTATGAATCCATAAAGCCTAGAGCTTAGATAATTAGCTCACCTGAGCACAACGTGCTCATGGTGAGCTTTTATGATTGCCTTTTGTCCGGCGTCTGTCGTCCGTCCATCTGTCCGTGCGTGCGTCTTGCGTCAACTTTTTCCATTAAACAACATCTCCTCCTAATCCGCGGAAGGGATTTTGACAAAATTTCACAGGAATCATCCTTATGATGTCCTCTAACAAAATTGTACAAATTATTATGATTGGTTGAAAAAGTAGGTCACAGGAGCTAAAAATAGATTTTAAAATGCAATCTTAGAAAATCTTCTCCTGCAAAACTGTAAGGCCTACAGCGTGTAGAATTGTCTTATAAACCTTTACAAAAATTGTTCAAATCATGGCCCTAGGGTCAAAATTTGCTCTGCCCCTGGGGTCACTTTATTTTACATAGGCTTATATAGGGAAAACCTAGCAAAATCTTCTCATCAGAAACCACATGGCTTGGTGTTAAGATATTGGGTATGTAGTATTGTCTGGTGGATCTCTACTTAAGTTGTTTAAATCATGGCCCTTGGGTGAAATACGACTTGAATTATATATTTAAATACCAGGTATATTTACGAGAACATACTACGCAAATCTTGTATTTTCTTCTTTGTGCACACAGTTAATTTGTATCGTAATTTTACCATACAGGAGATAATGGCTACCTCGGACCTCTCCCTAAGGATGTTGTCGGAAGAGACATTTGACTACAAATGTACAGCTTTGTGTCCTAAGAAAGATCTTGCAATAGAGGCTGTCGGGGCTTGTCTTGACTGTAAAAAATATTTTTGCACGTCTTGCTTGGAGGTCCATGACAATATGTTCGACGATCATAATACCATGGAACCGTCAGTCATGTTTTCCTCTATGCCGAAAACATTTATGGCAGGACAATGTAAGAAACACGCTGGAAAGACGATCGATGTTTGGTGCGTTCAACATAATACGGTTGGCTGCGTAACCTGCGCATTCTTCGAACACAGGTAAATGTATATATTTGTTGTTGTTTTCATTTTCTCGTCAAGATTATCTGAATAGTTTAAATGAATACTCTTGAATCTATTTTATCAAAATCTATCAGAAACTTATAAACCACTCTTGAAGTCGTATTTTGCTCCGTTATCCATGTGCACGCACAAAATCTCAAATTATATTGAAATTTGTAAGCTAGCATGTACGGACGTTTGTCATTTGGGAATAACAAAAGTTCCATGCAGAATATTATATGTTGTTGCAACAAGAATAATTTTATTCTAAAATTTTCTAAAATCTTCTTCCCTGAAACCAATTGATCAGAATTAAATTTATTCGATACAAATGATTTACATATGGCCCCAGTGAGAATTATTAAATCAAAGAATGGTTGCCTATTTTTCTTATTCAAAGGAAATAACTCTAGTATCAGTGCAAACATATTGGCATGAGTTGTCTCTCTTGGTTTGTGGGTATCAGTGATAATGAAAATTGTTATTCTGTGTTTCTAGCTCAGGGTTTTTAGCTCAACTGAGCACATGTGCTCAGGATGAGCTATTAGAATCGATGAATGTCCGTCGTCCGTCCGTCCATCGTCCACAGTTTATTTGTTTGCACTTTAGCATCTTCATTTCTTAAGCAATCGTTTTCAAACTTTATGACAATGTCTATTACCATAACCTCTCGACAAAGTTCGATAAAAGATGATATCGGCTGATTAGGTCAGGAGTTATACTCCTTTTAATATAAAAAAGATATCAATTTGTTTTTGCTCTAGCATCTTCTTTTCTTAAGCAGTCATTTTCAAACTTTATGACAATGTTCATAGTTATAATCTCTTGACCAAGTTTGATTATGGCTGATATAGGCCAATTAGGTCAGGAGTTATGGCCCTTTAATTAATAAAAATGCAAGATTTCACCGTATACACTCTAGCATCTTCATTTCTTTAGCAATCATTTTGAAGTTTCGTGACAATGATTATAGCCATAATCTGTCAGTCAAGTTCGACTTCAAATTTTGACCACAGGTACTGTTTGGATTGTGGAATTGAAATTATCTAGTTGATTATGTATTCAATACAACTATGCTATGATACAGTAACTTGTACAGGCAATGAATGCGGTTTTTCTCAGGTGGGCGTCTTCAGGACCATCTTGGCCCTCTCGTTTTTATTTTACGCAAATGAGCGCCTTATAAAATTTCATATTAAGAGCTTCATTTATGCTAATCTTTTAAATAAAACTCCCGGGGATGTCAAATAGTTTTCTTCTATTATTTAACTGATCTGTTAATAAATGAGGGGCCAGTTTTCTTTTATATTCTTAAATCTAGCGGATGTAAAGTGTAATCTGGTTTAATCGTATTTTTTTTTCTTTGATTTCTTGGAATCCTTATCTGTGATTATACGCTTGTATCGTGGATACATAAATTTATGGACCTTTATTAAAGAAACCATCAATGCTTTACTGAAGGAAATTATTTTGGTAGTTAATTTTCAGGGGAACTATTGCTAACAGTTTAAATGAAAGTTACTGTCAGGAAAAATAACACTTTTACATAATCTAACCTTTTTCATACCAATCACACACTTTTTCTTTAAAAAAAATGAAACGTGTTTTATCCAGGTCATGTGAAAAGGTCAAGGACATTCAAATTGATATCAAAGAAATATTTAAACAAGAAGAATTTGATTCGATGAAGACTGAACTGAACAGCAAACGTGAGCACCTAAAAGAAAGACAGCGTTTTATAAATGAAGAAAAAGAAAATCTTCTGGTTGAGAAGAACAAACAACTTTCTAAGATAGAAGAGTTTGTGCGGTACCTTATATCAATGATAGAGGATTTAGAAAAGAAAGCCAAAGATGAAATATTATCTAATTTTAAAGAAATTGAAGATGACATACAGAGAGTAGCTGACGATTGCAAACACCATGAAGCAAACATCAGACAATGTATGAAACAGTTTGAGTCATGTATCGGTAATGAACCTCAGATGTTCATCACCATGAAGAACGCACAACAGACCATCGGCCTTACTGAAAGGACTTGTCTGGATCCAGTAAGTGGAGACTTCAAGCAGGACTCCAGCATTGAACAGTATGTAAGTGGTCTCAATTCTATGGGAACCAGCAGCAAAGTCATACGAAAATATCGGTCAGTAAACAAACATGAGATCAAGGTTACGATGAGTGACAAATCTGAAGAATTTTATATACTAGAATGTTCATGTCTCCTACCTGACGGATCTGTTGTTGTAACAGAAAGTAATAACGAGAAACTGAAACATGTGGACATCTCCTCTTCTTCCGTAATAGACTCCTGCACTGTACCCGGTGAACCATACGGTGTATGTTGTGTTAGTCAACAGGAGTTAGCCGTGGCTCTGTGGAACGGGAAAATACAGTTTATAAATCTGGGGACGAGAATGGCCTTGTCTAGAACAATAGATGTAGATCATATCTGTTATGGGATAGCTTACCACAACAGTGAACTGTTTGTTTCTGATAACAATAAAACTATACATGTATACAACATGCAGGGGTCTCTCCTGAGAAAACTGACCAACATTACAACATCATTGTGTAAATACCTGGCCGTCAGTAGGGATGGTGAGAAATTATTTAGTACATGTACTGAGGATGGATTGGTGTGTACAGACCGACAGGGCAGCCTTATATATACTTACAAAGATGAGATCAACTATTGTCACGGCGTTTGTCTTGACAACAAATCCAGTCTGTTTGTCTGTGGGTACAGCTCAAACAACGTGGTACAGGTGTCCGAAAGCGGGGAGGTGGTTGGGGAGATCGTGAACAGCTCGGACGGTGTAGGCTCCCCACACTCACTGTGTTTTGATCCGATTCGACAGAGGCTTGTCGTAACACAAAAATCAAGAACTATCCTTGTGTTTGAACTGTCATACTAATATTTTTTATTTGAACACAAACACACACACACGCGCGAAACGAAGGAATTATATTCATTAAACTTCATAGATAGAGGAGGATTTTAGTAGCACAACAATCAAAGACATTTTAAATGATAGACAAATAGCTCTGTTGAACCGTAAATTTCACCAAAACGAATTTGTCACACGTGTGAAGAATTCGTACGAGTTTAGCACATGTGTGTGACAAATTCGTACGAATTCTTCACACATTGGGGTGTGAAATTTAAAACTTCATATTATTATTTGTCTGGCTGAATATATATGTATATATAGCTTGGATATTTGGTGTGTAGCATCATATGGACTTCTACCACGAATCTTCATACTTATTTTACATAGAGTTTTTAAAATACTTTATAGGAAAACCTTTAAATATTCTTCTTGTCAAAACATAAGACCTGTAGCTTAGATATTTGGTTTGTAATATCATCTTATGAACATAATACCAAGATTGTTCAAATTATGACCCGGGAGTAAATTACCTCTGCCCAAGGGGTCACTTATTTCACATAGAATTATATGGGAAACCTTCAAAAATCTTCTTGTCCTTGAGCTTAGATATTTGGTGAGAAGCATTGCCTGGTGGACCTCAGCAAAAGTTTCTAAGATAATGTAGATCCAATATGAAATTAGGCCACTAGTTAGCCCCCTACCGGTTTAACCGGATGGGACTATAGGTTTGCCCTCCGTCCGTCTCTCCTTCTAGTCTGTCCGTCCGTACGTCTGTCTGTCCGCCCGTCAGTCCTTCCGTACACAAAAACTGGATCCCGTGATATCACAAAAAATACTGAATATATTTTTATGAAACCTGGCATATAGATGGATGGCAGTAAGGTAGATTATACACGTCTTTTTTCTTCATATGTTGAAAAACCTGGTTGCTATGACAACTAATAGACATATATAGCAATATTTGTGATAACTCAAATAGTACTGAACATATTTTTTATGAAACTTGGGCAGTGGTCCTACTATCGGTGTTAACCTGTGGATTTCAGCATCGGTTATGGCATTATAACCGGTAAAGGACTTTTGTATTGCTTGCAAATACTTTGATAATTGATTGTATTTATATGTTTTTCTTGGGACTCCGAACCGACACCTGGACCTTCTTGGGACTCCGAACCAGAACCAGTTCAGAGCCCGGCACCTGGACATTCCTGGGACTCTGAACCAGAACAAGCCCAGAGTCTCGGAACAACATTGCACAATATTGAATCTCTTCGCACACAGCGAGCTTCACTTATCAAAATTAGACAAACTAGAAAAATGAAGAATACACGTTTTTCATTTATGCTTTTACCACATCTTGTCCAAGAAATGATCGTATTCAAGATTATAAATCAAAATCCAGCAATGAGGTTTGTATTAGAGAAGGTAAATCAACACTTTGTAGACCTTATTAAAAATATGAAAATTCAAAGACCGAAATTACACATGTCTCCTGCTATATTGAACAATGTTCCCAATCCAGTTAGTGTCCGTTATTTTCTTATTCATCTTGGCAGGAACAGTGGTGTGATCCAAGAAATTAAAAATGTTATAAGACAACCAAACTGGGCAAATGCTTGGTTAAGACTAAGAGTATCTGGAATCTCCTGGTATGACATTGTGGACGTTTATTTTTCAAGAATTTGAATTTGTACCCATACGTTCAGTTTCTTTATTTGTGTGTTACGGTTTTCAGCATAATTAAAAAATATGACAAAAATTATACATATCTTCTGCTATATTGATCAATGTTCCCAATCAAGTTAGTGTCCGTTATTTTCTTATTTACCTTGGCAGGAACAGTGGTGTGATTCAAGAAATACCCATATGTTCAGTTTCTTTATTTGTGTGTTACGGTTTTCAGCATAATTAAAAAATTGTATCACCTCAATTTTGGTGTGTGGTTTTACTTATACCCCATGACGCCGTTTGACTAGTATAGCAATGGAACTTGAACGTATCTAGATGGTCATCATAAAATTTTGTCATCATTAAATGTATTTATGCAAGACACCGGGTTAGTTACCCATTCAAGATTTTACAGGATCCCATAACCTTAATTGGTCCTGGTCAATAACGTGTATTATCCAGCAGGGAACGAACTCTTGTCCTCCCATTGTTGTGTGGCTGGCGATGTAGCCACACGGTCTTGGGCCGATTAACTTTTCAATCAAAATTTGTATGCTGAAAAAATATTTATGTCTTAAACAAAACTATAAAGAGAGGGAGAGAGAGAGAGAGTAACTACGGAAGCCGAATGGTAATAAAAGTCATAGGTAATAATAATATTTTACGTATAATTTTATTTATTGTACGTATATATATATATTAATAAAGAGTTGATATTTTGTTATATCGAGAAACTGATCGCGTAAAGTCGAGATTATTCTCGTAAAAAAGTACAAAATTGTTCATTTGAAGATAAAGTAACTCGATATAACGACATTAACTCGTTATTACATGTAACAGTTTGGTATAAAGTATGAAAAAGGATATCGTTTTTACGAAATAACTATCATTTACAGAGTTTTCTAAAGATGGGACAGATAAAGTGCTGCCACACTGCAGTATCACGCCGTAGACATGTAGCATGATACCATACCCAGTCACATTATCCTGACACCAGGCCAACCAGACGCGCAACTTCCACTATACTTCCCATTTAGCGCCCAAGCAAGGGAGCTATAACACTACAATATTAAGGACTTTCATATTTATGTCGCGACCGGGGATCGAACCCACGACCTCCCGCACCCGAGGCGGACGCTCTTACCACGTAAACACCGGGGCCGGTGTATAATGAATAATGGTTCTAATAGGTAGACTAAAAACAATATGTCCAGAGATGAAGTCTTGCTGAAATGTGTGAAATTTTCGTTTGGATAATTTTTAACAAATGTTTTTTTTTAAATTTTTTTGACGTGTGAAGGATTCGTTTCTGCCTTCATGGGGGTCAAAGGTTGTGTACGAAAATTTCACATATTTGTGAAGAATTCGTACGGATTTGTCACACACATGTGCCAAACTCGTACGAATTCTTCACACGTGTGACAAATTCGTTTTGGTGAAATTTACGGTTCAACATAGCTCTCACACCAGAACATTCTAAAAACAAGAGGAGCATGGAGGCCTTAGAATCGCTCACCCGAGAACCAAGTGGCAGGAAAAGAAATAGCAAATATGGAAAATGGGCTCTGCCCCGTCAGCCGTATTTTTCGACGTATCCAAATGATTTTAACAGTCATGATAGAGAGTGACCCAATGAACATCTGCGCTAACAAACTTTAAAATCCAGCCAGTACTTTTGGACAAGAAGATTTTTCAAATTTGTGATATATACATTATAAGGAAAACGGACTCTGCCATGTTTTTCGACGGATCTAATTACTTTTTACGATCTTAGAAGCGAGTCACCCAAAAAACATCTGTGCCAAAAACATTGGAATCCAATGAGTACTTTTGGACAAGAAGATTTTTCAAATTTGTGCTTTATACAGATAAGGAATATGGGCTCAACCCCCTATTATAAACCATGTTTTACGACCGATCAATATAATTTATACAATGTATATTCAAATTTATGTCAAAAGAAATTTCACTGGTGACTTAATGTAAAAAGATGTGAATATGACATTATTCACCAGGTACTTCTTTTAATTTTTATGTACACTGTATAGAGGTATGTATGATTCGAAAACGCTAGCTACTTCGTTCATCCTTGCTGTTTTATTTTTATACAAAATTGCTTAAAATGCCCGATATGTGACTTTTCAAATTCGAATCCTGGACCACTTGGGTCTTTAAAATATAGGGCGATCTTAATCGACGAAGCAAGGGAAAAAATGAGAAAAATAGAATATGGTCCAATAGATAATTAAAACAATAATATCTCCTGTTTTTGGCAACTCAATATTCCATGCTTTTATGCCATTTTTTTTCTTATTGTATTTCTGGCAGTTATTGTTGTATGATAAGTATTGGGAAAGTTTGTGTGTATTAGAAAACTGCCGCAATTTTTATACTTAGATGTGGTTTTTCATAATATATTATCTATTGTTTGTACTCATTTTGTAGTACGCATTTATATTAAGACATTACATAAAAAGGGACTTTTTTCAAATAAGCATGTGTTGGGATGATAGGTCATATAATACTTCTTTTATATATAAATATAATGAAGCGCCAATGTACAACGCGTAACATATAAAAACTATACATATAGATTATATATACTATGCCTAGGGGAATACACAATCCAATAGTACACACAAAGTATGTGTGCTTTTAATCCAGAAATTAAGAAACCCGGTCAGGGGAAGGTGACCCCGATAACAGGGTAGGAGTTAGGTTACATTCCTGCTGCGGCACCGATAAAAAAAAAAATATTCCACTGTCCAGATCACGGTGAGTTCGCATGATACAAAGAAACAAACAATACGAGCTGGCCATTTTTGGGAAGCGATTCTAAGAACTACAGACCAAGTCGCTGAACCCATTAGCCTAATTCATTGCCGCGGTGCGGATGGTCAGTATAAATACGAAGGCGAAAATGCTTCAGTACAGAACAAATGAAGAAAATGTTCGTCTTCTAGGTAAGCTTAACTAATTTATTTATTGCCGCACTTTCTAAATTAACTTTTGGTTTAATTTTATTTATGTTAGCTTACCTTTAACCGACTGGTTATATTGCGATTATTTGTAGGAATATTTAAGATTATTCAAAAGGGGTAGACTTGTTGTCTCTTATTGCTAATTAAGATTGTGTGTTTTTTTGTTTTTTTTTGTGTTTTTTTTTGCAGGGAAATATTGTTATTGATTTTATTCATGTTAAAAAGTGGTAATGATCTTAAAATGTTATTTCACATACTTAAATGCAAATTTAGATATTATTCTTAGTGTGTAATGTTTTGCCGTGTGTGTGTTTATTATAGATTGTTTTGAATAATTATATCAATAAAAGACAGAACAACTGAAAATTTTCGTCTTCTAGATTAATCCCTGAAATCGATAGCTGTCCTCTAATTCCCCGGACTACCTCGCGACATTATCATGAATTATGTAGAGTCCATGGTGCTAAAGTAGTCTTTCTGACTATAAAATTTATTTTCGATTTGAAAAAAAGAACATTTGAACAGATTTACCAATTTGTTGGACATTTTTACTCGTCATGTTGGTTATAAAGTGTAACATATTTAGGATAGTATCGCCCTTTTTACCCTGC
The DNA here is from genome assembly GCA_021229015.1 of Solen grandis. Lineage (NCBI taxonomy): Eukaryota > Metazoa > Mollusca > Bivalvia > Adapedonta > Solenidae > Solen > Solen grandis. The sequence continues at coordinate 44,452,169 of CM037784.1, read as the reverse complement.
TAATGGGGCTGGGTAAAAAATAATAACACGGAAAACAACACGTGTCTTACCCGGGTGTTATCAAGTTGTCACTCGGGTTACCCTGAGTTGGCCCGAGTGAAATTTCCGAATGTGCTCTTTTGTGATAAAATTCTGAGAGCAAGTGTACAAGGGAGGTCACTTTGGAAGACTTTGAGTAGTCCAAAATAACAAAGTTCCATCCCCTAGCAGACATCACGACCAACTGAAAATCCACTCTTTTTCGATGATATAGGATTTCATCAATTCTGCGTGAAATTCACTGTGAATATGAAGTAAATAAGCACATTTATTCTATGACTCATGGTCCTGAATATCTGGTGTTTATATTGAATGAAAACTTTAAAAATTGGTTATTACTTGGTAGCATATTCATGTATGTTTGTACAAAAATGTTCCTGTATATTTTGAGCGTTTCGATAATACATGTATCTGATTAACTGGATTGATAAATATTTAATGATAAGCAATTAACTGGATTGATAAATATTTAATGATAAGCATGACTATATTTGATAATGTTTATTTCTTATTTAGTTTTTATACGCCCATCTTAAGATGGGGCGTATTATGTGAACACTCACGGCGGGCGTGCGTGCGGGCGGGCGTGGAACATTTGTTGTCCGGGCTCTAACTTCAATACCGTTTGCCCAATCCTTTTCAAACTTTCCACACATGTGCATGGCCATAATATCGCGGATGAGTTCGATATCCAGCATTATCGCGTGAATGACTTAGAAGTAATAAAATTGAAAAAAATTGCAAATCCTTTTTATACTTTCACACATGTGCATGGCCATAATATCGCGGATGAGTTCAATATCCAGCATTGTCGCGTGAATGACTTAGAAGTTATGGCCCTTGACATACACAAAATACTTGAAATTGTGATTGTCTGGGCTCTAACTTCAATACCGTTAGACCAATCCTTTTCAAACTTTCAACATGATTGTTTTAATAAGTAACATTCATTAACTAATGGGATTTAGGAGACAATAGCTTGTTTCTCTGAGCTATTTCTGAGAGTCCCCATACTGTGATGGGCGTATTTTGTGGCAGTCCTGACCCTTGTTCACAGATATAATACCCACAGTTCAAATAATCTATATATCTTCTCCTCCAAAGGGTGCATGGTTCACAGGCTTCCAGATGTTTCGTCATGGATCTTGTTCGCACTGATTAGACTTGATGCATGTCGGGGGGGGGGGGGGGGGGGGTCGAGAGGGTTAAGTCGCTGACTTTCACACTCACTTTGCCCTTCACCGCGTGAGTTCGAATCCCAGCAGGGCCATTCGGATTTTCATGTGAGGAAGCCGTCCAGCTGGCTTGCTGTAGGTCGGTGGTTCTACCTGGATGCCTCCGTGCATTCGGGGTCTTCGTCCACCTGTAACTAGCTGGACGTCGCTATATGACTGAAATACTGTCGAAGCGACGGTAAACTCAAATAGTCTAGTCATACTTGATGCAAACTCCTGCTCAATGCTGACCTCCCTTTGCAATTGCATTTAAAGCAGTTTGTTCACGGATGGTTGTTGACTAAGAATTTAATTTTTAATAGTATGTGTGTATTACGTCTATCAATATTTATCTAAAGACGCATGATCACCCAATGGTACTATCCGTGATTGTAAATGGGTGATTTTCCCATCACAGGCAATACCGTTACGGACGGTATTGAAACTATATTTAGAATTATAAAACCTATATATAGATTTACTTTTTTCACTTAGCTTATCACATTCACATGCGCTAACTTAATAGGCTGAACTTACGGAATCGCTACCCTGAACTGGCGAAGACACCATGTTGCAGAACGTGACACGTGTTGCCGCAAACACTTGCTTTGAAGACACTGTATTCCATTTTTGACCAATTCGTCGAAGTTGTGTCTACGAACATAACATTTTCCC